>OU015747.1:10945058-10970550 GCA_907169655.1 Acomys percivali | reverse complement strand
GAAACACTTAAAGAAATGCTCAACCTCCTTAGTCATCAGGGAAATGCAAATCAAAACAACTCTGAGATTCCATCTTACACCCATCAGAATGGCTAAGATCAAAAACTCAAGTGACACCACATGCTGGAGAGGATGTGGGGAGAGAGGAACACTCCTTCATTGCTGGTGGGAATGCAAACTAATACAGCCACTTTGGAAATCTATCTGGTGCTATCTCAGAAAACTGGGAATAGGGCTTCCTCAAGATCCAGCTAATCCACTCCTTGGAATATACCCAGAAGATGCACCAGCACATAACAAGAAAATTTGCCCAACCATGTTCATAGCAGCCTTATTCATAATAGCCAGATCATGGAAACAGCCTAAATGTCCCTCAGTAGAAGAATGAATAAAGAAACCGTGGTACATATACACTATGGAATACTACTCAGCTATTAAAAACAAGGAATTCCCAAAATTTGTGGACAAATGGATTGAGCTAGAGATGATCATAATGAGTGAGTTAACCCAGAAGCAGAAAGACTCAAATGGTATATACTCACTTATATCTGCATACTAGTCCAAGGGGCATGTCCCACGAAAGCCTTCACTTACCAGGAAACTGGGACAGAGGAGAGGACATCCTATTGGTACTCTAGATGAGAGAACCATGCGAGAATAGCAAAGTGGAAGGATCCAGAGGGTCCTAGAATCCTACAAGTAGAACATTATGATAGGTAGATTTGGGCCAAGGGGTCCCGCTCAAACTACGGCACTAGCCAAGGACAATACAGGCGGTAAACTTTAAACCCCTACCCAGATCTAGCCAATGGTCAGAACAGTCTCCACACTTGAGTGGAGAGTGGGATATGACTTTCTCACGTACTCTGGTGCCTCACATTTGACTATGTTCCCTGGTGGGGGAGACCTGGTGGCACTCAGAGGAATGACAGCAGGTCACCGAGAAGAGACTTGATACCCTATGAGCAGATACAGGGGGAGGTAATCCCTCTCAGGAACAGTCATAGGGGAGGGGAATAAGGGGAAAATGGGAGGGAGGGAAGAATGGGAGGATATAAGGGATGGGATAACCACTGAGATTTTACAAGAATAAATTAATAAAATTAAAAAAAGAATGAATTAATAAAATAAAAATAATAAAAAATAATAAAAAAATAAACAATCTAGTCTTCAACCCCATCAAAGATTAGATAATGAATAAAATTAACTGTCTTAGTAGACAGGAAGTGCAGATTATCAGCTTACAAAATGAGAAAATGACAGAGACAGTTTGGTGCCTGAACAGTCACCCAATGCTTTCTGTAATGTTGGAGCATCATCTTCAGCCTTCTGGCCCAATATATCTGACAGACAAATATATGTCAGATCAACAGGCATTATTGCAACATTCACAAAGTTTTCATCAAGGCCGACTTTGTGTTATATCTTTACTTTCTTAAATATCTCATTTTCAAAAGAACGAATTTTAACAACATCTGCATTTACTGTAAAAAAGTTCTGCCTAAAAAGAAAATAAATAAAAATCTAAACTCTAAAATGAAAATTTTGTTGACTTCAATAAAGAAAGGAAAATGAAATGTGTGCCCATGGTGTACATACAAAATGTCCTCGGTATGAGGTGTCATCTAACCTTATGTGCTATTCAAAAGATAGTTAAATTGGTTAATCTCAAGTGAGCCCCTTGCCCCACCCTTGGAGCCAATGTTCCAATTAAAAGATATATTTTAATATATGTACTTCTTTGTATCTTAATGTATTTTAGATGCAACAAGGTATGAAAGATGTTTTCTTCAAGGTTGCCAAATGCAAATAGCCAAAGCACTATGAATATAACATTTATATAATTCTTGATCATTTTGTGGTTCTTCGTTTTGTAGGCAGTTTATTGTATAGATGTGTAATAGTATAACTGTGTTTGTAAAAAAGAGAAATAATAAACTTTAAAAATCCTAACAAAAAATGCCTTTTCATAAACCCTTAAGAACTTGCATGTACAAACCAGTGCTTAATTTTATTGGTCCAATATTCTCTATGTTTACTGTACTATCTAGTCAGTGATAAACTTTTCATACACAAAAGAAAATACTAGAGTCAAATTGAATGCTTTGTAAATGAAGAATATTTTATGAAATAATAAATAAATATAGGCAATTATACTTAATTAATTGAATCACATACTATTAATAACAGTAATTATTTTAATACCCCACAAATGTATCCAAAATATTTTGTTTAATAGCACATATTTTATAGAACTTTTTACATTAAAATTTAGGTGTCAAAGTTTGCTTAATCGATCTTTTTCAACATTGTTAGATTTACTTCGTGGAGTGTTTAGTCCTCCTGTGACTTGCGATGCCAGTGTTACTTGGTTCCCCTTAAGGACCTCCTCTTCTTTTGAGAAGAGTGAGAGGGGAGAATGGGGAGGGAATGAGGAGAAGACTGGGAGGACCAAAGGGAGGGGTCTTGCTTTGGGATGTAAAGTGATTAAATAAATGAAAATTTTAAAATACTTACTTCACTTTGAGACTTATTTGTAGGCATTTCTTCCTAATGATCTAGTTCAAGTAATTACCATCATACTTATTATTTTTTTCAAAATGTCAATTATCAGTTTCTTTTTATTTAACTTATTACTGATTATTTGCCACTACTCTCACAATGATAAAGTTCCATATTATAATCAATTAAAATAACTCAACTATTAGTATGTTATATATAACTTTCTTAATTGGCAATGCTATCTATGAGATTAGTTGTTTTATAGGCAGGAATTATCTTACTCGATGATGCAAGAAAAACAGGTATCATTTGTATTAGTGTATTACACTTTTAATGTGTAGTAATACAGAAAAATGCTTATTTATTAAATGCATAATGTATATAGACTTTAAGATAAATCTGGTTGTTTTCTAGGACCATCTGGATCCTTCTTTTTCCCCATTCTCCCAAACTTCTCTCACCTACAGTCCCAGTAGGATGTCGTCACAACTATCCCAATCTCCTGGTGAGTGAAGACTTTCATGGGACATGCCTCTTGGGCTACTGTCCAATTATGATTAAGTGTGTACCATGTGAGGCTTTCTGCTTCTGGGTTAGCTCAGTATGATCATATCTAGTTCCGTCCATTTTTCCACAAATTTTGGGATTTCCTTGTTTTTAATAGCTGAGTAGTATTCTGTAGCATAAATGTTTTTTATCCATTCTATGACTGAGGGACATTTATGGTGTTTCCAGGTTCTGGCTATTATGAATAAGGCAGGTATGAACATGGTTCATCTTACCAAAGGCAATTTACAGATTCAATGCAATCCCTATCAAAACACCTACAGACTTTTTTAAAGACATTGAAAGATCAATTCTCTCTTCTCACTCTTCCTCTGTCTCTGTCTCTGGGGTACCCATCCCCCTGTCCTTCTCTCCCCATGCTCATTTAATAAACTCCTCTATCACATAAAAAAAGAAAGATCAATTCTCAACTCCATAGGGAAAAAAAAACAGAATAGCAAAAAAAACACAAACAAACAAACAAACAAACAAAAAAAAACCCTGTACAATGAAGGATCTTCTAGAGGAATCTCCATACCTGATCTCAAGTTGTACTACTGAGCAACAGTAATCAAAATGGCATGGTACTGACACTGGCTGGCCGATCAATGGAATCGATTCAAAGACCCAGAAATGAATCCACACACATATGGTCACTTGATTTGACAAAGAATCCAATCTATTCAATGGAAACATGATAGCATCTTCAACAAATGGTGCTGGTCTAACTGGATGTCTTCATGTAGAAAAATGCAATTAGATCCATATTTATCACCATGCACAAAACTCAACTCCAGATGGACTAAAGACCTCAACATAAAACCAGAGACACTAAATTGGTTAGAAGAAAATGTGAAGAGCCTGGAATACATTGGCACAGGAGACAACTTCCTGAACAGAACACCAACAGCCCTGGCCTTAAGGTCAACAATCAATAAATGGGACCTCATGAGGCTGAGAAGCTTCTGTAAGGCAGAAGACACTGTCAACAGAATCAAAGCAACAGCCTACAGACTGGGTAAAGTGTTTTTTTTAAAGAAGATGAATTGAACATGAGGAATGACATGTAAGACTGAGTCTTACATTAATTAATGAGTCCCCTCCACATTCCTGTGCAACCACACACAATCCTGAACACACACACACATGCACACAAAGGTACACATATATAGCAATTTTATTTTAATTTTAATGTAAGTAGAAGTTGTGCAGTGTGCTAAACACAGCCTTTGAATTCACTCAGATTCAACAAGACTCATTTCCAATAGTTTTTAAATGTAAGTAGAAATTTATATGAATAAATATTAACTTCAAAGTGCTTTTAAAATGCCTCAAAAAAAGTAAACTAAATTAGAGCATAGATATGGCGTATAGGAGATTTGCCATTCATTCTAAACATAAACATCAGGAGACATTTTGGCTAATTATGAAAGTGAGAAATATTAAGCTTTTAACTAAATAAGTTCACCTTATTGTTTTAAACACATAAGCTAGGATATAATTTTCAATAGAAGATCTTGAAAAACAAACAAAAAAAAATGTTTAGCCCTTTGCTTGATCTTCATAAGGGTCTGAGAAGCTTTGAAATCTAGGGATGTTTATGTCTCAGCATCAAAGTCTTACTTAACTGGTCTAAGTTGGCCACATTCCTATTGGTTTACAATACTTGCTTGTTGATTTTAATTCACAGTCACAGTTAAGAGCAGTGCTGTAGAATAAAAACAAAATGGTGTATAAAGCAAGCTATTCTCATGTCACTTTGTAAATGTTGATTGCTCTAGTTCAGAAAATATAATGATTTGATTTGATGTTTAACTAAAAATTTATACAGTGTATAGGTTTTTAAATTTCTATATTATTGAGGACACACTCATTATAAAATTATTTCATCTTATATTAGACAAAATTAAGAATTTCTAATATGTTTGGTTTATACTTAATATTTAATCTTTAACATTATTTTTAAAATTTCTAAGTTGAATAAGCTTTACTTATTAGAAATAAAATAGACACAGAAGTAAATATTGAGAATATAATAACACCAGCAAATCAAATAGGATTGAATTTTATGTACCGTTTATGCTTCTTATTTTGTATATTTGGTAAGAAATTTAAATGAGGTTATGGTTTGCCCAGACGAACTCCCTGTACCATTTTGTATAGAAGAGTACTGCGTAAAGAGAATAGATTCAACTAATTGTGTTGGAGCAAAAGGACAAAGTGAATGTTTGTACAACATAACTTGTCTCTCATTCCATTTTCATTTCACTCTACCTTTTCTTACTAAAATTTATAGTATTCTGAGATGAAGACCAAATGTCTGTTATTTGAATGTATTTAGCTTAGTGTCTCATCATGGTGCATTTTACATGAAGTATTTTAACAATTAAAGTTTCAATGGGTGATTTCATAAATTTATGTACGACATTATCATTTTATGTATATTTTAATTTACAACCTGAATTAGTAGCTTATATTATTGTCATTAAGAAAAATAGAAAAAATACCAGCAATTATAAACAGTATGAGTTGATGTAAGCATTTCTGTTAGCCTTGAAGCAGTTGTGATAGTTTTATTGTCTTAATCAACTTAGTCAACTCTCTTTATTGCTCTTTGGAGGTGGTAGTTTTGAACACATGCTGGGCATTAGTTCACTGGTGCCAAATTAAAAATGATAATTCTCAAGCGTGAAATAACTGCACGGACTAATGACCAAATATCTGTATAATGTGAGCTAGTGTTACAGCAGGTGGCCAAACAATTAGACAGCATAATATAATATATCCCTAAAGTAAAGAGAAAATAAAAATATTCTTACACAACCAAAGCAAACAAATTAGGCTCAAAATAAAAAGAAGTACAGAATAAATATGTGCTAAGGTCTCATATGTTGTTTAAATAGTAAATATAAGAACTTTTATAGATACTTCATTTCATAGGTGTTGATAAACTATCCATTTATTGTGTATCTATGATGAAATATAAGTACTAGATTTCATCATGTTGATGAACTGACAGCAATTTTCTTATGAATATTAACTTTTAGCAAATGTACCATTTGCAAGAAAATTCCTCACAATAAAAAATAATTGTGGGAAATAATGTATTTCATGAGTTACATGGGATGTAGGCAAAGCATAAGTTATTTCTCATTATAAACCTTGACTTTGAAATTTTCTTGAGTATTAAGAACTCTGGTGCCCCATTTTTTGACCACATCCCCTGGATGGGGAGGTCTGGTGGCACTCAGAGGAAGGATAGCAGGTCACCAAGGAGAGACTTGATACCCTATGAGCATATACAGGGGGAGGAGGTCCCCCTCAGTCACAGACATAAGGGAGGGGAGTACGGGGGGAAGCAGGAGGGAGGGAGGAATGGGAGGATACAAGAGATGGGCTAACAATTTAGATGTAATATGAATAAATTAATAAAATATTTTTAAAAAAGAATATTATCATTAATAATTTTTATGTCATACAGAGAAGCTATTTTTAAAGAAATAAGTTATTTGATAAAGGGAAGTAAGTGTAACAGTAATCTTCTGTATTGCTCTAGGTAAGGTTTTGTAAAGAAAAATGACCAAATGTCATTTTAAACTCCCATACTGAAGTTGCATAACTTCCTAAGAAGTGGCAAAGACATTAAAGAAAAGAAAAGAAACGGCTACAGTGTATAAGTAAACTAGGGTGATGAGCATGACAGAAAGAGACATTTTGTATTAGAATCAGAAATAGTATGATTTACAATCTCGCTTCTGAAAATTTCCAATGGCAATCAGCCTCGACAGAGCCCAGAACTTAGAAGTTTACACATTCCAATTCTCCAAATATTCTTACATTATTAAGATATGCATTTTTCATAATTCCTCCGTAATCTTAATGAATATGTCAAGCATGTTAAATTTAAGATAATAGATGAAGTTGGTACATATATCTCAATAGGTTGGTACATAAATCAGAATAATAAATATTAATAATCACAAAAATAGAAACATAATTTAAAGGTCACAGTAAATAGATTTGGCAGACAATAAAACCATTTGAAGTAAATAAAGTGGAAAGGAGTATAGTGGGTATAAACGTGTTTTTGCTTTGATCCCCAGTATGGGATATGAAACAGACTTGTGTGAGGGTGTGCGGTGTGTGGTGTTTTCTGGAAACAGATTTGTGAGCAAACACATGATGTTTGTCCACTAGAAAACGAACTGCCTCTTGTGGGGGCCATGGTCTTTGCCAACTGAGAAACATTCTAGTACACACTCTGAGAGAATACATATATGTTATATTATATATGTATATATATACATATATAATATAACATATATATCAACTTAAAACATCTACCTGGTTATGAATGCAGAGTCCTAACAGTCATTATGCTGAAAAAGCAGTCACTATGGGGCACCCATAGTACCCTCTTCAAGGCTCAGCGTACATTGAAGTTAAGGTGAAATAAAAAAAAGTGGCACAGATAAGGCAGATACATGTCTCAATAAGATAACTTCTGGACGTGAACTAATTTTTGTATTCATTAGTTTACTATAATGTGATTACTTGAATAAGAACAGATTTTAGACTTGGTTACAGAAGCTGATTTTGCAGTGGATTTCAATCAGTGTTACAGACACTCGTTACTGAGCAAATGTTGAAAATAACTTACAGGAACTGCTGATTCATACATGAGAAAATTTCATCATCCTTGTGCATGTATCCTATATCCCATGACCATGATATTGCTCAGGGATTACTCAGAAAGTGAATATAAAAAGAATATAAGATCCTTAAGTTTGGCAAAATGGCTGTGAAAAACTGTCTTCTGTTCATGACACTGCCACTGAAGTTATGAACTTACAGTCACTTTGTGTGCATGCAGAAGATGTACACAAGCTCAACTTATTCAAAATTACAGCATATATGGGGTAGGGATTCATAAAACCTCACTGCTACCAAGTAATTAATGGCAATTGATAGATATTAAAATGTTTCTTTTGCTATTTTGGTTATGTTAGCTTGTCCATGTGCCATAAGACATCCTCATATGTGAATATGTGAATATGTGGACAATAGTCAGTAGCCGTTGTGTGTTATTTGAAAAATAGCAAAGAAGGAGACATGAAGTTAGGCTGTGGAGTGTAGAGAGGGTTCAGTGGTGGTTGGAGAGAATAAGGGGTAGATATGGTAACTGTTCATTGTATATTTGTACATATATTTAATTCTCAAGGAAAATAATAAAAATAGAAAATCCATGGTTAGGCATTCATAAAGTATGATATAGCATTTAAATTATTTCTTTAATTGATAAATCAATGGTAGGAAAAAATAAATGTAGATGAGGAGAAAATGATTAATCTGCTCACTTTGCCATTAAAAGTTAATTACATTGGATTGCTTAAAAAATAAATTTGGAAACTGGGAAGTCAAAGATGCCAGAGCAGACATGTTCTGCCGCGTGTTCTCCGTGTGACAGATCCTGCCTAGATCAGCAACAAGCTGCATATTGCTTCCATGAATAAGGAAAAGAGGAAGTACAAGTGCTCTGGTGTTTCCCCTCAGCAGAACAGGGACTACAAGCCAGGCTTTCACGCAGCTCATTCACTTATTAGTTTTAACCAACATTAGAAAAAGATACTTTAAGGAAGGAAATGCCTTGTCTTTTTTTCCTTTCTTAAGGTTTCTAAAAGTTCAGCCCAAGGTTGGATGGACATCAGATTTGGATCTGAGGGTCTGAGATGAAGCAGGTAATCTTGGTGGAAAGAAAGCACACCTTGGTTACCTCCCTGCAGCCAGGAAATGTGAGAAACAGGAATAGCCCAGGAGGGGGCCAAGACATACCCTTTAAAAGGTAGCCTCCTAGAAACTCACTGTAGGTGATGAAGACACATGTTCAAAGCTTTCATGATATTTAAGAAACACTTGCAAGTCATGAGTCCACCTTTTCATAAACTATCGATTAGATAAAAGCCCTTTGATACATGCGCCACTTGAAGACTATGTGTGAAGATTGTGATCAAATCTTAATCACACCAACCTTTTGGAAATAATCATGTTCACTGATCAAAAGGTGATCAAGAGAAAAAAAACTCTTAAAAATTTTGTTTTCACGTATCTTCAGGCTTATATTTCTCCTGCTGTATTACTTAAAAATTACCCTTTAAGTTAAAATATTTTGTGTTACTTTTTATAGTTTCAATTGGTCATAAAAGAAACATATGTTTTTTTCAGCTTCTACCTTCCACAAAAGAGTCAGAGTGGGACACATCTTTACATGCAACTGAATATCTGTACTCATTACTGTAAGGAATTAACTATTTCTTTCATAAAGTACATGCTATTCAGTGTACTTTGGCCAATATGCAAGTAAATGTCATTAATCATATTGTACTACTGTTGAAGAGAACGTAATTCTTCATATTTTAATTCCAAATAAAATCGTCTAATGCTTTGTTTGTATTGAATAATTTATTCTAGCACTGTCAGTATTTCCTAACCATGTCCTGCTAATGCTTCTGGAAATACACATCAGCATCTGTTTTGATACCTTAAAGTTTCTGTGGGCACTGGAAAACTCTCAGATCTGCACAAGGTCTTTTTTGCTAAGGGTGACTAACACTGAGCATGTAGGACAGAGGTGTTCAGTTATATTTGCACACAAATGTTAGAAGGAAGCCTGAGGCGATATGAATAGGAACTCTTCAAACTTCAAAGGATCTCTGAAGGATTCTTGCTCAGCTCTTGCCATCCTGAATTGGCTTATGCTTGGGGAGCAATTAAAATTAAATAGCCTCTGCGAAGCAAAAAGGGAAAGGCTCCAGTTCTGAGGATGAACATACTGGATCACAGTGGTAGCAATGGGAATCTTAAGAAACAGCAAAACAGCAGCAGAGAGGAGGGCCATGACATTTTGAATTCAGAGTAAGTATTTTCTAGGCAACATTAATTAATCCTTTCTGAGAGTTAAGCTGTTGCTATATTTATCAACATCAGTGGAGAGCACTGTAAAGAGATCTCTAGCCAACACAAAATTGAAAGCTACACATGCACGCACAAACTACAACAAACTCGTACTTTTGTAAGGTTATCGATATACAATTGGCATGAACGATCAATAACATCCACAGGTCATCTATGTTTACGCTGCCCTAAAATAGGCAACCTCATTTTTATTTGGCTTAAGCTAAAATACAGACTAATGCTTTCTTAAAATTAAAAATCAGCAATACCATTGAGAACTCAAGTCACTCAAATGAATGTATGTGTTTGCGGACCTACCTTACAGAACCACACACCACACATACAAATATAGCGCATGAGCGCGCGCGCGCGCACACACACACACACACACACACACACACACACACACACACACAACACCAGTTCATGCACCTTAGTATCAGGTGTAACCGTTAATGGTTAATTAAAATCCTATCATGATTTTCCTATTTATCTTCTCTGAAAGACTTTATTATTTAGGGAACTTTTCGTGATAAAGTTAACACTTTAAGTAGATTCATTGTTAATGGAAACTCATGTCTAATTGATTATTTTATCCAAAAACAGTAACAGATAATTGTTTATGCTTTAAGATTCTTGAAAATGCTTGCTGAATATTTACATTTTCTACATTTCATCATGGCCCGTATCTAATACAAATCAAGCACTTGGTTTGGAAAAGGGGCTGCAAGATGTGAAAAACCACCTGTAGAATTTACATTTATCCCTTACCACTCTAAAATGAGTTTATTTGTATTTTTTTTAGGACCGGGCGCAGTGGGGCATGTCTGCAATCCCAACACTCTGGAGGCAGAGGCAGGTGGATTGCTGTCCAGCCTTGTCTACAAAGTGAGTCCAGGACAGCCAAGACTACTCAGATAAACCTTGTCTTGAAAAACAAAACAAAAAAAATGAAAATAGATTACTCTTTCATACAATACACACTGAATGCAATTTCCCCAATCTCCGCTTCTCCCAGCTTCTGCCACTCAACTTTCCCTCTGCACCAGATCTACTCCATCTTCTGTTTCCTAGTCAGAAAAGAGCAGTCTTCCAAGACAAGACAGACAAATAGGACACAACAAGGCAACTTAATAGGGAGTTAAAAACTCAAGAGTAGGCAGAAGAGACAGGGAGACGCCCACTACCTCTGCTTAAAAGATATAAATGTAATTTATTCACATTACATCCTGATTATCTTCACATTCGTATGCTCCTTCCCTCTTCTGCCCATTCCCTCTCCCAGATCTCCGATGGGGTGGGGGGAGGAGGGCTTCTCCCTCACTGTGTGGCCACAGCCTACCAGGTCTCATCAGCATAGCCTGCATCTGTTCCTCAAGGCCATCCTGCCGAGGGGCAGTGACCAAATCATGGGACCCAGAGTGCATGTCAGAGGCTCTGCGAAAGCCCTCCAAGCCCCAACCTCCAGCTTCTGCATCTTGGCGAATGAGCTGTCCATTGGCTACATCTGAACAAGGAGTCTATGTTCTCTGCATGCCTTGTCCTTATTTGGTGCATCAGTTTGTGCAGGCCCCCCTGTGTGCAGATCCAATAGCCATGATTGTCTCTCTGTGGTACTCCTGACCCCTCTGGGTTCTTCCATGCTCCTCCCCACCCCCCACTCTTTCATACAACTCTTAGCTATCCACTCATATGATGTCTGTGAGTCCCAGTATCTGGAGTCTCTCAGAGGACATCTTTTGAGAGTTCCACAAAAGCACCTAGCTAACTGCCGAAACATGTTCATGGAAGACCTGGTGTAGACACATGCAGGCGCTGTGCTTCAGTCTCTGTGAGCCGATGTTATCCTCACTTAGTTGATGCAGTGGGCCATGTTCTCCAAGGTACTCTAAAATGCTTTTAAAATATACCCTTCCTCACCAGGGTAAGAAACCAAGAAGAGACTTGATACCCTATGAGCATATACAGGGGGAGGAAGTCCCCCTCAGTCACAGTCATAGGGGAGGGGAATAAGGGGAAAATGGGAGGGAGGGAGGAATGGGAGGATACAAGGGATGGGATAACTATTGAGATGCAATATGAATAAATTAATAAAATAAAATTTAAAAAAAAGAACAGATTCAGCTTCAAATGAAGACTTTGATATCACAGTATATCCTTTGGCGAGAATCTTATTCCCAGAAAAGTTGGTTTACACAGAGAAAAATGAGTAGCATGGTCAGAAGAAAGAGGCTGGGTTAGTTAAGGTACTCTGAGGTCCATGGGCTGTTTACTCTTTAAGAAAACAAGCCAAATATTTATAAAAACTTAAACTCGCACATATCAATGAAACCCTTGTGGAACATACTTTTCAGTGTTATAATTTAGATTGTCCTAGTATGCCTGGAGTTTGAACATTATTTAAAAGGTGACATCATATCAGCCATCATTGGTCTTATTCAGAAAGAAAACAAGGCTGGAGTCAGAGATGTCTCACTTTTCCTTTATTTTTCTTTCTTAGGATTGGAGAAAGGGGTTAAAAGTAATATAAAAATATATAAGGATGATAATACCAAAAGTAGATTATTGAATCTACTCCTCAACTTAAAGCCTGAATTATTACTTACAATTTTATTTTTTTTAACTTTTTTTTGGTTTGGTTTTTTTTTTTTTTTTTTTTTTTTTTTTTTTTTTTTTGAGAATAGGTTTCTCTGTGTAGCCTTGGATGTCCTGGACTTGCTTTGTAGACCAGGCTGGCCTTGAACTCACAGTGATCCGCCTGCCTCTGCCTCCTGAGTGCTGGGATTAAAGGTGTGCGCCACCACGCCCGGCCTTACAATTTTATTTTTAATTCAGTGGTATAGAATTTTGTTTATTGATGTAAAATAAGTTTAATTATGATAAATTGGAATAGAATTCAAATTTAAGATTATTCCTTACATATATATACATATATATTATAATATGAAATAATGTACCCACACAACTCACCTATAATACAAGGTTTACTTCCAATACTTTGAAAGTGCTATTGCAGGCTGCTTAGGATAATTAAGTAATACAAGTTTATTATTAGTTTACCAAACTATGTTCATATCAATTACTAGTCTATTTTTATGACAAGAATACACATCTTATGTGTAACGGATAGATAGGATTCTATAGATACATAAGGTAAAATACATAAGGTCTTCCAAAACCCCAAGAACCCACAGAATATTGCATTTAAAGATGTATTTATTATCTTAAAGATCACTTGACAATAGACAGGTAAACTCCTGGCTGTCACAGACATGAGGATAACTATGCCTACTTTAATGTGTAGACAAAGAATGCAGATTTGTGTAAGTAATGTCTGGTAGAACCACATAATTAATATTGAATCAACTGTTGAATAAAATTTGAACATATCTATGAGTTAAATAGTAGCATTATGTATTGGCCAGTTCAGTCTACAATTGCATAAGTAAATTTAGCTATAGTTGCCTAATGGTTTTATTTTCTTAATATTCAATTAATTTCACTGAAATCAGGCACAAAACAAGGCTGTCACCTTCCTTCCTCTCTGTATCTTTTCAATATAGTACTTGAACTTATAGTTAGAGTGATAACTAAAGTAGATCAAGGGAATGTAAATTAGAAAGGAAGAAGTAAAAGTTTCACTATTTGCAGAAGACATGAAAGTATACATAAGTGACCCCAATAATTCTACCAAGGAACTCCTGTAGCTGACAACCACCTTTAGCAAGTGGCTGGATACAAAATCAGCTCAACGTACAGCTCACTATCCACAGGGTCGGGGAGGGGGTTGGAGGACTGCCTCTGAGAAGCTCTCTGGTGCCCAGGACTTGATAACTCCCCCTTGGCAGAGAGGTACTGTGGGAACACAAAGAAGGATGATGCAGATTGTCCATAGGAGACCTGATAAGTTGTGCTCAGAGATGGAGGAGGAGGACCCCACCTGTCGGAGGTCTAGGGGAGAGGAATGGATTGGAGGATGGGGGAAATAGGAAGATAAGAGTGAGGGGATAAAAACCTAGACGTAATGTGGATAAATATAATATAAAAGGAAAAGTAAAACAAAAAAATCAGTAGCCCTCCTGCACACAAATGACAAAAATCTTTATAAAATTATTTTTCCTATTTTCAATATTTGTCATTTTCTTGTACGGCTGTATTAAACAAGTACATGTACTTGAGAAAATAGTCAATATATGAAATTTATTATAAATTCTTGATAATGCAATTACCCACACTCTCAATCACAATAAATAAATATTTAATTTTCCAAAATTGTCTATGCACAGGAGATGGTATATGCAATCCTTGAAGTCTGTTAAAAACACAAGATTTCTTTCTTTTAATTTTCTAGTTACTTGTCATGCCATTTCAGCCATTTAATTTTATTCCTGATAGTGATTTGGGTAACATATTTTCAATCTTGTCTAAGTCTGCTCTACCCTTGAAATATACAATCGTCTTACACTGTCAGCTTTACCTCTGCTTTTGAAATGCATAGAGCCTGGGTATCTGTGAACAAGTCAACATCTGTCATTCTTCTTCCTCACAAGACAGTGATATTGCTCAGGGGAGGTGTTGACACTGCTGCTCTGAGTTTTCATCTCTCTGGAAGGAAGCCACTAACAGTTAAGAGCCATGTTGGATTCTACTTGCTTGTCAGCTTGTCACATGCTATTCATTGCCTGTATATTTTGTGATTATGTTTTCATAATTTTCTGCCAATTGTATTAGAGAGTCTTTCTCTACAGTGACAGTGTCTGTTTCATAATACTTTTAACCATAGATCTGAATTTCAGAACAGGTCATGAAGAATTGTAGAGGATCCTGTCCAATATTGTGTTGTACAATTCCCATGGGTGTCAGGAGCTCCATCATATAATACAAAATCATACCAGACTTTCTTCTGCTTGTTCAAATTACAAAGCTACACATTCTTTTTCTATGATGGGTGTTAAAGAGCTATTGTAAAATGCTTTCCAAACAATTGTCTGTATTAAGCAGCCATGCTTCAATGAACTGGTTGGAGTGGTGTCAAGTGGCATAAATTAGAATAAAATTGAAATAGTCATAAAAAGGGCCAGATTTCTGAGTGTGTAGTAACTAATACCTCTAAGGAAATAGAAGCCAACGGTGTACATATTTTCAACCAGGCCCCCTTGGATTTACTCACTGTCTGTTGTTATTTCTCCATTTTCATTTCTGATTATACTGATTTGATTCTTCTCCCTTTGCCTTTTAGTTAGTTTGGCTAAGTGTTTGTCTATCTTGTTGATTTTCTCAAAGAGTCAGCTCTTGGTTTTGTTGATTCTTTGAATCACTTTCTATTTTGTTTGTTTCTATTGTATTCATTTCAGCTCTGGGTTTGATGATTTCCAGCTGTCTACTCCTCTTCAGTGAGTCGGCTTCTTTTTGTTCCAGAGCTTTCTGGTGTGTTGGTAATATGGGATCTCTCCAATTTCTTTCTTTTTTTTAAATAGATTTTTTTATTAATTTATTCTTGTTACATCTCAATGGTTATCCCATCCCTTGTATCCTCCCATTCTCCCCTCCCTCCCATTTTCCCCTTATTCCCCTCCCCTATGACTGTTCCTCAGAGGGATTACCTCCCCCTGTATCTGCTCATAGGGTATCAAGTCTCTTCTCGGTGACCTGCTGTCCTTCCTCTGAGTGCCACTAGGTCTCCCCCTCCAGGGGACATAGTCAAATGTGAGGCACCAGAGTGCATGAGAAAGTCATATCCCACTCTCCACTCAAGTGTGGAGACTGTCCTGTCCATTGGTTAGATCTGGGTTTAAATTTTACTGCCTGTATTTTCCTTGGCTAGTGCCGTAGTTTGAGCGGGACCCCTTGGCCCAAATCTGCCTATCATAATGTTCTACTTGTAGGTTTCTAGGACCCACTGGATCCTTCTACATTGCTATTCTCCCATGGTTCTCTCATCTAGAGTACCAATAGGATGTCCTCCCCTCTGTCCCAGCTTCCTAGTAAGTGAAGGCTTTTGTGGGACATGCCCACTGGGCTAGTATGCAGATATAAGTGAGTATATACCATTTGAGTCTTTCTGCTTCTGGGTTAACTCACTCATTATGATCATCTCTAGCTCAATCCATTTATCCACAAATTTCGGGAATTCCTTGTTTTTAATAGCTGAGTAGTATTCCATAGTGTATATGTACCACAGTTTCTTTATCCATTCTTCTACTGAGGGACATTTAGGCTGTTTCCATGATCTGGCTATTATGAATAAGGCTGCTATGAACATGGTTGAGCAAATAAAACAAATTCAAACAGTACCTATCCACAAATCCAATTTCTTAATGAAGGTATTCAGTGCTATGAATTTTCCTCTTAGCACTGCTTTCATTATGTCCCATAAGTTTAAGTATGGTGTGCCTTCCGATTCATTGAATTCTAGAAATTTTTTATTTCTTTTTTTTTTTAATTTCATTCCTTATGCAGATATCATTGAGTAGGGAGTTGTTCAGTTTCCATGAGTTTGTAGGCATTCGGTTATTTTTGTTGAGATCCAGCTTTAATCCATGGTGGTCTGATAGAATGCAAGGACTGTTTGTATTTGTTGAGGTTTGCTTTGTGACCAGTTATATGGTTGGTTTTGGAGAAGGTTCTGTGAGGTGCTGAGAAAAAGGTCAATTCTTTTTTCATTTGGGTGAAGAGTTCTGTGTATATCAGTTAGGACCATTTGGTTCATGACATCTATTAGTTTCATTGTTTCTCCATTTAGTTTCCACTGTCATGATCTATGTATTAGAGAGAGTGGGGTGTTGAAGTCTCCCACTATTAAAGTGTGGGGCTCAACGTGTGATTTAAGCTTTAGTAATGTTTCTTTCATGAATGTGGGTGCTTCTGTATTTGGGGCATAGGTGTTCAGAATTGAGACATCATTTTAGTTATTTTTCCTTTGATGAGTATGAAGTGTCCCTCCCCATCTCTTTTGCCTAGTTTTTGCTGAAAGTCTATTTCATTAGATACTAGAATTGCTGCTCCAGCTCGTTTCTTTGTTCCATTTGCTTGGAATACCTTTTTCCAGCCATTTACTCTGAGGTAATACTTATCTTTATTGCTGAGGTATGTTTCTTCTATGCAGCAGATTGATGCATCCTGTTTTTGCATCCATTCTATTAGCCTGTGTCTCTTCTTTGGGGAGTTAAGGGCATTGATGTTGAGTGATATTAATGACCACTGATTAATGGTTCCTATTATTTTGATGTTGGTAGTGGTAGAGTGTGTGTGTGTGTGAGCTTCCTTTCTTTTGTGTTTGTGGGTGTGGGGTTATTCATTTCTTTTGTTTCTCTGAGTAAACTTATCCTCCTTGGGTTGAAGCTTTCCTTCTAGTATCTTCTGTAGAGCTGGATTTGTGGTTAGGTACTCTTTGAACTTGGTTTTGTCATGGAATATCTTGTTTTCTCCATCTTTGGTGATTGAGAGCTTTGCTGGGTATAGTAGTATGGGTTGGCATCTGTGCTTTCTTAGTGTCTGCATGACTTCTGTGCAGGCCCTTCTGGCTTTCATAGTCTCTGTTGAGAAGTCAGGTGTGAGTCGGATAGGTTTGCCTTTATATGTGACTTGACCTTTTTCTCTTGCAGCTTTCAATATCCTATCTTTGTTCTGTACGTTTAGTGTTTTGACTATTATGTGTCAGAATGATTTTCTTTTCTAGTCCAATCTATTGGGAGTTCTGTAGGCTTCTTGTATATTTATGATCATTTCTTTCTTTAGGCTAGGGAAGTTTTCTTCCATGATTTTGTTGAAAATATTTTCTGGGCCTTGCAGTTGTGAATCTTCTTTTCTTCTATGCCCATGATTCTTAGGTTTGGTCTTTTCATAGTGTCCCGGATTTCTTGGATACTCTGTGTCAAGAGCTTTTTAGATTTAGCATTTTCTTTGCTGTATCCATTTCTTCAGTCATATCTTCTCTCTATATATTCTTTGTTCTGTCTCTTGAATTCTGTTGGTTATGCTTGTCTCTATAGATCCTGTCCTCTTCTCTTGAGTTTCCATTTCCTGGATTATTTCAGATTCTATTTTCTCCATACCTTGACTCTCCTGTTTTAGGTCATGAAACCTTTTATTCATTTCTTTCTCCTGTTTATTGTAGTTTCTTCAAGTGATTTATTCATTTCTTTCTTTGTGTATTTTAGTTGTAGTTTAAAGGATTTACTTTCCTCCTTTAAGGACTCTATCATTTCCATAACCTCAGAATTGAAATCCTTTTCTAGTGTGTCACCTGAGATAGTCTCTCCAGGGCTTGTGTGGTGGTGGGACTGCTCCATTCAGTTTTTCCTGGTATCAAATGGTTCTGGGGACTGTTGTTTGGGTTCTTACACTGACCTCTTCCCATTGTGATGTCTCTGGTTGGAGTGTATGCCCAGTTCTTTCTTGGATTTCAGAACTTTCTGTGGTTTTTCTGGGAGATGTGAGATCAGATCCACTTGTGATCCAGACTGTGTGGTCTGCTCAGTGTTAGGACCCACAGACACTGATGATTTTGCAGTCTCGAGGTACTTCTGTGCACTAGGGGGTACAAGAGTAGCCTGACAGCCAGTTGTTTTGGGTCTTGCAGGCTCTTGGTGACTGTTATGGAACCCAGGAGCGTTCTCTGTGGCTTTTCTGGGTGACCTGAGATCAGTCAGTTCTGTTTGTCGTCCTGACTGTGGGGTCTGCTTGGTACTAGGATGCACAGACGCTGATGGTCTGGCTGTACCCAGCTACTTCTGTGCACTAGGGAGTTCATAGACCTGCTTACCTGTTGGACATGTGGCACTAGCCTTTGTGGGCTGTACACTTATTTATGTGGGAGCCAGGTGCTTTGCGGTTTTGCCTGGTGGCCAGAGGCTGGACACAACCATGCTCCACAAAATTTGGATCCCTTTCACCTGTGGGTCACCAGAGTTGATGTTTTGTGGTTCTCAGATCAGCGCTTGGATTGTTGAGTAGTCACTGATATCCTGGTGAGCAGCTAATGTGTGTGTTAGGCAAAGCCATCTTGGATCCTCTCCAAAATTTATTCACTTACATGCCATTTGGAGCCCCCTCCCTTGTCTCCTCCTGGTCTCACACTCACTCTGTTTTACCCCATTCCCACCTCCCCTTGTCATCAGAGAGAGAGAACAGGGGGTTAGGTCCTCTTCATGCATGGTCCTTCGTTGGTGCATCAGTTTCTGCAGGCCTCCTTGGGACCAGATGTCTTGCCTCTCTTGGTCTTGTGGAGTTCCTGTAGCCTACTAGTCCGTCTATCCCCCAACTCTTCTATAAGACTCTTGCACTTTGTGCAACGTTTGGCTGTGAGTCTCAGCATCTGTTTCAATCCCCTGCTGGGTGGAGTCTTTCAGAGAACATCTATGGTAGGCTCCAGTCCTATTGCCTTTCTTCTAAGGCTTCTAGTTTCTGTTCTAATTGGCCTCCTAAATGAGAATTAAGTATCCTCCCTAGGGTTCTCGTTGTTACTTAGCTTCTTTAGGTCTGCACATTTTAGTAAGGTTGCCCTGTAGTACAGGCTAATGCCCACTTATGAGTGAGTATATACCATGTGTGTCTTTTGGGAACTGGGTTGCCTAACTCAGAACAATATTTTCTAGTTCCATATATTTGTCTGCCAATTTCATGATTTCCTCGTATTTAATAGCTGAGCAATATTCCATTGTGTAAATGTACCACAATTTTTTAACCATTCTTATGGACTGGGAATAGATTGTCACCATCCTATATGCAACAAATGCCTAATATCCAAAATATATAAAAACTCAAAGCATTAAACACCAACAAACAAAATAACCCAATTAAAAATGAGGAACAGAACTAAACAGAGATTTCTCAACAGAGGAATCTCTAACGGCTGAGAAGCACTTAAAGAAATGCTCAAAGTCCTTAATCATCAGAGAAAAGCAAATCAAAACAACTCTGAGATTCCACCATATACCTGCCAGAATTACTAAGTTCAAAAACTCAAGTGGCAGCATATGCTGGAGAGGATGTGGAGACAGGAAAACACTCCTCCATTGATAGTGGGAATGCAAACTGTACAAACACTTTAGAAATCAAACGGGAGCTTTCTCAGAAAATTGCAAACAATGCTACCTCAGGGCGGAGCTATATCACTCCTGAGCATATACCCAAAGATGCTGCACCATACAACAAGGACATTTGGTAAACTGTGTTTATAGCAGCTTTATTTGTAATAGCCAAAGTCTGGAAACAACCTAGATTTCCCTCAACCGAAGAATTGATAAATAAAATTGTTTTTAATCACAACTTTTTTTCTTAGCCAAATATTTTAATGTAACTATGAAGTCAAAAAGCTACTATATGATATCACAGCTCTGTCTCTACAAGAATTAGCTTGTATTTGATTTTGACTGATATGTTGTTAATATTTTAAATTAGTAATTTTGTGTATAACTTAGCAAATTTGTTTTTTACAACAAAATCAATATAGTTTTATTTTAATTCTGAAGTTTTACAAAAATATCTGAATCTTACTTTTTAATTTTTTTCCTTCCTGTGTTTCACTGACTTCTCCCTTTATCACAAGGCCCTTTATGTAATTGGCTAACTTAACAAACAGATTTCATCTGTGAGATTCTGTCAGATACCACTACATATGAGGTTGTGCCATTGATTATACTTTTTATTAACTTTCTGTTTACCCTAGGATTTCTCTATTTTCTAGAGAATCTGAATTTCTGATTCAGATTTCTGAATCTCTCTTTCTGCAAGTCGAAGGCAGTTGTGAATACAGTTTTCACCTTGTAATTTTTCTTGTCTCTGTAAAGTATTTTATTAGCACACGAAAAGAGTTCAGAAATGTGTCATATTCATGGACAACTAGTTTATTATGTGGATGAAAATAAAATATTTTGTCATTTTTTTTTAAAAAGACCTGATAGCATATGGTTTCTACAATGAACTTTCAGTAAATGCTAGCTGGGTATGCTATTAAAATACTACAATGAAATAAACCTAAAAAACATGAAATTTACAGAGTGGAAAATTGTTTATAAATGTAAATATAAGAAAGGACTAAACATAGATGAATGTTATATACATCCATAAAAATTGTTTTCCAATGATTTAGCAAACTATTAAATATGAGTCATTAAGGATTTTAACTTTATAAAAATTATTTTCCTAATTTTGAGTGATGGTACCACTCATAGACAAGTTAGCTTTACATCATAAATGATGAATAAACAATGCTGTAAAAAATATGAATGAGTAGGATCCTATGAATATATAATTTATTATTATTGAATAAATATATTCATTTAAGTGTTCTTGATGGATTTCTGAGCTTGATGAAATGATGTAGAGACAAAGTCAAACAAGCTATAATTAAGATTTAATTTAAGTATGTATTTAATAACTCAGCATGTCATACTTAAAAATCCATAACATTATCTAAACACCACAGGATACTTTATAATCAGGTAAAGAATATTCAAGGATTATTTAAAACACCTAGGAATAGGAGATACCTTTCATTTTAGACTAATCTCTCTTTGTTGCAGTGTTTTATAGCAACATTGTTATTTTGTGGTTTACTTTTAAAGTAATGTAGGAGTTTTTAAAATGGAGCTCTGTAGTCCTTTCAATCAAATAGCCCTTTTTTTTGGACCAAATGCTATTCTATTTCTTATTTATATTTATATAAATATTACTCATAATTGGAATTAGTTCTTCTTTGAAATTCTGGTAGAATTCTATACAAAATTTATCTATTCCAGGGGTTTCTTTGGTTGGGAGTCTCTGAATAACTTCTTTTAATTCCTTGTATAAGTAAATTTAAATTGTTTACTTTACCTTGATATAACTTTGGTAAATAGTACTTATCAAGAGTGTCATCTATTTCATTTATTTTTTTTTCAATTTTCAGGAGTATAGACTTTTGAAGGAAGAGCTAGTGATTCCTTAGATTTCATCGATGTTTGTTGTTATGTTCTCTTTTTTCATTTTCTTGCATTAATTTGGATACTGTCTCTCTGCCTTTCAGTTAGTTAGGTTAAAATTTGGTCTACATTGTTGATTTTTCTCAAAGAACCAACTTTAAGTTTTGTTGATTCTTTGCTTTTGTTTTTGTTTCTGTTTTGTTTTTGCTTTGTCTCCAATTTATTGATTTCAGCCCTGTGTTTGATTATTTCCTGCTGTCTACTCCTCTTTGGTTTTGTTTGCTTCTTTTTTTTTTTTTCTAGAGCGTTCAGGTTTGCTTTTAAATTGCTAGTATGGGATCTCTCCAATCTCTTAATGAGGGCTCTTAGTGTTAGGAACTTTCCTCTTATTCCTGGGGAGGCAGGCAGAGCCTTGGGCCTGACAATGAAGCTCAGAGAACAGTCGGCTGTCACGTCTGCTGGTTGTGCTCCAGATAAAATGGAATGTTTCTGGCGTCCAGCAGGCTTCTTCTGGAAGAGAAGAAGAGCAATGGGCCTGACAAAGGAGCTAAGGAGATAAAGCTCAATCCACATCTGCTGCTTGTGCCCTGGGAAGACCAGGCAGTCAGGGATGTGTTAGAGAAGGGTTGAAGCTGGATTCTTGGTATCCTACATGCCTCCTTGGGAAGGTGGGCCAGGTGGTTTGGGTGACTGTGCATCTCATCTCTGCTTCTTGTGCCCATCATAAACTTTTAAAACTTTAAAAAATTTTTCTTGATATTTATTCTTAGTTCATATTGCATACTAATATTTTGTTGATTAAGTTTTCGATTTTATATATTTTCATAAATAGATTACATTGTATTACTGTGAACTTTATGTTATAAAATTTTCCTCCATATTGTTAGTTATTCTCTATTTCTATGCCATAAACACTTGAATAGATATGGTTCTATAAATTTCATTATTCAGATTTTATGGCTCCTTAGTGGAAAAATGGGACAAGTAATGCAATGTGAATTTACCTGCCTTTAATTATGATGTTGCCCTTAATTTGTCTGTATTATGACTGACAAACTATAATATATTGGGTGTCATTAAATTAATGTTGCTTCTGAGCTGATAAACATCTTGAGTGAAATATTTGTAGAGCTATCAATTGTTTCAGAGAAAATAAATGTGAAAAAGATTCTAAAGTGATTCTATGTACCTTGTGACATGTTATTTAACCACTCTCTTGTCATCCTTAACAAAGCAAAAAGGTGTGCTGCACAGAAAGTGACACAATGATGACATAGAACAGATTTACTCAAAAGAGGTTATATTGCAAAATATATTGTCTGAGAAAAAGAGAGATGGACAAAGCAATGATTTTAGGCCAATGTCTTATGAGGTCATAGAATCTTCAGAAATAAGCAGCATGGGCTGGGAGCTTCTATATCCTGTGGAGAACCAACATATCCAGTAGGCTTAAGAAAGGTAGACATTCCTATATTTTTGGAGTGACCAGGTTAGATTTTGGTTGTGTGTTTTATTTGACACTTAATTTAAATGGTTGTGGGCCATGTAACATAATGTACAACACCCTGATTTATTCAAAGATTATTGAAGAGTTACTATTATTACATAACAGCTCAAAGGAACAGTTCAAAGAATAATGTTTTATCAATAATTTAGGAATTTCACAAACTGGCACATACAATTAAACACCTCATTTTTTCTTTCACTGAAAATACATATTTTTCTCCCATACGTATGTTTATGCTGTTTGGGCCTCTACTGCTTCCAGCTCTTTCCCCTTACCCTTTCTTCTGGATCAACTCACGTTCTGCCTCTCATTAGAAAACAAACAAGCTTATGTGGATTGAGAATAAAATAAAAACTTACAAGATGCAGTAAGATAAAATAGAATCTAATATATATGAGTTGAACAACACATGCAAAAACCAAATAGTCAAATTAAAACTGGGGTATAGATATAAAGAAAGAATTGTCAAAAGAGGAATAAAAATGGCTGAGATACACTTTTTCAAAAGTTTAACATCTTTAGCCATCAGGGAAATGCAAGTCAAAAAATTTTGGGGATTCCATCTTACATCTGTCAGAATGGCTAAGATCAAAACCTCGAGTGCCAGATTATGTTAGTGAGGATATGGAGCAGGGGGAACACTGCTCCATTGCTGGTTGGAGTGCAAATTTGTACAGCCACTATGGAAATCAATATAGTGTGTTCTCAGAAATTTGGTAATTGGCTTTCCTCAAGGCCAAGCTATACCACTCTGGGGCATATACAAAAAGTATGCTCAATCTTACCACAGGTACATTCGCTAAAATATTCTGCTCATTGCAGCTTCAATCATAGTAGCCGGTAACTGGAAACAATGTAGTTGTTCCTCAACTGGAGAATGGAAAGAGAAAATGTTTCACACTTACACAATGGAGTATTACTCAGCTACAAAACAAAATGGCATCATGAATTTTTCGGGCAAATGGATGGAATTAGAAAGATATCATCCTGGGTGAGGTAATCCAGACCCAGACCCAGAAAGACAAATATGGTGTGTATTCATTTATAAGTGATAATAGATATTAAGTAAATGATAATCAAGCTTTAATCTACATACCTAGAAAGGTTAGGTAAAGTGGAGAGGTCTAGTCTGCTTGCATGGATCTCCCTGAGTAGGAGAGATAGAATAGATTTTGTGGGTAGACCGGGGATAGGTAGGGACTGCAGCTGGAATGATCAGGTGAGAAGTGGTCATGTGAGAGAGAAAGGGATGAAAGAAGAGAATGCTAGGAGACACAGCTGGAATTAGAGAGCATTGGGAGATGATTGTGGAATCCTAATACAGTGGAAACTTGTAGAATTTATAAATGTGACCCTAGTGTAGATTCCTTGTAATAAAGGATACAGAATCTGAACGGGTCCTCCTTTGTAGCCAGGCAAGTCTTCCAATGGTGGGACTGGGTTACATAACTTTGAGGTGTTGGTCCATTGGAGATTCCAAAACAATCAAGGCTGATGCCAGGACAGATTGCTCTCTGGAAAATGACAAGACTCAGTTGTCTCAGGCAATCAGAGAGAGGTGGAGTTGGTGTGGGCATGGAAATTTCACCACTATATTTGAGTCTCTTTGGTACAACAAAACACACTGTAGGTAACAAAAAGTGAAACCTGGACACTAACACATCCACAAATCCCTCCACCTACAGTCTGCCATTTCTGGAAAATGCATTTGGGCAATAGCCATGCAGAACTTGTTGGTTTGGTAAAGCTATGTTTTGTTTAACTTGAGGTCCATGTCAGGGGAGGGGGTCTATGCTTTAGACTGCTTGGAAAGCCAGTAAGTGGAGACTGGATGGTCAAGAGATGTAGAACAGAAACAAACACACCAGACCAAAAAAAATCAACAAAATGATCCCTAACGATACATTGTTATACTCATAAATCAGTGTATTGTCCAGTCTTCATCAGACATTCTTCCTTTAGCAGCATATGGCAGCTGGTACTGAGACCCAAGCTAGACATTATGCAGGGAAAGAGAGAAAGAGAGAGAGAGAGAAAGAGAGAGAGAGAGAGAGAGAGAGAGAGAGAGAGAGAGAGAGAGAGA
>OU015747.1:10932170-10945048 GCA_907169655.1 Acomys percivali | reverse complement strand
AGAGAGAGAGAGAGAGAGAGAGAGAGAGAGAGAGAGAGAGAGAGAGAGAGAGAATATCTAATTTGGAGGTATCCAAAGGTTTCTTCCACTAGGAATTTGGAAAACCTCCCTGGAAGAAGGGGAGAAAGATTGTCAGAGTTGGAGGAGATGTAGACACCAGGAGAACATGGCCTAACAAATCAAATAATCTGGGCTCACATAGTACAGATTGTGAAATAGCTAGCAAGCAGCAGGTCACCATGGGTCAGCACCAGGCCCTCTGCATACTTGTTACAGCTGTTAGCTTTGTGCTTCTGTAGAACAGAACAGTGGGAACAGGTGATTCTCTGAATTTTGCCTGTTCTTGAGACTCCTTTTCTCCTATTGGGTTGCCTTGTGCAGCCTCAGTATGACGGCCTTTGCACTGTCTTTTTGCATCCTCTTTTGTCCTCTTTGACTGTTGTTTCTTGGAGGCCTGCTTTTTTTTTTTTTCTGAGGAGGAAGCAAGGGTGGGTAGATCTGAGGAGAAAGGAGGTGTAGGAGAAGCTGTGAGGAGTAGAGGGAGGGGAAACTATTGTGGGGGATGTATTGTCTGAGAGAAGAATCTAGTTTCAATAAAAAAATAAGGATTAGACAAAATAAATGGGCGGAAAAATAATAATGACCCATGTGTTCACATACCCAGGAATACCATAAAAACAGTAGACTGTAAGTCATAATTTAAACACAAAGAACTGTACGGTAGGTAGATAGAATAATGTATGTATATATATGTGTGTATTTATATAAATTTAAAAATAAGATAAAATTAAGAGTGCTATCATAACCTTATGAGGCAAGGAACAGGAAAATCCCATCAAACTCCTTTTCTTTTGGCCAGCTACAGCTGAGCATACAGCCTACACTTAAGAGTAGTTTATCTCTCCAGTGCTACTCCCTTGAGGAAAGTAACCCTTTTAGTGTTTATTGACAAGATGATTTATACAGTGCAATATTTTGGATCAATCATATGTATTATCATATTGCCATTTTTCATCCAGGGGCTTCAGTAGGACATCTGAGAGGCATAAAATTCTGTAATTCGATGGGAAAACTTGAATGAAAGTTTTAGATTAGGTAAGATCATAGCCCTGCCCCATTTCCTTACAGTGACTCTTTGAGGCTCTCAGCAAAGACATAGATAGCTAAACTCTTCACTGAGAAAACTATGATATAATAGATATACCGCATACCTTCTTCTTTCTTTCTTCTTCTTCGATTTTTGTTTTTATTTTTCGAGACAGAGTTTCTCTGTATAACAACTCTGGCTGTCCTGAAATTCACTTTGTAGACCAGACTGCCATTGAACTCAAAGAGATTCGCCTGCCTTTTTTTCTCAAGCGCTGGGATCAAAGGCATACATCATACACCTGGCATTATATGTATATCATAAGTCACCAAATTTGTGGAAGATTTTAACAAAGAAAAATATAGCATAATATATAAACTAAATTATTTAATGTAATAGGGGGGATTGACCACATATATATTTTTAAAGTATAAATGGCTTTAAAATTAATGAGGTAGATGATATTATTAATATTATAATTTCACGTATCCAATGAATGATTGGATCCTCCTTTAAATGAACTCTATTTCGAAGTTCTATTCGTGCACCTTCTAAGAAGCAACTTCCGCAGCAATGACAAGCCACAGGCATCTACTTAGGTTTCATGTCAATAACAGATTAATAAAAATCACAATTATATCTTTAATTGGTATTTGCAACATGCTGAAAAATAACCTCAATAGGCAGTCATAATTATTCACATTACTTACAAGTTAAAACTCAGGGAATGTGGTCTAAAATAACCTCGTTAAGTCATCATAGTTATTTACATTATTTACAAATAAAAACTCAAAAAATATTTTAAAAGGGGGTCCAGAGTGATTATATTTTAGTGTTCTTTTGAATATATATTAAAATATTTTAAATATATATATATATATATATATATATATATATATATATATATATATATATATATAGAGAGAGAGAGAGAGAGAGAGAGAGAGAGAGAGAGAGATTATATGACTTTCCTACTTCCCTTTTCCCCTCTGGCATCACAGCACTATCCTGCTCTCCCTCACCATTTGCCCACATTCTTCCTTTTACTCTCAAATACATAGCTTCTTTTTCTTTATTGTTTCACACACACATGCATGCATGTGCATGCATACATACACAGACACTCAGATTCAGTTGTTGCATATATATGAATATATGTACTCCAATCAATATTACCATGTGTCTACTATTTAGATTCCACATATGCGTGGATTCATATTCTCCTGAAAGTCAATTACTATTTTGAAATGTCTCCTGGTCCCATATGTCATGAATATACAAGAACTCATATATCTATAGCTGAGTAATATGTAAAGGTGTATGTTCCATATATTAATACATTTTACTGTTGTTATATATTTAGGTCATTCCACATCTTGCCAGTTGTAAATAGTGTTACCATAAATATGACAGTGCAGATATTTCTCAACTATTAAATCATATAGCCACTGTACTTTTAAGGATTTTTTGAGGACCCATGATATTATTTTTCTATAGTATATGGATATATCCATAACAGTCTATAGCTTCCCACTTTTTTTTTTACCCTGAGACTTACTTTCTTTATAGTCTTTTCAATATCTCTTATTTCTAGCCTTATCAATAACAGTCATTTGAACTGGAATACTGTAATACTGCCTTGTAGTTTTGATTCGCATTTAATTGAAGATAGTGAGTTTATTTGTATGAATCTGTTACTATTTTGTAGTATTGTCTTTTCAAATATTTTGAAAATTATATAGAGCGTCCTTCTATATGTTTTCTTATAGAAGCTTCATAGTCTTCTGCTACCTTACATATATCTTCTTATATCCATGAAGTATGTTGAGTTGTTTCTTTCTAATTCGTGAGCTATGTCAGAACATTATACAATTTCTTTTTCAAGACTGAATGTATGAATCTTAACGTTGATATTTACAGGATATTCAGCATAAGGTAAATACTGAATAATGTGATAAAAGATTAATTTCCATCTTAAAGATGCAATTCATTTTTAATTATTTTTGTACATAGACATGGATTAATTTGCCTTGAATATGTCATTGAACAAATTTGAACAAAGTTTGAATGTTGAAAGTTGGTAAAACTTTTGCATACAGTGGGAATGCTGTTAAACACCTTCCATAGAGTAAAAAATCTGTAGCAGAAAATTATATTTATTAAACAGTGTCAAAATACATTCGGAATGCTTATTCCTGTAAGTATGAAATTATTTAATTGCTTACAGAGGATATACAGTAGTGGACAACATTTTTACTAGATTATTATTTAGAACTATTTGATACTTTAAGAATTCTTTCGTTGAGTTGGATTATTTTACAGTTGCAAATACTTTTTTATTTAATGTCTCTCATATATTTTGATGATTGTCTTTCCAAAATCCCATATTCTCCACCACCTCTCTCAAAAAGATACCAAAGCAACAGCAGCAGCAGCAGCAGCAGCAACAACAACAAGAACAAATCCAAACTAATAATAACACAAAACAAAACAAAAAGCACACCAAAAATCAAAGAAAGCATGGAGTCTGTCTAGTGATGATCAAGTACTCATGTGTGTGGCTTTAGCCATGAACTGTGCCAATCCATTTAAGAAAACTGATTTTCCTATTGGCAGCAGGTGTCAACAGCAATAGTTTCTTGACTTATTATGCCTAAGAAATTCTGTCTATTACTTCTTTTTTTTTTCCAAGACAAGGTTTCTCTGTGTAGCCTTTACAGTCCTGGACTCACTTTGTAGACTCGGCTGACCTTGAACTCACAGAGATCCGCCTGCCTTTGCTTCCAGAGTGCTAGGATTACAGGCATGTGCCACCACACCCTGCATTTTAATGCTGGGATTGTGTGTGTTTTGAACCTGTGTAGTCCTTGTGCGTGCTGTCACAGTCTCTGTGAGTTCATATGTGTATGATTCCTGTTGTGTATGGATGCTCCTGCTTCCTTGGAGACTATTTTATATCTACAGTGCTTGATAGGCTCAACTCTATAAATGTGTTCTGCTGTATGTATGACATTTCAAAAGAAAGGTAAAATGTAAAGATCATAAAAATGTAGTGGAACTGCAGAATACATTGGCAAATCTTCTAATATTATAATGACAAAACATATCTGATTGCTCTGATGAGATATTAATTGAAAATGATTTGGTTCAAAAATAAGATAATTTATTGATATGAATATGGTAATAGAATAATTTGGTATTCAAAGCAATAATTTCAGTGCTTTAGCTTTTATACTGAAAAATTTCCATTAAAATGTGAATCTAAAATTTGAAATGACTTATAGTGTAGTGGGAACTTATGACTATACTACACAGATAAGCTATTCTAAAAGGTCTTTTACAGGGCTACCAAATAAAATTAGACTCAGCAGGATCAAAGCTAGTGATTTGATTAGAAATATAAATAGCCAAAACCAAATTCCTTTGATTTTTAAATAGTTTTTTTAGCATTATACATCCATGAAGCACTTCTGTTAACGATATACATAAAATATAAAAGTAATTCCAATAATTAGGATTCTTCTGAAACTCAAATATAAGATTCAAAATAAAGATTTAAACAGATTTTTTTCTTTAAATGAAGAAATATGAATCTTACACTTATTACTTTGTTTAAAATATGTACTGCTGCAATTTAATTTAAATGATCAGTTGCAGATGACAGGATCTCTATGGAGAGTACATGCCAAAAAGAGAATGAAGAATCACAGTAAAAATACAAAGTAACACATGAAGTCACTGGCTTTTATATAACACATGCACACACACACACACATGGAAACAAAAATACATTTTTAAAACTGTAAAAATTCAAATTTACATTTGTCATAGGTCTATCAATTGAACTTTAAGTAAATATGTGTGATTTATATCCAAAGCAGATAAAAACAACGTGGAGAAAGTGATTGTAACAAAACATCTGTTTCATTACTTTTTCAGGTCTAAGTAACATTGTGGAAGAGAGAGAGAGAGGGAGAGACAGACAGAGAGAGAGAGAGAGAGAGAGAGAGAGAGAGAGAGAGAGAGAGAGACAGAGAGAGAGACAGAGAGAGAGACAGAGAGACAGAGAGACAGAGAGAGAGAGAGAGAGAGAGTTAGTTGTTTGTGGAGTAGTGTTGCAAAACACTGTCTGGATATGACACAAATGTTGCACTGATTATCTGAACAAGATGAAGACTGGTGTCATTTTATAATGCGTTGGGATATGTGCTCATGAGTCACCCTTCTCCCGAGGGACTATGGACTGGGAAGGAGATACCATTTTCTGTAGTGGCACAACATCTGGTAAATTGCCCACATTCTAGAAAACAACAACACACACATTCATGCTCATGTAAGCAACTATAATTTAAAAAATTACATCAATGTAGATGCAATGTTTTTGGCAGTAGAAGAGTATGAGCAGGAGAAAAGGGACACGGGAGAGGGGGCAATAGGGTGAAGATGCCAAAGCTTTCACATATCCAAGCATGGAGTACCTGAGAATTAAAGAAGAAACAAAGAAAGAAGACAGAAGAGAAGAAAGGAAGAAAGAAAGAGAGAAAGAAATAAAGAAAAGAAAGAAGGGAGGGAGGAAGGAAGAGACAAAAAGACAGAAAGAAACAAATAGAGACCAGAGTCCAATCCATATGTGCAATTCTGGAACTTCGTTGTTAGTGAGAAAAGCATATATTTTAAGAGACAGATTTGAATCAACCTAACAATAAGATACAAACACAGAGCCTTAGGGTCTCTAAAGAGCACTCAGCAGGCTCTGGTTCAGACAGTTTCTAGAGACATAATAATAACATAGATAATAATAGGAGTGGATTTTTCCATGTGACAAAATAAACTAGCATATTCCACACTGTCATAAAATATTCAAATGAACAGCTGAAAGGAAAAAAAACATTTGATTAAGAAAGAATAAGGAGAGAATGTGGAAAGTAGTATTTATTTAATTGTATTTAATCTCAGTTATAAGGATGTACTTTAAACAATCATTTTACACTGTCCTGGGTGTAGACAATGGGTTTGTTAATTACTCTTTTGCCTACACTACATAGCCAACACATCTTAAACAAATTAATAAGTGAGAAATTTTGTGATAGACAAGACATAATGCAGCCAGGCATGGTGGCACACACCTTTAATCACAACAGTCAGAGAGGCAAAGGCAGGGGATTGCTGTGAGCTTGAGGCCAGCCTGGTCTACAAAGTGAGTCTAGGACAGTCAAGGCTACACAGATAAAAAGAGAGAGGGAGAGAGAGAGAGAGAGAGAGAGAGAGAGAGAGAGAGAGAGAGAGAGAGAGAGACAGAGACAGAGACAGAGACAGAGACAGACAGACAGACAGACAGGCAGACAGGCAGACAGACAGACAGACAAAGACACTGTCACAGACACACAGAGACAGAGAGAAGAGACAGAGAGAGAAAGTAGATATGACATTATGGATGTCTTGGAATTAGTCTATAGAGCTAAGATGTTTTTGGAGGTGTTTATGGAGGAAAGTGATAAGGTGGCACTTTGTGCTTTACAAACACTTCTCTGGAATTAATTCTGAAGGAGAGTTTGGAGATAATATTTCATGAAAGGACATGATCATTATACCTAAGATAGAAGCTACCACAGCATTTCTGTAAGCTTATCATGTAAACATGATGACATCTGCTTCCTCCTCGGTGAACTGAGAGGTGAGAATAACAACACCTGAAGCAGCTAAGTGTGCTGGATGCTTCTTTGGAAGCATGGACTTCAAGTTTAGGATGTGCACATTAGTGCACTGTGCTGCAGATAGAAACTTACCGAATGTTAATATAGTGGTAATAAAAATAATGTTAACGATAATAATAATCAGAATAAGAACTTCAAAGTTTCTTCACATGGACCATTGATAGAATATAAGTACGAAAGGATAAAATAAAAGATAGTGATTAAACTTTTACAGTGAATACATTTTAGAAAAGAGTTATTCAAGAAAACTACCACTAACTAAATTTCTTCAAAAGCAGAATTCATGAAATGGTATGCAATATTTTTTCCAAAAGATTACTGATATAGTAAATGAGGTTTTCAGGACACCCAGGGGAAAAACCCGCAGCAGGCTCACTCACAATCCTTCTAATATCTATCACTGGACTTTAGGAAGTTGAAACTGGGGCACTGGGAAAGCTAGTAATGCGAAATGCAAAGTTATTTTAAGTTTTAGTATCATAATGATTTGTGATTCGAAACAAGACTTTCGCAAATAAAAAAAATCATTCCTCAGGAAATTTAGCCTTCCCTAGAGATGAATCCACTTATCAGTTGTTCAGTGTAGAGTGGTCAGTCCAGAAACCTTATTCACATAAGACACAAAAACTGACACACTGTTTTATATATATACGTGCGTGCACATACGTAAAGATGTGTGCGAGTGAGTGCATGTGTGTGTGTTTGTGTGTGTGTGTGTGTGTGTGTGTGTGTGTGTGTTATTGTACTAATTAAAAAAAGAGGCAAATAACCAGAGAGATGTGGGAAAAGTACAGGAAGTAGGAAAGAAGATAGTTGAGACTGTTTGGAGAGAGGGAATAGAGAAAGAAAAAGAGATGTAGAGCTATTTAAATTAAAAACATATTTTAAAAGATATTCCAGCAGCTGACTCCATGTATTTACTTAAAAATGTTTTAGTTTTATTTCATGGTAGCAAAAGTACTTTTGTGTTTGCAGATGTTTGCAGATACGATATTGGAAGCCCATGCTTTCATGGTATAATTTCAATGATATATAAGGGCCTAGAAGAAAAGGAGACCCTTGATATTAATTCTTTGGTGATAAAGCTAAAAGTAGATGGATTTCTTTAAATTCAATATAGTGAATAAATTAAAAATGCAAATTCATTGAAGATACTAAATCAAACAAAAAAAATAAACCCTTCCACATCAGAATAGTTAAAACAGTAATTCTTCCCAACTAAATAGGTTAGAAGAAAAACAGTGAACAATGTTAATAGTATTCATGCTACAAGAATATTTTATGCTTCATATAATAGATTCATTACCATTTAAATTCTCTATGTAGTAAAATGTTTTTTATGTTTATTTCAAAAAATTGAAAACTTTAAATACTTATACTTTTCATTTACTGAGTTATAAAATCCCTTTATTTTAATTTATTCCTTTGTACTTTTTCCAGTTTGTATGTTTGCTTCCTATCTTTTGGAGGCCTGTTCTTTTCTGAAGGGAAATATAAGGGTAATGGATCTATGGGAGAAGAGAAGTAAGGGGACATGGAAGGAGTGGAGTAAAGGAAAACCATGTTAAAGGATATATTACATGAAAGAATAGTTTTAAAAAGGCAACATCTACTCTGATGATTTAAATAAGATAAGCTAGTCCTCAACAGTTCCTGTCTCACTAATATGTCTGCCAGATATATTGGGCCAGAAGGCTGAAGATGACACTACAGCATTATAGATAGTTTTGGGTGATTATTCAGATAGCAAACTGTCTGTATCATCATCTCGTTAGGAAAGCTACTAACTTGCTCTCACGGTATACTCAGGAAAGGAAGGTTATTCCTTCTCAAGTCTCTAATAGGCTTGAGGACAAGATAGGATAGTTTAGTTTTACATTTAATCTTAGTTATTTAGGGGTTAAGATGTTTTCAGGTCTAGATATATGTTTTAAGTTGATAATGATGATATATGATAGATATTGATTTACACTCAGAATTTTAGACATATCAACATAGGTAGATGTTTTCTTCAATGCTGCCAAATACAAATAACCAAACACTAAGAATGTAACATTAATATAATTCCTGATTGTATCATAGTTCTTCTTGCTGTAGGTAGTTTATTGTATAATATGTAATAATACAAATGTATAAGTAAAAATAAAAAATATTTAATAAAAAAGAAGTGAAAACAGAAAAACATAAAGTCAGAAAAATACTTGGCTGTATATTTTAAATGATATGAAACACAGTACAATAAAATTCAGCAGTAATTAATTATTACACTCTGCCATGGAAATCCTGGGACAATCATCAGTGAAACATTATGATAAACAGGTAAGACAGTAGAATTCCATTTACTGTGGTATTGTGAGTCCTCCCACTAAGGGTTATGTTCTAATTCCTTACAGTCTGAAGCTAGTCTAATCTTTGACCTGCTTTTATAACAAGCTATGTTACAAAATTATACTGTTTTGAGGGGCTTCTCAGAAGACATTGAAACAGATAAGTAACTTAGCTGTATCTAGCAAGGCTTTTAACTCAATAAGAAGACAACCAAATGAAATGGAGTTAGATAACTTAGTCCTTTTTATATATCTTTATTTTAAACTCAAATTGGTATGTATATGAGACCCGGGTGACTATCTGTCTTCAAATTTCATGGGAGTAATACAGTGTCAGTGTGTGTTTGTAATATATATATATATATATATATATATATATATATTGTAAATCAATATGTAAGCACATTTAGAAAGTCTTCCCTTTGTTTTTTTTTATAATATGATACTAAAAATACTTGCCCAACCTTTTTTTTAAACACTGACAATATGTTTATTAATATTGGAAGTAACAAGGTCTTCCCAGAAGGGGAGATTTTCCTTTCTTACAAAATCATCTTTTACAAAGATATTTTAATCTGCTCTGTGTATGATGTGTATGTATGTTTGTTGTATTAATGTATGAAATGTATACTAGTGGGTATGGAAATTTGTGTGTTAGGCTTGAGTGTGTTTGTATTTACTACAATATGAGCATGGAGGTGAGAATACACATTCAGTTCTATGTCTTCCTCTCCTTATCCTCTATGACAGACACAATATCCCTTTGCTATTACCTGTTTCTGAAAACAGGCTGTCTAGCCTGTGAGCTTTACTAATAATCATATCAGTATATATGCCTGATAGCAATGTGTGCTTCTTATGCCAATACAAGGAATATACAAAAAGAGGGATTGCCAATAATTTTGAGGCCAGCCTGGATACAGTTTGAGTTTATGCCATCTAGGACTGTGTCTCAAGAAACCAAACCAAATAAAGATGAAACAAAACTAAATCCATGGATATAAGATTACTCTAGGACAATTTCTTTTGTTAATTAATTAATTTATTTTTTAATTGAAAAATAAAATCATTCATATTACATTTCAATTGCTATCCCATCCTGTGCATCCTCCCATTCCTCCCTCCTTCCCACTTTCACCCCATTCCCCTTCCCTATGACTGTGACTGATGGGGACTTCCTCCCCTTGAATATGATGCTAGGGTATCATGTTTCTTCTTGGTAGTCTGCTATCCTTCCTTCGAGTGCCATCGGGCCTCCCCATCAAGGGGACATGGCCAAATAAGGGGCACCAGAGTTCATGTGAAAGTCAGTCCCCAGTCTCCACTTAACTGTTTCAGAAGAAGGGAGCACTGGGTCCTGTTGGATAGGTGGGTACTCACTGACTGGTTGGTTTGTAGCCAGTTGTTACTATTTAAATAAAAATACAGAAAATACATGCCAATAATGTTAAGCAAAAAAAAAAAAGAAGCTATATATTTCTTAAAGATAAATTAACTAGAAATACATATTCACGTATATATATATATATATATATATATATATATAATTTAGTCTTCAAAAAATAAAGCCCTCTTCTTACAAACTATTGACAAAGTAACTATGAAAAGCTAATCCTCTACAAGGTAGATAAATCTGGAGACAGAAAAAAATTAACCAAAATTGTTTGTAATTCCATTGAAATGAACCATAACATTTTTATTTGTATTGGTTTATGGTTATGCAGATTAAATTGAAAGGACATGAAAAAATATTAAAAGAAGCTCAACAGTAACACAAATGACCAAAAGCCAATCATGTTGATTTTATTTATGATGATGGAAAAAATAAGACCTTGGGATAATAGTTTGAAAAGAAATGCTACCAGTATTAACTTAGAATGGAGAAAGCTGTTAATGAATCTACACACAAAAACAAATAGGAATAAAATTCACTAAAACATTCTGGTGCTTCCTATATTGTTTTAACCTCAATAATCAAAGTTTAAGATAATTAAGCATGTTGATTAAACACAGACTACTCATTAATAGGGTAATTACCATAGATTTCCATAGTAAGATAAGAATGCATGCTTCTACACTCAATTTATTATGCAAGGACATTATGTTGTTTAACTTGTTGTGGGAAAACAGAAGTATTTCTACACTTCAGCTCATAGAGTTACTGAAAAGTCTACATGAACGTACATGCTTAAGAAGAGTTAAGACAAAAAAAAATGCAATCCACCAGGGTTGCACTATTCATATGCTACTAATTAGGGTTTCACTAACACTGACTATTAAGGAGAACAGTGTGACTAGGATTTGCATTTTGATTTAACACATTTAATCTAGGTGTTTAGTTCTGCATGAGTTTGAGAATTTAGTTTCCCATTCACTGAGATCTCAGTTGGAGCTTTGATACTCCTGACTTTACTGCGAATTTTTTTCCACCTTGAGTTTAAGAAGAAAATATAAAAGTAGCATGCCCTAAAGCACCAAATTACTTTCAGCATTGAAAATCCCAGCCCTTTGTCTCTCCTTGATCTTTTGACATTTTTTCATGTCTTTTCTGTCGTGCACTTAAATATAGAGCTATTTTGATTAAATAACTTGCCAGAGGATTGAGATTATAATACAATAATCTTCCAAACAGGTTATTCTTGAGTACATATTACTATTATGCAGTGAAGAAATAAAATCAGTATTTCATAAATGCATGTCTCCATGAAATCTGCCAAGATGACTATCTTTTTCATTGTTCCTGACACCATTAAATTATAAATAAAGTGAAGTTCGAATTGTTTATTTACAATTGAGAATCTCTGAGAAAAATATCCGTTATCAATGATGTAGTAACCTCTAGGAAAGATAGTAACTTCAGAATTACGGAGAACACTGTTTGAAATAATTTCCCTTACAATTGGCCAATTGCTCAGATTGCTATAAATCAATTCCAGAATCCAATGGAGTAAAAATGAATGATGAGTATATTTTTATTCAGGTCACTTTAAAAAAAAATGATTGAATGTTCTTTGCTGTTTGGAAGTAAAATAGGCATTGTAAAAGCACAGTGTTTCTGATTAACAGGACTTTATCGGAGCAATTTTCTTAGTCAGATTATTTATTTCCATGAGAAGCTGTGTGCCTTTGAAAAACAACTAGTAGGAGAGACGTCTACTGTCTGATGAGAAAAATAGTATTGTGTACTTTCAAATATCCAAGTGAAACATACAACAAGGTACTTGAGTCTAGAAATAATTGCCTATTTCTGTAAAGTGTAAAGCTGAAGATTTGTTAGTGTGGCTAAATATTAACATCAATCAGTGCTTCAGATAGCTGGTCATTTAATTAAAACAAACAAACAGGCAAACAAATAAGAAACCACTGTCATTGAATCTTAAATTAAGCCCATTATAAGACTATGAAGTCTGGATTGTTTTTGGGCATTAAAACCCCAATTTTAGATCTAACGTGACTAGGTTCAAAGGAAAAAAGATTTACCCAGAAACAAAATCATAAATAGTGCACAAGCAAAGCAAAATTTTAAAAATATGTCTCATTTTAAATTGTTTTGTGCCTTACTGTATTTAAATTATTTTTTAGTGTAATAAGGAACTATGCTGGTGTAGCAAAATGGTAGTAGTAGATATCCTTTTCTAGCATCCATGACATCAATAGCTCCAGGAAACTGGCCACATTTCTAGTACCAGACAGGCTTTCTCTGTTGGTTGGTTTCACTGACATGTGAGTGCTACTCATTACAGTGTGTGT
>OU015747.1:10906130-10932160 GCA_907169655.1 Acomys percivali | reverse complement strand
AAAAAACATGCTTATTTTTCTCCTGGAATTGGGACATTTCATTCTGTTCTTGTGAACCGGAAATCTAAGCCCTTCAGCCGTTTGGTTCTGACAATAATAGGAATAATGAGAACAAGTGTTTCACCCAACTTCTCAAGAATTGTCTCCATACTTAGAATTAGACCAATTGCCTGGCTGGTTCTTAGAATTATAGAATTGGTGTGATTCATTAAGCCAACATTGTCACATAGGAAATTCAAATAATCAAAGATTTTCATAAATCTTTTCAGATTCCTTTTTTAATTTTTTGATATATTTTATTAATTTATTCTTGTTACATCTGAATAGTTATCCCATCCCTTGTATCTTCCCATTCTTCCCTCCCTCCCATTTTCCCCTTATTCCCCTCCCCTATGACTGTGACTGAGGTGGATTTCCTCCCCCTGTATATGCACGTAGGGTAACAAGTCTCTTCTTGGTAACCTGTTATCCTTCCTCTGAGTGCCACCCGGCCTCCCCATCCAGGGGACATGGTCAAATATGGGGCACCAGATTTCGGTGAATGTCAGATTGCATAATATGTTGAGCAAATCACCTTAAGACTGATCTGTCTACCGTATGACTAACTGACTATCTATCTATCTATCTATCTATCTATCTATCTATCTATCTACCATCTATCAACCACCCTGAGTCCACTTCCTACTCTGTGAAGCCAGAATTCTTGCACAGCAAGCTAGACTGAAGGTTAAAAAAAAAAAAAAAAAAAAAAAAAAAAAAAAAAAAAAAAAAAAAAAACCTTAGCCTGTCATGGGTGAGTGTAGTGCAGGATCTCAGTGGGTGGAGAGTCCAGAAGCAATGACCACACCCAGGAATAGCTTCAGACAACTGTTTTCGTTTATTGGGAGGGGGAAGGGTTATTTATGGACCTGAGGATATAGCCACACTCTCTGGGGGCAAGCTTTGTGTCACTATGCACCATTTGCCAGGGCAAAGGTGTTGTAAGACGCTTCATCTGCATCCTCAATGTCTGGCGGGTCTAGGAGGGGTGCCTCATACAGTAAAACAAAGAGTAAAGCTTGATAATTATCAGGATAATAAAGTTTTACTAGGATTGATGATGGAGAAGCTGGCTTTAAGGTGCCAGGTCTGGAGGAGGCTAATAGCCTACTTCTGCCATCCTCATGTTTGAGATATCCAGGGTTGAAACTTCCCTGACCCTTACTCTGTAGCCGTGGGCCATTACAGCACCACATCTACTTTCTATCTATCTGTCTATCTATCTATCTATCTATCTATCTATCTATTTATCTATCTATTCTATCTGTCATCTAAATAATTGTCTTTCATTTGAATTTCTCTGGAGAACTCTGAATAAACACATTTTTATATCATAAGCAGAGTTGTAGCTATTACAAATTACTGAAAATTATTATTTTCAGTATTAAGACATTTTGAACAGAATAAATTATAAAGGCTGTCATGGTTTGGAAAGCTGGCTTTACAATACTTACTAAGTCATGATTGGGGTATAGAGTGTTCTGGGTTGGCATAGAAGAGATGAAAAGCTGCGGAAGTATTTGAAATGATGTATGGATTGTTTCAGTGATCATATGTAAACAATAGAAATAAACATTAATAATAAAAGTGACCCTGGCAAGATATCAGTGAAATGATGAATACTTAACAAAGTGAAAATAATACTTGCTATAAAGTCAAAGTCTCAGTGAATTGTGTTCATACTTAAAGACATAAAGGAAAATGGAATATAAGAATAATAATCTTAGGTATTTTGCAGAAAAATTTTAAAAAGCCCTCTAATTTATTTAAGAGATTATAGCTACTTTCAGTATAATGAGATATAATTCCAGTCATCCTGAATGTCAGTATGAAAAATCCTGAAGAGTCTAAAACTAAATTATCATGTGATCCAAGTACACTGCTTCTGGGAATATGCCCAAAGAACATGACATACAATTTGACAGATATTTGTAATTGATGGCCATAGCTATCTTATTCACAATAGCTATGAACTATAACCTTCCTAGATGTCAAAAAAGTGAATAGAAAGTAAAAATTTCATACACATACACACTTACTTACTTGTAGAGAAAAATGTGAAATTTGCTGGTAAATATTGTAAAGTACTATATTGAAGTAAACCAGACCCAGAAAGAAGACTGACCCATGTTATCTTTCATTTATAGTCCAAAATCTTTAGGTATGGGTGGAAGATAGAACCAGATAAATGAAAAAGGGAACATGGGAGTCGAGTAGAAGAAGGTGTAAAAGGAAACAGGTAATATGAGGGGGAGAATGGAAAATAGGAGGAAGATATAATTGGAGAGGATGAGGCAGATCAATTAGTAAGAGAGAGAAAGAAGAGGGAAAAGACTATAAGTATTTGCAAAGGCCATAATGATTAATATCATTTTATATTTACATACAATGCTTTAAGTGGAGTTATGCCACTTGTGTTAACATTGTTCCGTGTAAAAGACATAGACTATCTAACAAAAACAAAAACCAGTACTCAGCATGAAAACTTCGTTTCACTTGTTTAGGGGAGCCTGAGAATCTCCCAAATCAATATGGCCCAATGTTTCTGCTTTATGTTGCCTCCAAGGAATTAAAGGTCAGTCCCTATTGCTAACAACACTACATACAAGGTTAAGAAGAATTGATCTGGGTCTGACTTGAGGGCCACTCTCTTGCTGGATAGCTTTCTTGGTAGCAGAAATTGCTAGTCAAACTTGCCAATGGGGGTAAAAAATGATTAACGCTACCTTGTGATGCCTATTGTCTTAGTTACTTCTCCATTATTGTGATAAAACTCCATGACCAAAGCAATTTGTAAAAGAGAGGGGTAAATTTTAGCTTGCTTCAGAGAGTTAGAATCTATGATGGAAGAACAGAGGAACAATGGAGAACTTACTCAGAGAGGCAGAGAGAGAGAGAGACAGAGACAGAGACAGAGACAGACAGAGACAGAGACAGAGACAGACAGAGACAGAGACAGAGACAGAGACAGACAGAGACAGACAGAGACAGAGACAGACAGAGACAGAGACAGAGACAGACAGAGACAGAGACAGACAGAGAGAGAGAGAGAGACAGAGACAGACAGAGAGAAGTGAGAGACTATCAATGGTATGCGACTCTTGACAACTCAAATCCTCGCTCCAGTGACACACCTTCAACAGGCCACACTTCCTGATCCTTCCCAAATAGTTCTACCAACCAGGAACCATATGGTCAAGTATGTGAGACTCTGGGAGCCATTACTATACAAACTATCACATTCCAACATCTGGCCTTCGGAAGTTTGTGGCTATCTTTGCATACCTTTTCAATCACACATAGATTAAAACTCCGAAGGCCCTTCTGAGGTCAGCACAATCTCTTTCTTTTAAACTCCCCCTCCGCTTCCCAGTCTCAACAAAAGAAAAAGAAATAAATAAGTTACCTACTTCCAACAAACATTGGAACAACATATATGTTATCATATCTAAAAGGGAAGAAATAACACAGTGGGAAAATATTGGATTAAAGTAAGACTGAAAGGCAGAAAGAAACCTCCAAGTCAGAGGGCTTAAATGGTTCCACCTTTCTAGATTGGTGATTGTAACATGCTTCTTTCTTTTCATGTATGTAGCTCTCCTCAGAACATAAATTATGGCTCTGGCATCTTCAACATCTTTGAGTCTCCAACCTAATTGAGGTTTCATGTTCACAGCTTTGTGAAATGTCTTCTCAGGTCATGCACATGTGTTCTCCCTTGTTACATGGCTGGCCTCCTTAATTAGTCTCCTTAACTTGGCAGAAGATTTCACAGATACTTTACACCTGTGTTTTAGTTCCTGTTCTATTGCTATAAATTGAAAGAACTTAATTAGGGGCTTGCTTACAGTTCTAGAGATTTAGTCCATCGTCAGCATAGTGGGAGCATGGTGGCACACAGGCAGGCACGGGTTTAAAGACATAATGTTTGGTAAAAGATTAATTAAGTAAATTTTTATTCAAAGTAATAACTGGTTATAAAAATCATAGCATTTGTTGATAACAGCTTCTTAACACTTATCTAATACATATCTGTTGCTTCAGTATGAATTGAATGGGTCCATGGTCACCTGGGAAAATTTTAAACAATTTTAGTTTTCATGAAACACCATAACACTCTATTTGCATTCACTTTCATAGTTTAATTGCTCTTCTTCAGCCTTATTGGCAGCATAATCACTTTTGTTCTTCTGTGGCCAACCACCAAGCAAGGTACTGGATAAAGTTATTGAGTAGTGAATGATTTGTTGCTCTAAGCTAGCTTTTTGATCAAAAGCCTTTTAAATTGAATATGACTTTAAAAATGCCATTATTCTCCTTGTGCGTCAATTTTACTGCAATAAATTTTCATCATTATGGAATTTAAAATGTTGATCTGCTTTTCAGTGTTGTGCTTATCTCAGACCATAGCATTTTGGAAGGAATTTACTTTTTTCCCCCCAAATATATTCTTGTTGATGCTATTTGTCATGCAACAAAACTGGACAGGTTAGTTTTTAAACCAGGCCATTCTATCAATCATTTCTGAAAGAGCAATGACTTTAGTGCTATGGGCTTTTTATTATTGATTATTCTTAAATTTATTACTCCGAAAGTTCATAGTGATAAAACCCCATTTCACAAAACAAAAGGTTGTAGGAGAAATGTTGACACTTTTAACAACTAACCAAACGAATCTTTGGCTTATCCCAACTGTACCTGTCAACTTGATCTATGATTTTTCTCATTCATTCAGAAACATTTTACTATGTATTATCTATTAAAACACAAATTGTCATTAGTGTTATTTAAATTGAAATTTTAAAGTAAACCTTTTTGTATTATTTATTTTCTGTATCTTTGTTGCTAAGACATAGTTCTAAAAACTACTTTAGGAATAACGAAAGTACATTTGGCTCATGTTTTTCTATATTAGTCTATCTATATTTGAAGACTGAGTTAGTGATGGCCTTGTTACCTTACTGGAGATTTGGTTGTGAAAGGTACTAGATAAATTGATAACCTCAAGCATATTTTAATTAATATTAATAATTTAATATTATAGCATCATCACACCCTACATACTTTCTATTGTACTCCACATTCAAACACTTAAAAATACACTGAAGAGATGATGTTAAATTTCTAACATAGAAATGAACCAGTCTAGCCGATGGACAGGACATTCTCCACCGTTAAGTGGAGAAGGGGATCTGACTTTCACACAAACTCTGGTGCCCCATATCGAACCATGTCCCTTGGATGGGGAGGCCTGGTGGCACTCAGAGGAAGGATATAAGTCACCAAGAAGAGACTTGATACCCTAGGAGCATATACAGGGGGAGGAGGTCCCCCTCAGTCACAGACATAGGGGAAGGGAGTAGAGGGGGAAAGGGGAGGGAGGAAAGAAAGGGAGGATACAAGGGATGGGCTAACAATTGAGATGTAATATGAATAAATTAATAAATTAATTAATTAATTAAAAAATCCAAAAACAAAAAAACAAAAAAACAAAAAAAAACAAATAATGCAAATGCAAAGGCAGAGATGAGCCTGGCACTAAGCAAGAACAAAACATTGAATATAGTTGAGACAGAGCATGAAGGCTTGAGAGAGTGTAGATGGAGTGAAATTTAAGAGAAGTGGCCTGTGAGCTTGCAGGGCAAAGAAAGGAAGTGTGATCATGATGTCACCCCAGGGGGAGTGTATATGGGAGAAATGGGAGGTGCTGGTGAGCCAGGAGGAGTGGGTGAAGCAGAAAATGTGGTCAGCATGTATTTTATGAAATAAAATATTTTTGATAAGAAAAAAAAAAGAAATGAACTAGTGAAATACATAATAATTGTAACTTAATATATTAAAAGAATCCATAGAGTTAAACAGTGTACCAAAGAACATTCAAGTTAGTGGTGTGTTTAGTCAATTATGTTACCCTTTATCCTGAATGCAAGCCACTTACAAGCATGATACAAATTATGGAGGCTCATCTCTCCTCGTATTTCCTTTATTGACATAGTCTTTTTGTTTGTTTGTTTTCCAATTAAAATTGACAGTGTAGGACAAATACAAGACAATGGAAGTGTAAAATTTCTGCACATGGGCTAATATTATTCACTCTCATCATCTCTTTCATCACTATCTGCCCCAAACTTCTCGTAATCCTTCTCTAGGGCAGCCATGTCCTCACAGGCCTCAGAGAACTCTTCCTCCTCTACGACCTCACACACATACCAGTGCATAAGGGCACACTTGTCATACATCAGATAAAACTTGTGATCAAGATGAGCCCAGGCTTCAGAAAGGGCTATGGTATTGCTCAGCATCTCAGCATGCACACAGCTCTGTGGATCTTGGCCAGGTCTCCACCAGGCACCACAGTGGATGGCTGGTAATTAATGCTAATCTTGAAGTCAGTGGGGCACCAGTCCACAAACTGGATGGTATGTTAAGTCTTGATCATGGCAATGGTAATATTGACTCCTTTGGGAACCACATCATCATGTACGTGAGGTAGCAAGCAAGTATTTACCATGCCAAGGATTACATTCATCATCTGGTTTGCTGGGTCAAAGCAGGCATTGGTGATCTTTGCTACTGTAAGCTGCTCATGATAGGCTTCTCAGGAAAGATGACAGGGGCATATAGGACAGAGGAAAGTGGATGCAAGGGTAGGGTACCAGGTTTGCCTGGAATTCTGTTAGATCATCATTCAGGGCCCCATCAAATCTGAAGGAAGCAATGATGGAAGACACAGTCTGGCTAATAAGGAAGATAAGCTTAGTGTAGGTTGGGTGCTGGATGTCGAGGTTTCTATGACAGATGTCAAAGCTGGCCCCATTGTTCTCCTATGAAGGCACAATCCATGTGCTCGATGGTGGTGTGGGTGGTGAGGATGGAACTGTAGTGCTCAACCACAGCAGTGGAAACCTGGCCGGCAGAGTAAATGGAAAACCGTAGCTTGGACTTCGTTCCATATTCAACAGACAGCCACTCCACCACCAGGGAGGTGACACCAGAGCCAGTTCCTCCAACAAAGCTGTGGCAAAATCAAGAAGCTCTGAAGATCCATGCACTGATCAGGCAGCTTGTGAATTCTGTGCAAGACGAGGTCAGTGATCTCCTTGCAAATGATGTAGTGGCACAGGCATAGCTATCGGCAGCATCTTCCTTTCCTGTAATGGATAAGCTGCTCAGGGTGGAAGACCTGGCGGTAGGTACCAATGCGAACCTCATCAATAACTGTGTGTTCCAGGTCTATGAATACTGCCCGAGATTGGTGCTTGCTGGCGCCTGTACCACTGAAGCATCCCCCTCTCCAATGGTCTCGTTACTTGATATCTGGCCATGAGGTTGGATGCCACGTTCGAGGCAGTAGAACGCCCAGCAGGTATTGCTGATCCGAACACCAGCCTGATCAGCGTGGATGAAGAGGATCTCACGCATATTGGGTCTTTGCAGTGGTCCTCGAAAACTGAGGAAGTGAAGATAGAGCTCCCACAAATAGACTACCAAGGAGCCCCAGGGAGAAGTAGTCTCTTGACATAATCCTAATGTTCTCTAATCACTTCGTACACCATAATATAGGATTATGGAACATCCTTAAATATATACTTATCTAAATATTAGAAATTTAAGATATTTGTCTGTAAAATAGCAACATTAAAATTAAAATTAAAAAATTCACAAACTTGCCACCTTACCTTTTAAACTTTGATCAAAGCATCACTATACAAAAATACTACCATTATTTTTACTATAGTTTTTAAAATGAATTTTATGATTTTTTTTGAAATTATAACATAACTGTACCATTCCACTCTGCCTGCCCTCTCCCCAAAACTCCTCCATAGCTTTCTTGCTCTATTTCAGATTCATATCTGTTTCTCTAATTGTCGCAAACACACACACACATGCACACACACTCCTAAATAATACTTATGTATATGTAAATATAAATATTTAAGTAACAAATATATACGTAATGTATATATATTCATGAATACAAAAATTAAACCTGCTCAGCCTGTAACATGTTACTTGTATATGTATGTTTTCAGGGCTAACCGTGTGATGTTGAATAACCAACTGTTGTACTCTTCCCTAGGGAAATTTTCTCCCTCTGTCAGCAATTTCTGAATTTCAAGTTCATGTAGAATTACTTTTAATGAAACATTTAGAAATCATAATGCATATTCTAGCTAAAACTACAAAATAAGTTGTCTAAAATTAATTTCATTGCTCTTATTCTCTTTTGACATAATACTAAAATAAATATACAGAAATAGAGAACAAAGAGACAAAATATTTTCATTAGTTTATGCTATTATACCAATAAGTGGATAATTTGTAAATATTATTTTATTGCAACGGTTATGACATTTTAAAATTTTTTCATTTCTATGGCTTTGACAAATAACATGACCAAAAGTAACTAAAGAAGGAAAATGAATTATTTTCATTTTTAAATTATAGTCCGTAACTAGAAGAAAGTGGTGTATGAGTTCAAGTAGGAATGTGAAGCAGAAAGAAAGGGAAGTACATATAATACCGCTTGCTTGTTTGCTAGCAGGTTCATACGACGGTGGCTGTTTCATAGCACCTAGGACCACCTCCTAAAGAATGTCACCAACAAAAACTCCTGGGCCCTCCTAGATTAAGGCAATCTACACAATCTCTATAAATATGACACAGGCCAATCGGATCGAAGAAATCTTCAATTTAGACTCCCTTTTCTATGACTCTAAGCTATTGAAAAGTTAGAGCTAACTAGAACATGGACTCTATTTAAAACTGCAGTCAAAGAAGCCTTCTTTCCAATTGCTCTTTTCAAAAACCTCAGATCCCACACTTCTCCCTCAAGTATGTTATACCATTATTTTACAATTGTTAGCATTTAGTGATTTTAGATTCAGTGCTAGACTACTTTAACCTATGAGCATGTTTATAGCACATCTTGGTGCAAAAATCTATAAATATGAAAAAAATCATTCTTCAAACAAATTATAATAATATTCGATATAATACACTGTATACATTTCACCTTGTCTTCTTTTGTGATATAAAATTTTATATTTTGGGAGTAGTAAGTAATATTTTCATAAGTTTCACTTATAAAAAGATTTATTAAACATATAAGAAATATGATTCTTTCAAGCTGGAAGGAACTTTATAAACATTCAATAATTAATTCTTATAACATTGCAGGAAATGCTTAATATTCTAACTTTATAGCAAGAGCGATAAGAGCAGAATATTAAAGTTACTTGCTGAATTTATTAAAGTAGTTCATAGGTCTAGAATTAGAAAGTGGAGTGTGCTCTGGATTTGGGAACACTGAAACAAACTACCTGCTGAAAAGATTGAAGAGTGTTAGTTACATTGAATATGAAACTAGATCTTGAGATGATTATAGGTTGTGTGTTGCTATAAGTTGTTGAGTAAAATGTACTAACTTTTTAAAAGAATTTGAAATCTTGTGAGTGTAGGTGATTAAAACTATTGGCTCACTTCAATAAACTTTCTCTTTGCAGGGATAATGACGTCAGATTTTATGATGTCAAATCTCACAATTTCCTTATTTCCACTTTGCACAATTTCTATTGTGTTTTACATTCATTGGAGTTACTTGGATCAATAGTGTAATAGAATAACGTATATAATGATTATAAAATAATATTAACAATGGGGAATTGGTAGTGGTTATGCAAAACAGTTACTTAATATATAGAGTTTACCTACAGTTAGTGAGGAAGCAAAAAAGATGAATATTATTTCATAAACATTGTAGTTCTTAGATGGAAAGATCTCCAATGTTTTCTTATCAGGAGAATCAACGTAATAAATATGTCCATCTTACCAAAAGCAATTTTTAGATTCAATACAATTCCCATCAAAATTCCAAGACAATTCTTTACAGACCTTAAGTGATCAATTCTCAACTTCATATGGAAGAAAGCTTCCAATCCCGATTGGTCCAGCATTTCAGACTGTCCAACACAGGGCTCTAATTAATCCTGGAATTTCTCGACATTTAGAAAATGGTCCACAAATGCTATCCCTAGCTTGTTTAACCATTTTCCCCAATTTATTTGAGGCTCGATAAGGGTATTATTTGTCCCAAATCAGTTGAAAGAAACATTAAAGAATGATGTCCCACTTCCCTTAAGGAGTTGTGTAGGTATTTGGTTGCTTTCTTGGGTGTTAGATGTTTATTTTCATTGAAGTTGGCTATACGTTATTATTGTTCTTATTTAGATAGAAAACAAGTTTGGTCTCAGGGATGTCTCTTCTTTCCTTTATGTTTCTTAGGTTTGGAGATAAGGGTTGAAAAGAAAGGAGGAATATAGAAACATATAGGGGTGATATGACAAAAAGAAGATTAATGAATCTACTCAACTTAATGCTTTAATTGTTACTCACAAGATTAGTTTTAATTCACTGGTATAGAATTTTGTATATAGATGGTACAGAATTCAAATTTAAGATTATTCTTCACAAACATAACATATATTTCTACTCTCCTATGAAGTATTGTACCCATACAACTCAATTATAATACAAGTTATACTTCCGGTACTTTGAAAGTACCATTGCATGCTATTTAGAATAAGTAAGGTATACAAGTTAATTGTCAGTTGACCAAATCATGGTCGCACCAATTACTAGTCTATTTTTATCACAAGAATATACATTCTAGATATAACAGATATGATTATATAGAAAGATAAGGTAAGTTAGATAGTTAGATAGTTAGATAAGGTCTTCAAAAAACTCAGAGACATACAGACATGGCATTTAAAGATATTTTTTATTAGTTTCAAGATTCACTGACAATGAGACTGTTTAACTCCTGGCAAAACTCAGCCTATATCAAAGAGGATGATTAGCTTCAAAAAACTTCCTTGTGATGATAGCTGCAAATGTGGAAAACAAGCCATTGGGGAAAATGTCCTAATTTCTGCCGCAGACAGAATTCTGCCTTAAAAAAGGACAAGCTTGGATGCAGGCAGTGTAGACGGTCAAACTCTGCCAAGTCAGGGTAATGAAGCCCTCAATAGTTCCTGCCTCACAAACATATCTGTCAGGTATACTGGGCCAAAAAGCTGAAGATTATGTTCCAACATTATAGAAGGTTCTAGGTGATTATTCAGGCAGCAAACTGTCTCTGTCATTTTTACAGTTTGGAAGCTGCTAACTACACTTCCAGTTTACTCAGGTAATTAAGTTTTATTCTTTCTCAAGGTTCTGATGGGGTTGCATACCAGATATTTTAATCTTACAATTAAGTTTAGTTGTTTAGGGGTTAATATGTTTTTAGGTCTAGATAGATGTTTTAAGTTAATAGAGAAGAAATATGATAAATATTGATTTACATTCAGAATTTTAGACTCACCAAGATAGGAAAGATGCTTCCTGCAAGTTTGCCGGTTACAAACAGCCAAATCACTATGAATGTAACATTTATATAATTCCGGATTGTTTATTTTTCTTCTTGTTGTATTTAGTTTATTTTATGTATGTGTAATAAATGTATATGTAAAAAGGAACTATAATAAAAAAGAAAAAATAAATTTGCTCTTATATGGGACAGCTGAACAGTGATTAGAGATTCTATTGGAGAAAAAAATGGTTAACACTGAAGGCTAAATTTTAAGACATGTTTGCCATAATATCTGATTTAATTCTATGTATTTCTTATTTAGTATGTCTCCTTCCGTGTCATAGTTGAAGGATGGAGCTGAAGGATTCCTGTGTACCCTAGAGGGTAAAACAAAGAGCAGACTTTTAAGGTTCAAAATGTTTAAAATATTACTTACTTTTAAAAATGTTCAAAATTTGATATTTCTTTTGGACATAAACTTTCATTCTTCTTTATGACATTAGATATATTAAGACAGAAATGTTGAATAATTAAACTGATGTGCACTATTTTGCAATATTTCTTCCTTGAAGACACTGAATAAAGTTTGAAAGACTGGGAATGTTTTTTTGATTTATTGTTTAAATTTTCAATTATTTATATATTGTGATTATTAATTATTCATTAGGTACATTTTCAAGAAAATAAAAGTTATTGATTGAATAACAGATAATAAAATGAGCAGACATCTTTAAAACAAAAAACTATAAACATAAAACATATTAAAATGTTTATTATATTTCAACTGTCAAGTAATTTCACTCTATTCAGAATGGTTGTTATAAAGAAAATAAGCAACAACACCAACTTCTGGTACAGAGGTGAAGGATTGTGAAACCTTACCTGTTGCAGGTAGGAATGTAAATATGCCTGATAAGTATGGATGTGACTATGAATATTTCTTAATATATTAAAAATTGAAATCAAAGATGACATATATATATATCTGAGAATAAAAGATCTCCCAGTGTTTTAAATACATATATATTAGTAATAGCATTACATTTCAAAGAGAAATAACAAAGAAGACACAAATACCTGTTTAATAATTATGTATATATGCAAAATATGTTATAATAAAAATAGGACAGAAACACTTATGTCAGTTACAATAGTCATTTCTCCAATTTGTCAGGTGTCTTTAGCTGGTGTTTATATCTATCTTCTGTATTTAGTTCATTCTCAGAAATTATCTCAGCAAGTCTGGGCTATTTTTGTGTAAGACTGACCCATACAATAATCTCTAGAGGGTATAGCTCCTATATAAATATTTCTGGATTGTGCTGCAGTCCTTATTGACCTTAATCACAGAAGTGCCCTGAGAAATCTGGTGAACTATAGACATAATCTTCTTTACTTGCATTTTAGGCAAGGGAATCAATTCCCTTGTGGTCTGGATCAGTTACTCCTAACACCATTATCCATTGCCTTAACTTATGGTAGTGGTCAAGGGCAATTCTTTCCTTCCAGCTCAAATAGAATGATTTTGTTTTTCTTGTATGTTTTTTTTTTCTCCAGGAAAAGCCACTCTTTCTTCATAAGCAAAACTTCTATGCTAGTAGAGAATAATTTTATGGTAAGAGGAAATTTGTTTTTCTAGTGGGTCAGTTAGTTACATTGACAATTAATGGAACCATTCCCCTGTATTCCCCTTAATTTCAGAGCCTGCAAATCCTGGCTACATGAGAAAGAGTAATATGCCGCAGAGTCATATTTAGTCAGCATTATGATTTCTTCCACCAAAGAACTTAATTCACTACCGTATCATATAATCTCAGGAATGTTCTCAAGACATGGCAAGAAAACAATCCCCATTGTTGTCAAAATGTGCCAAGAGTGCCCTTGAATGCAGTCACTGTCTATGTGTTTGCTTCCTTCAAAAATCTCGTGAGGCAGCAGTCCACAGTCTGCATTACTGATAGAACTGTTTTCCGGGATCCTACTAGAATGCCACCATATGCACTGCAGAGAGCATTCAACCACTTTTTTATTACAAAGTCATTTGCATTCCTCAAAGAAGCAAAGGTAGGCTCTCTTTAGCATCATCCTTCCTGTTGTATTGCTCTCTATATTACTTACGTTACCATGGTTGTGGCAAAGTACCAAATCTAGCTTATAGAGGGCACTTATCTTTGAAAGTATCAAAGTTGGGTTATATTAGTTAAAACTGTGTGGTATGAGCTATTTTCCTTCTTCCTATTTTGTAGGGCTTTAGCATACCTCAAATGGTGAAATTTCTGATTACTGAAATCATCCCATGTTCAAGAGATAAAAATTTTTAAAAAGTGATAAAAACATATGTGACATTCAGGGATAAATATTTTACAGACATTTACTCTTTACGTTTTTACTGCCTGTGGGTCAATGTGTTAATTCCTGTCTACCACAAATAAGAACTTCTGAGATGAACTATGGAAAATACATTGCGGACAAAATAATTTCATGAGAATATCAGTTTAATACGATGTCTATTTTTGCAGGATTATAGTAATAGTTTTCCCTAAGACTCATGGTTCTTACCAATGGCTATTAGCAGAAAATGTTACCAGGTATGTATTTTATCTTATGGAATAGGCTTTAAATTCAATCAGAATAAATCAGAAAGTGAAATTTTGCAATAGCTTCATAGATCCCATGTGTGTTCTTGTATTGCACCGGTGGTCATGTTTTTCCAATCTAGTCATTATTCTAGTTCACAATGGTCATAGCTCATATGATTGATGATTAATTTTCTCCTCAGATAGATTGCATTATCAATGATTACAATTTGAGTAATATATATATATATATGTGTGTTTGTGTGTGTGTGTGTGTGTTTGTATAAGAATTGGAAATTTATGGACAAAGATATAATATAAGGTACAATTATGCATGTAACATTCATATATATATATACATATTCAGAATGAATAACAGAAAAAGTTTTTGTCTGATGATACAATTTTTAGTACTGTTTTCTAACTTCATCATTAGATCACTTAAAATGATCTACACTGAATCAAAGACATGTGTCATGTACATTTTACAAGCAACATTATTTTTATGAAGAATAAATCTAAAACCTTATGTACTCATCAGTAGTTTAAATACCTCTCAAGGATTGCATGAACCCATGATAATAGAATATTTTAGGAGATATATAGTAATATTTTCCAGTACACAATTTTTAACTAATATATTCTCCTATAATCTTTATAAAGTCATTTGTAATCATTTTGTCTCTCCCATAGAGAGATATTAAAAATAGTTTATATCATGCTTCCCTATGTAAGTGATATTTTCTGTCCCAGTTCAAGTTCACTTTCAGAATTTTTGGAATAATTACACAGAGAAGACTTGATATTTATATAGAGTCATAAAATCTGGAAGAGGAATATGATATAAGTGAGATATTATCAAAGATAATAAAGAATTGATTGTAAGTGATGCATATGCTAACAAAGCAGTCAACTCACATTTATATAAACACCAAAGGGTTAATAATTATCAAATAAACAGTTGCAAATGAAAAACTTATCTTTTGTATTATTTGTCTTATTTTTGGAAATAATACGTGAATCTTCAGTACAGAATTCATTATTTTTGGTATAGAAATATCTCCAGTAGTAACTTTAAAATTATCTTTTCCCATGATATTTAGATGCTTAGTCCACATGTATCTGCCACTATAAATACTCCAGCGATAAACTCAAAGCACAGGGAGTGGGTAAATAAGAAGAATGGATTTTTTGTTATTTATTTTATAAAGTGAAAAGTGCAGGATGTTGTGACACATTGATTTTATACTTACACATAAATAATTCTAAGTGAGAGTGAACCTAACCTCTATCAGTTTAATTTACTTATTTGCTATATGTGATTGATCATTAGGGAAAGTAGTGATCAGGGGACTGATCTATATAAAATATTTTAAGAGCTTTCTGGAACATGCATTAAGTTGACTCCATTAGTGACCTGTCATGAGCTCAAGCTCATTAAACCTTTGTAAAATATTTACACTATTCCAGGGTATGACAGAACCATTATAACTTAATTTAGTATGCAATTTTTTTGCAAATACATACCATTTTTATTATTTTCAGGAATGAAAAGTAATTCATAAAAGTGGTTTACATAAAATAAGTTTAATTAAGTAATTTGTTCATTTCCCTGTGACATTATTCACACATGAGTGGAATTCACAGGCTGAATAAGTACCACCATTTTTAATAACTTTAATATGTTCTGCTTAATGAAAAACAGAGTTGAATTTGATAAAGAACTATAACAAAAGCCTCTGCCACTTAAGTATTACTAAAATGTTATATTATAAAATAAGTACACACTTAATGAATCATGTTAGGCAGCTACAATTCATATTTTCAAACAATAGTTAATGAAAGATCAAAATATTCAAGTTGTGTGAGCATTGGTTGCTTTCATTTGTTATGAAAGCACCCAATTTTACAAGGTAGCAATAATCACAGCTGCTTGGAAAAACAAAAGCCTACCGAGGAAAGACATTTCACCACTATTTTTGTGTAAGTAATAAATATGTACATAAATAATGAACACTCTAGTGGAGATATTAGATGTAGATGATACAAATATGAACCAAGATGGTAGACTTTTTATTCAAGTGAGGCTGTAAGTAGTTATGCAAGTAAACAATTAATTTGGTTATTAATCCTACAGTTATTCCGTCTATTGTAATTTGTTCATTGAGCTTCCAACATGATAGTCTAAAATGTGCATTGAATAATATCTCCTGTAATCAGTTCATTATTAATCATATTTTTAACTAAGTTTGTTTAAGTTAAAAAGAAAGGATATAAGAGATAAAGAGACAAAGAAATAAATACAGAAAAATTAAAGGAAGGTCTTAAGCAATTGACCAATCTATTAAATGCTTGCCACTTGAGTGTGAGGACCCAAACTCAATGGCCAGCAACCATATTTTTTAAAAGTAGGTTTAGAGTCCCAGGGCTGAGGAATCAGATAAAAGAGATTGAGAAGTGAATTTTCCTAGGGTTTTCTGACCACTCATTCTAAGCTCTAGTCAGTGAGTGATGCTGTGTTTAAAATAAAGAAATGAAAACATAAACAAAAAGCCAAAACTACAACAGCAAAACTTTAGAAGACTTAAGGAAGACTGATGCCACCAGCCTCACTCCTACAAACACAGGCACAAAAAATTTACATGGGTCTGTGCTCACACACACACACACACACACACACACACACACACATATATATATATATATATATATGTGCATGCATACATAATACACACACATATATATATTTATATACACATGCACATATATATACTTTTGCATATATACATATATATATAGAGAGAGAGAGAGAGGACTAAAGAAATTTTTACTAATGAAAAATGACAATTCGACTGGGATGCAATGGAAAAAATATATATATTTCAATAAATGTTCCAGGGTAACTGAATGCTTTAAACGAAGGGACCCTTGGCCACTTACTTTTCACAATCTTTCTAAGAATAGTTTAAGAAGAAATAAGACCCATGAATATTTGAATGCAAATATTAAAATCGTCACCATTAACCAAACGTTTTTCATTTATACTAGCATAAATATTTTCACTGGCGAGTATACAAAAATCTTTATCTGATGCCTATCCTTTATGTTTTAAAAATCTGATATATGAAATAAAGACCTTATGCAGTGTTTCTCCTCATGAACAATGAACATAGAGCGTAATAAATTAGGGAATGACACTGTTTCAAACACTACATTTATCTGACTTCCAGAGAGTTTTGAGTGTAATTTGAAAGCTGGAGGTGAAACTCCTGTGGCTGCATTAAGTATACCTTTACAATTATGTGTCTAGCAAATTATCCTCAATTCCTCATATGCCCAAATAATCCAAATGAAAACCTTCAGTTATAAATGTTTGGCATGTGGTATCTTCTTACAATTGAGTACTGCATAGGAAATAAAATTGATCAATTTATAATTTACTGCAATATAATCAATAGTATTGCAAAGTACAATACTGAGAGATAAAATGTCACAACAAAAACAGTACATACTTTCCAAATCTACATATTCTAGTTTACTTCCCATTGCTGTGATAAACAGCATTAACCAGAAGTTACTTGGGGAGGGAAAGACTTATTACATTTTGAAAGGCTAAAGTCCATCCTTTACGCAAGTAAAAATAGAAAGTCAAAGCAGGAACCTGGTGCAGAAATTTTAGAGAAACACGTATTTGCTTACTTTCAGCCTTATGTTTGGCTATCTTTCTTATATAATCGAGCCCCGCCTTCCCAAGGATGATGCCACAGAATATGAGTTGGTTCTTCCTATATTAATTTGCAGCAGGATAATGCTACCAGATAGAGATGCCCACACAGTAGTCTGATGCAGATAAGCCTTCCACTGAGGTTCCTTCTTCTTGAGTGTATCCAGTTGACAAGAAAGTTAAACCATAGCAAGCCCAACATTTTTTTAACTGGAAAAAACCCTAGCACTGTTAAATGATAACCTTTTCTTGTGCCCCAAACTTAAATTAATATCACAGCATAAAATGAATTACAACTTTAAAAGTCTCAAAGGTCTAAAAATTTTTAACTCTTTAAAAGTCCTAGATCTTCATTTAAAAAAATCTATCTATCTATCTATCTATCTATCTACCTATCTATCTATCTATCTATCTATCTATCTGTGTGGGCTCTTGTAAAATCCAAAATAATGTATATACTCTTATTTCAAAGTTGAGAACCAGGAAGAGTTATTATCAGACTAAAGCAAAATCAAAATCAAACACTGGAAAACTCATTGTCTAACATCTGGGTCTAATTCCTGATCTTCTTGGCTCTAGAGGACTTAAGCATCCTGCTCTTCTTCTCTGCCATCCATTGGGCACACATTTTATTTCCTAAACTCAAGGTATTTGCATTTCACACCTGCTGTTGTCTTTGGTGGTCATCTTACAGTTCTAGAATTTTCAATATATTGGAGTCTCCTCTGGAACTCTGACTACTCCATCAACAAAGACCATTTTTATCACTCTTTAACAGTTCAAACTTACCTCATGACATCCGGCCTCATGTAATCTTCATGACGCCCTCAATTTTGCAATTTCCGTGTCTTCAAACTGGTACCATGTGTGAGATTTTCAAATTTTTGCCTAGTTTCTTCTTTCTTCATTATTTTCCAAGTGCAGTAGTGGTCAAATCAGTCTATAATATAATAAATGACACTGATAAAAATCTGTTCCAAATCTTCTCCAAAGCAGAGTGACCATCCTTGATTCTAGTAACACACAAACTCCAAAAATGGATCCAAAGATTGAATTTGTATTTATGTAACAATTACAATTGAAGCGAAAGAATCTATCAATTTAAGACTGGAGCAGCAAAAGGTTATGTAAGGTGTCTGAGAAATTCTGGAGTAATGCAAGGTAGAGGTAAATGATGAAATTCGGTTTCAATTAAGAACATTGTTTTTCACTTTGTATCTATATTTTTATTTTAATTTATTTACATTACATCTCGACTGTAATCCTCTTGCTCTTATCCTCCCGTTCCCACCCACCCTCCCTCTTCTGTCCTATTCCACTTGCCCAGACCTCTGACAGCTGCGGTTCTCCTCACCCACCATCTGACCACAGCCTATCTGGTATCATCTGGATAGCCTGCATCCCCTTCCTCTGTGTTTCCACAGCACCTCTCCAGTAAGGGTCAGTAATCAAATCACTGGCACCAGAATTCCTGTCAAAGGTAGGACCCCCCTCTCCCCTTCCGTTCTCCATATGGAGAATGAGCTGTCCATCAGCTATATCTGAACAGGGGGACGAGGTTCTCTGCTTGCCACGGCCTTGTTTGGTGCATCAGTTTGTGCAGGCCGCCCTGGGTCCAGATTCACAAGCCTTGATTGTCTCTTTGTGGAGCTTTTGAAAGGCTCACCCCCACCCGCACTGCCTCATCCTTCCATCCCCCATCTCTTCCATACAACTCCTAGCTCTTGACCAAGGGTCTGGCTTTGAGTCTCAGTAAGTGACATGATCTGCAGCTATGTGGAGTCTCTCAGAGGATACCTGTGTTGGGCTATTATTTACTTTTACGTGAATATATACCATGCATTTTTTTTTCTGGGTCTGTGCTAGCTCAATCAGGACGATTGTCTCTAATTTCATACATTTGTCTTCAAATTTCAAGATTTCCCTGCTTTGACAGCTGGACCTGACTCTTTTATGTAAACAAACCCCAATTCCGTTATCCATTCTTTGGTCGAAGGACATCTAGGTTGTTTCTAGATTCTGCCTATTACAAATAAGGATGCTATGAACATAGTGGAGCAAATGTCCTTGTTATGTGATGGATTATCTTTCAGGTATATGCCCAGGAGTGGTATAGCTGGATCTTGAGGTAACATTATTTCAAATTTTCTGAGAAAGAGCTAGATTGATTTCCAAAGTGGTGGTACAAGTTTGCACTCCCACTAAAAGCAAATTTTAAAACTAAGACTACCAACAGTTACTTCTTAATCTAAACAAACTTCTCAACTGATGTTTCTGCATTTTTGACTGTTTCACTGTCTAATTCTAATGGAGAGAGCATAGGTCTAAGCTAAGCCTTCTGCACATATGCTGTTGTTCTTTGGCTTGATGTACTTGTGTGGGGGACTCCTAACAGTGGGAGTAGGGATGTCTCTTACCCCTTTGCCTGACTCTGGGACACATTTAATCCTACTGGATTGCCTTGCCAAGCCTTACTATGAGGATTTGTTCCTAGACTTATTATATTTTGTTATGCCAAGGTCAATGGATGTCTCTGGGAGGCCTCATCTTTTCTGAAAGGAAATAGAGGGGCAGAATAAGAGGGAAGGGACAGGACTGCATAGAAACGTTGGAGGGAGGGGAGGTTGGTACGTGTAATATGAGAGAAGAATAAGCCAAAAGAAAAGAAATAATGGCACACTCATTTTGGTATCTTTCCACTTGTTTTTAAGTCGCATGATAGCGGTGAAATACGTGAGTGCTGCCTGTCTTTTTCAAGGCCTTCTCCCTCCATGTTTCTAACTACTGAAGTTGTTCTTTGCATCTTGTTCATATGTGCAAAATCTTCCTTAGTCTCCATCACCTTTCTTTTTAGAATTAATCACCTGTCAGCGTGTATGCATTATGTTTTATCTTCTGACACCTCCGCCTGGATGAGAAGCTCCATGTAGACAAGCAGTTTGGATATGTTGTCTTACATTTATAAGAATTCATTACATAAACTGTATACTCAATAACCACTGATTCTGTCAATAAGCCACTTTTCCTAAATTGCCGTTTTACAGTACATATAAGGTGGGTATGTTGTTTATTAGTATGATTTAAATCCATTTACTTACCTTTGAATTTTAATAACATCTAACAAAAGTAGAAAATACATGCACATGAATTAACATCTCCTGCTAGAGGTGTAAATGATGAAAATAATTCAGAACCTATCAAATTGTTACTATCATTCAACCTTCACATTAGCATGCTAAATGTCAGATATATTCTCTCTATAAATGTTGCATGTGTTTATAACCATATCTTATACATATCCTTTAATTTCATATTATCTTATTAATGTTGACAATCAAGAATTAGCATCTTGTGAAATTTTTTCCATTTATTCTTTTCACAGTAAAGTATTTATTTATTGCAATATGAATAAGATTTTAAGGAAAATTAGTCCCCATCAGGGAAAAATGTGACAAAGAAGTTGAAATATTTATGATCATTTTTATAGCCAGTCATCTCAGCAGCATAAATTGAGCAGGTAGCCTTGCTGAAGGCTACAAAATATTATATCTGTGAGACTGAGAGGTAAACACTGGAAATTTCCTGTTTGCCCTGGAGAGAATACAAAAATAATAAAACAAAACCAATCTCAGTACAATATTGTCTCCTGGCTCAATCACTACTTTGGCCTTTCATTCTTAATGTTATATTTTTACAATATGGTGAGTCATGCATGATGGGTAAGTACGGTAATTTGAAGGAAATGGATATCACTGTGCTGCATTTAGATAGGCGTCTTTCTGCCTGTCAAATTTCCACCCCTTACATTGTGTTAAACTACACAAGATAAAAGGCTTATAATGGTCAGAATCAGGTATATTGATGAACTACATGTCAAAAACTCAGGAACTCAGAGCAAGCTGAAATACTAGAGAGACAATTCAAATTCTTGGCCTGAAGGCATGAAGATACTTGTAACCCTTTTACTCAAAGAGTGCTTAGAAAGAACCAGAAACAACAAACAAATCATACTAGAAGACTTTGTCACATTTATTTGAATATTTAAAATCAGCTCTGTTACCATATCTAACCATGTACATATATTTAAAACAGTATTTTGGTGTGATATAATTTCTAAGCATGTGAATATATATATATATATATATATATATATATATATATACACATATGCACTTATTTAGAATTGTATATGGATATAACCTGGATTTTTATAATATATATTCCCTTTTTACTTTTTCCAAACATCAAAAGAACCCCTATAATAGCCCCCTCCCTCTTTATTTTAAAGCTATTGAGTGAAATTAGTGCTGCTAGTATGTATGATGGTCTAGACTCTTTCTTTCTTAGTAGACATTGGCTGACAGTATCTCCTTGATTAAGGACTGGAGGACTTCAAGGGCAGCTCTTTTTTCAATAGTGAAGTCTCTATGGCCTTGATCTTCTGCAGATAATCACAACCATTGTGAACTCTTGTTTACAACAATTTATATTTTCAAACACTCCTTGACAACCTCTGTCTTTCAAAACCCCTATCCCAAAAGTTCAAGAACTGTTCTAGAAGAGTGTATGAAACATGTCTAAGGGATATTTCAATATTATTAATTCCTTTTGAATATATTTATTTCAGCTATGAAAATTATTTCTATATTTTCTCTGATGTGATTTTATTGGCAAACATGATTGTGTGTATGATTTTTCATTAGCAAAAGGAGTCTATCACTACTTCCTAACACTGAATTTTAGTTGATTTAGTGCACTTCTCTTTAAGATATTTCTGTCATGTAGAAATTCACTTTCCTGAGGCACATTGTTAAAAACCAGAATAATCATTCTAGGTATCCTGGGAAAAAGTAACAGCAAATGAAGATATTTCTGAGGTAGTTGATATATGCATTTAATCAATTCTGTTAATAGTTGTAGTACATTTTTTTGCAAATGATTCCCCTTCACTACAGAAATGTTATAAAAAATTTGGTATAGTCAATCTCAATCTGTGAGCTTTTTTTATAGCACTTGTATTCACTTGTATTAAGAGTCTAAGTTTCATAGAAAATCAGGAAAACAACTTCAATTGATCATGTATAATCTTGTGAAGAAGATTACAATAAAGTGATAAAAATAGTCTGAAGTAATTTAAAAATTGTTGCAATAGCAAGAAAAATTACTAATACAATTTGTCAGCTCATACCTGTTGGAAATTCTATACGTACATTGCCTTTTTAATTTTTTCAATAAATTTCAATAATTTTGCTGACTTTCCTATGTTAACCTCCAACTTTACTCTTGTAGCATGTTTCAAAACTTTATAGATCTCATTTCACACTTAGCAAAAATTTAGCCTGCAAAGTGACATGGGGTATTTCTTAACGAAAGTCATTAAAATCCAACAGCTGCTAATTCATCATAAATTATGATGCTTCATGCCCAGTGTCCCTGTAACTTTCGGAATATATTATAGTAGAAGCATAATACGGCACTGTAATATGGTTCCAGATAAATATAATGATTTTCATTAGCAGTACTTTTTTTTCTAGGAAATAATACACTTATACAATTAATGGGTTCCTTCCACGTATACAATATAATATTTTTTCAGCAAATTCTTTCATGAGTGAAAACTGTATCATTGAGACTCTCACTTAGGTATGTTTTCAGTATGCTTTCATCATCAATAGACTACAGTAGAGAAATATGTGGTATAAAATATTTTCACCGCTATTATGTCTAAGCATCATAGTTTAAGTATGTTTCATTTGTATTATCACAATAGCATTTACATACAGACTAACTAATGTAAGTGTCCTATTGACTGACAAATGCACTGACTCCCTTAGTGCACTTCAAGGAAAGGGTTATAGTTGCTTCTATGAGCTTAGCTGACTCAGTGAGCAATAGATATAACCTACTCTCCATTGATTTCACAACCTCGCTGTACCTTTAACTGCTGCTTTGAGTTTTTTTCCAATTTTAGACCTGTATCTAATTGTTCTAAAGAAGAATAATATATTTCACTGTCGTTGTTGAGAGGCCACTGGAACAAAGGCCTATAGGTCATATCGGAATTGTGGGAAACAATACATTTCCATAATGTCACAGGGCATATGACATATTGTAAAATAGATGACTCCAAGTGTGAGAACTTGAGAATTGGCTCAGTTAAACTTTATTTCATCAGATATTAACATATATATATATATATATATATATCCCTATATATAAACAACTATTTAACAGCTATGTATCACCTGTTTATCATTCACATCTATCTTTTGACAGTCTACATATGTTTCCATGTTCCTAGCATCTGGTATAAAATTATGTATCTTTGTAGTATTCTGATAAGATTACCTACATATCATTCTATCTCCATTTCCCATTTTGTTTACCTTGCTTCACATGTTTAACTATGTTCTATCTTCTGGTACCCATATGTTACGTTTTAAAAGGAAATTTCCTGCACAGGCTTAGATGTCTGAATGGTTGCTCTCCAGTTATATGTGCTGTTTCAGTAAGTTTATGAGTCCTTCCTGGGGGAAATACATCATGGGGGGATGGATGACTTTGATGCTGGAATATCCTGTACTATTATCTTTTGATACCTGCTTCTGGACTCTCAATTGGCTTTTACAGCCATTATGTCTACCCCATGCCATGATTCTCCTCTGTGAGTGTTTCCTTGTGGAAGCTTGAACTCAACTAAACTTTTCCTTTTATAAGTTTCCTGAGTCATGGTATTTTACTGCAACAATAGAAAACTAACTAATACACTGATACTCTAGGATCCTATTATTCCATGGCTAGTTGACATCCTTTTTCTCTAACATGACTTTTGGGTGGGTGGTGTCTCTGGGACAAGAGAGGCATCCAGGAATCTATGGGGTGATCCTCGCTGAAATTCCTAGCAATGGAGATATGGATCCTGAAGTCACCAAGACCTGTAGCCAGAAGGGTCTTCCAGTTGAAGGAGAAAGACACCAACCCAACCACAATACCTTCTATCCAAAATTTGTTCTGCCTAGAAGAAGTGTAGGGATAAATATGAGACGGAGATTGAGGGAAGAGCCAAACAATGACTGCCCCAACATGAGACCCACCCTATGACAGAGAGCCTACACCTGACAGTATTAATGATTCTCTGCTAAGAAGCCCAGCATAACTGTTTTCTGAAAGGTTTCATCCAGAAGCTGGTGGAAACAGATAGAGATACCCACGACAAAATAATAGGGGACTTGAGGACTGTTGTAGAAGAATAGAAGGAACTAGAAAAGTCAAGGATACCACAGAAGACTTAGCAACCAACCAGCCCACAATGGGCCTCACAGAGACTGAACAACTAATCCAAGGGTATGGGCTGGACTAAGATCCCCTATACATAAGTAGCAGCTATGCAGCTTGTTCATCATGTGTGTCCCCTAATAACTAGAGTAGGGACTATTTCTGACTCTGTTGGATCCCTTTCCTCTAGCTGGGCTGTCTTACTTGGTATCAATGGGAAAAGATTAGCTTAGTCCTGTTGTGACTTGAGATTCGAGGATGTGTTGGTACTCCTTGGGAACCTCCACAGCTCATGGAAGAGGAGAGTGGGAAAGGGCTCAAAGGTGGGACTGGGACTTGTCTTTACTAATTTTTACCCTTTGGTTTTATTGAAATGCTTTCAAGATTACTAGAAGTTGGCAGAAAACATTTTCAACAATGATAATTTTGAAAAATAAAGTTTGAAGGGCTGGAGAATTGGTTCAGCTGTTAAGAGCCCTGGGTTCTTTCAGAAGTCCTGAGTTCATTTCTCTGCACCCACATGTTGGCTCACAATATCTATAATGGGGTCTGATGCCCTTTTCTGTCATGGAGGTGTGCATGCAGACAGAGGACTCATACACATAAAATATATAAGAATGAGTGAAAGAAAGAAGGAATGAAAGAAAGAAAGAAAGAAAGAAAGAAAGAAAGAAAGAAAGAGAGAGAGAGAAAAGATGAATCCTGAGACTTTTTTTGACACAGGGTTTCTCTGTGTAGCCTTGGCTATCTTGGACTCCCTTTGTAGACCAGGTTATCCTCGAACTCACAGCGATCCACCTTTCTCTTCTTCCTGAGTGCTAGGATTAAGGTATGAGCCACCAAACTTTTTTCCAATCAAGTTCATGTGGAAAATAATTACAAACAAAACTAAACTAAACAAAAATGATCAGGGTGTGAGATAGACAGAAACTTAGAATGTTTGTTCAGGGGCAACATGAGAAGAATAACACAGAAAGAGAAAATACAGATGCAAAAGGGGAGAGAGAGAGAGAGAGAGAGAGAGAGAGAGAGAGAGAGAGAGAGAGAGAGAGAGAGA
>OU015747.1:10889823-10906120 GCA_907169655.1 Acomys percivali | reverse complement strand
AGAGAGAGAGAGAGAGAGAGAGAGAGAGAGAGAGAGAGAGAGAGAGAATATGAGCTTTGATGGTTTGATTTAGTCAAGTAATGGTCATTAGTGATATTGAAAAGATATCTGGGAATTCCTGGCTCCTATTATGATATGTTTAAAAATAATTTGGAGAAAAATTTATACCAAGTGCAAAGTGTTCTGTAATGAGTCTTTTAAAAAAGAGATTTAAAAAATGAAGACAGAGTGATAGGAGACAATTGAAAGATGATCAAAGAAATTAAATGTGTTGTTGTTATGTGGTGGTGATGGTTATTGTTTGAGAATGGAAGGGTAGTACCATGACATAGTGTGTGAGAGAAAAACAACGGATATCATTGTGAGGAGGCAAAGTCAGCCAAAAATCATCTTAATCCATCAATCCATCATGCAATTTGCACTAACTACAAGTGAACTTAACCGAAAGACATTGATCACTGAGTGGCCAACACAAAGTGGGGCATATTTATTTACATTCCTGGAATTCCAAAATATTGAAGGAAGCAAAATGTTTTTTAGGAACAGAGAGTTGCCTTTTTCACTGTGGAGACACTTTCATGAATCAATCTGGAATTAAACAAAACTGTCATTCTATAATGTCAAGAGTCTCTGCAGTAGAATTATTAATGTACTGGAAAAATTAAGAAATTATAGAGCCATGTCATTTTTTAAACACTTATTTATTTATTGTATATGAGTGTTTTATCTGCAGAAGAGGCATCAGATTATGTTATAGATGGTTGTGAGCTACGGTGAGGTTGCTGAGAATTGAACTCAGGACCTCTAGGAAGAGCAGGTGGCGCTCTTAACCACTAAACCATCTCTCCAGCCCCTTAGCCATGTCATTTTGTGCTGATGTTTATTTACAGGACAATTGCTTGTTCTGCAGAAATTTTATTTGAATTTGATTTAGGATGTTCAAGAGTGATAATTGAAAGAAATGTTCCAGATGGGATGATGTGGGAATCACTCAGATAACACCTTATGACTCATGATCAAGGTTAGATAAGCTGTCGAAGGGTAATATAAAATTGTCTTAAATTTTTATAACCCTAAAAGAATGTTTCATTTGCCTGTTCAATTCAGCCAACATCCAACACAAAGTAAACATCAACTGATAGAAACTTAACATCATTTTTTAAATATCTTGTGATAAGTTGACTGACTTGCTCTCTTTAGCTTTTATTGTATTTTACTTATGCATTTGTTGATTATGATGATGATGATGATGATGTCTACTATCATTGGTTTTTCAAGACAAAGTTTTTCTAATAGCTCTGGATGTCCTAGAATCACTTTGTCAAGGACGTTGGCCTCAAACTCATAGAATCCTCCTGCCTCTGCCTCCTGAGTGATGGGATTAAAGGTGTGTACCACCACTGCCTGGCTTTTATTTAAGTTTTCATTTATTTATACATACAGGGTTTCTCTGTGTGTAGATTTAGTTTTCCTGGAACGTACTCTGTAGACCCAGCTAGCCTTGAACTCACAGAGATTCACCAGCCTCTACCTCTGAAGTGCTGGGATTAAAGGCATGAATTATCACTGCCTGGCTATCTTTTGTCCTAATTTTTACCTTAAGTCAACTGTATCTTGCCCTAAATTTGGAAGAGAGAAACAAATGCACCAGAAACTTTAACAATTTCTGATTCACTCAAAACTGAAACATGCACTATATAGAAATCTCATGTTATGAATATTCACAGAAAATTAACAGCGATTTCATGTAAACATTGGAGAGTAGGAAAGATTCTTTTACATTTCCTTACCAAACATTAGCTAAAATGATAGAAACAAAGGCACAGTTTACTCTATCATTACTATTTACTAAACTTATCTACAGATACATATATACTATATACATATATACACATATATAGATAAACTTATATATATGTATATATCCATTAATTACTTAAAATAATATAATGGCATTCATTATCCTGACTTTTAATTTTGTTTTGCATAGCTTCCATTCTTATATTTATTATTATTAATTAATGAGATTGGTTTTTGTTTTCCCCATAATTGCTTCACCAATAGAGGGCTTATACATTAAAGATTAAAACACTTTTTATTTAGTATCTTATATAAGTTTCAACAATAGCTTTCACCAAATAAAAGATAAGATTAAGTATATTGGTTTTTGTAACCAACAATTATGAATTATGTTTAAATGTAGCAAAAAACTCTGAGTCATAACTTGTAAAAAAAAGTGTCTCAAACACAAGACATCTTTATTTTATGTTGATTGTCTGATCACAGATTTATTGATTGACTGATTGGTCACATACACAAAAATACATATTACTTTCTTCATATAAAAGTAACTTGATATAAAAACTCTTAAGTGGCATGGCTAGACTTAATGTTTTATAAGCTTATAACTTCTTTGAAAATCCTAAAGCAAAATTGTGGTTTATTGCTCTCCTTCACTTACCATTCTAGGTTACAAAGTGCCTGAGGCATGAAGGAGTTATAACGGATAACAGGGGTTTCACTGCCCTGTGTTTTGGCATGTGTTTCTGCTTGTTTCTTTGTTTTCAGAAAGAGAAAATTGGACCGATCTGCTATGGATCTACGCTGATGCTCTAGAGAGACTCTGACTAAGGTGAGGAAACACAAGATTCAAAGTGGGTGCATTAAATGGAATCTTGTGTCGGAACAACTGTTTTATATGCTCGTAGAGAACTATATTTCCAGTTAATAATCTCATTTTACCTTGAGTTTTCCACATGGTGAACTAAACATAAAGAACCATTTTGGAACAAAACTGCATTAGACTTTGACAATACCTTTTATGTAAATCAAACTCATTCCTGTAAATTGGGTATTCATTAGGTAAGTTGGTACTGCATTTACTTGTGTTTATATCAAAGGAGAAGAAAATTTTAGAACTGAAAGTCTATAAAATATTGATGTCCATTTGTTTACTTTTTAGAGGCTTTGTAAATGAAGCACTGAAGCATTGTAAATTAATGGTGATTTTCTTTCTTCCACATATTGAATGCCTAGCTTTTAGAGTTTGCTTTCAGGCATCTGAAAATTTTCTCTGAGGTTTAAACTCAAATAATGCAAGCAGAAGAGCACACAATGATCGAAAGTGTATTACATATCCGATCACATTTCCAGGAGTAAATTTTACCTCGTAAAACTATTTCTTTCTACTGTAACATATCTAACTAAGGAAAACAAACAACAATATATACATTTGTAATCAGAAAACAAAGGTATTCTGAGTGCATTGTCTCTTTTCTGATTCATGCTAATGCCTTGATACAGTTCATGTGCTAGCTTTTTCTCCCATTAACTCAGTTCTGAGCTTATCTCACCCATATAGGTGTGATGAACGAAGCCTAAAGCATACTCAGTAAACTGACTCCAAACAAATCTGAGCAGCAAATCAATGTCTTTAGCAGGTTTTATATATTGTTTTCTATATATGGATCGAAAGTTAAAGACAATTTAAGTGAATCTTGAGCATCAATATATATTAAATCTCATCCAATTTGACTTCTGGTTGTTGTGATAAACACCATAACCAAAGACACTTATGGGAGGACAGAGTTAATTTGATGTACACATTCAGGTCACAACCTAACATCAAAGTAAATGAGGGCAGGGACATAAGCAGGAACTGAAGCAGACCCCAAAAGGAATGTTCTTTCCAGGCTTGGTTGTTCACTACCTTACACGTATCCCAGACCCACCTGATTAGGGATTGTGTACCCACATGGGGCCGGGCTCTCTCAAACTTGTCATATGTTGAGATAGCCTTTCACAGACATGGCCACGGCCAATTAATATGGCCAATTCCTTAACCTCAAATCTCTCAGATGATTCAAAATTGTGTAAAGTTGATGGCTGAAGCTAACTGAGAAACTGCACCCCAGCAATTTAATCCATAACCTTTCATTTATTGTTCTTAATTTCTCTGGTTAATAGAAAAATAAGTCTATGTCACAAAGTCCTAGAATGGTCTCTTTAAAAAATAAAAATGTTTTTATTATATAATTTTTTTATTATTTGGGAATTCACATCATGTACCCTAATCACACTTGCTTCCCATCCTCCCAGGTCTGACTCCCTCTTTTGATACCCTCAGCAAAAAGAAATAGTAAGAAAAAACAGAAATAAAAAATATAAACAAAACCAACGTGCACAATTTGTGATGTCTGTATACTCACAGGAGCATGACCAAACTCTCTGTAACCAGCTCATTAAACAAAACTGGGACTGTCCCTACCCAAAACCCAGGCAGGCAGAGCCATCCGATGTGGAGAGTTATATGTCAGCATCCTTACCACATTTTTTTTAAAGTTCTCTTTTATGGCTTTTTGTCTAGTCTATTTATTGAGGGTGGATTGAGGGTGGAAGTCGAAGCTGTCACCGAAATTTTCTGTGTCTCTCTTTCTCAACTGTGAGTTTAAGTCATTGATACCATGGCATACTAATATTCCTTGCCATTTATAGGATCCTGGGTCATGGACTTTTCCACATGGTCTCTGGTGTGATACACGTGCACAGTCTCAGGTGGCAGTACTGACCATAGATATCCACACAGATCTCTGCTGCAGCATAACCATGGACACCATCATAGACCTAAGTGCGAGCACAGCCTAAGGACATCATCATTGTCTCCGGAACATGGGCATGGTACTGATATTGTCCCCAACAGCATCCTGGTCTATGGACATTTTTGTGGTTTCAAGTGGCAGCATAGACTATGGACACTCACATGGATTTTGCTTTTAACAAAGACCATGGACACCCACATGGCCTCAGGTGGCTACCCAGGCTATTCATATCAACATGGCCACCAGCCCAACAGCAGCAAAGCCCATGGACATCAACGTGGCTTCAGGATCCAGCATAGACCATAGATATCCACATGGCCTTTGGTGATAATACAGCATCTCTTTAAAATTTTAAGTATTTAAGCTAACATGAAATAAAGAAATAATTTTATGCACATGTCTATTCCAAAATATAAGAACAAGGGGATAATTATATTCAAACAAAAAATAAAACCCATGCATGTAAATAGTATTATGTCTATTATTAGAGTTCATTTACAATCCTATATGCTGACCACTCCTTCCACAATCATCAGTTATGGAAATCTCATTCAGTCATAGGCCAACCTGATTGGCCAATCTTCAAGTAACTCAAGGCTGCTGAAAGTTGATGACTGAAACTAGCTACGGCATTATTTATCACATTTTCAAAAACAGTTTTGGAAAATGGCATGTTTTAATCGAAATCCTGCATGTAAAACCAATAGAAATCCTGATTTTAATTCATGCATGCTACATGGTTGAGATATATTTCTGTGGGTTACATGAATTCAATATGAAATTTAAACTTGGTAGAGCAAATGGTCCTTACTGTGATCATTTCTTAATGATGCTATTTTTACACAAATCTTATTGTCCTTACTCTTTTGATAATGCACAGTTATAGAAGAAATTCCCATCTTACATGTTTGTTAATTTGAATTGCATATGCTTAAATAGACTATATTAGAGTCCTATAATTCACTTCTAGTGTTTCAATAAACAAGATAAATTTTATTGGTTAGGAAAAATAAATAAATATTATTATACCAAATGACGATTGTCATTATCACTAAGACAACATTTGGGCTCAGTAAATTACTAGAAATAGTCACCAGATTCAGAAAAAAAAACAATTAAATATATATTTAAGGTTGTTACAGAAACAAAATGGACAAAGTTTAAAATGAGCACAAGGAACAGCTGCCTGCATGGTGGCCAGATGAAAGTTCTAGCTGAAGTAAGTTCCATAGTGAGTAGCTGATTAGGCACTTTCACTGCATTTGTCACTAAATCAGTTCCCTTCATCACATAAGCTAAAATTCACATATCTGAGTGGTTAGAAATTGCACTGATAATGTACTTGATTGTCCAGCAACAATGTGTAATAATGCATGAGGAGAGTTGTCAGCCTTGGCTTTATTACTGATCAGTACCCCACTGAGTATCAGCAGGTACCGCCCAGGGACCTCACCTCAGCTTCTTAGTCAAGCCATTCTTCCCTTTCTCTGGTCTAGCAAAGACTCTCCTTCGCCATCAATCACGCTTACTATAAATTTACATCTCAGTGACCACAAGGAAGCATGCTTATCAAGCAGACCACTAAGTGCTTAAATATTTTTCTGGATCCATGCAAAGGGCTAGCTGAGGGATGGCTGTTCATTGGGGTGTATAGAGCTTGAGGAATACATGCCTTCTCACGTTCATCAGCTTGGATTGGTGGTGTGGTCTGTTGGAATTGTTGGCTTTTACTCCTAATAAGCTGGTTCCACATAAACAAATGAAAGACCCATGAAGCTAAATAATCCATGCCTAGTTTGATAAAAACAGCCCTGAGTTAATATTAATTATACTACACCAAACATTCATTATTATGTATACATTCTCAAATGCCTACAACGTTTTGCTAGAAGATAATTTAATCTTCATTCCAAGACAAAAAAAAGTTATTGGCTCACACTTTCTACCTTATTACAGAATCACAAAAACGTTGCTATAGCAGGTACACAAGACACTGTAATCCTGTGGACTGCCCATGCAAGGATTTCCCCATTATGCAAGAAACAAAAATGCATCTATAATAAACTAACAGAGTGGCTGACTGTGACCCTTTATACATATAGAAATGACCTCGATTTCAAGCATGCAGTCATGAACTTCAGTAAAGAAACATCACTTACAATTATGGCACAAATAAAGGACATATTCTTTTTCTTTATCTTAACTTTCTTGTTAGCACAAGAAAATTCATTGTTGAGAAATGGAACACAGGATTTGCCATGACAAAGAAAAGCATGAAAAATAATCAAAAAGGTGCCTAAGAATTTCATAGAGAGTAAAGGAATATGGGATGGTTTGGAGGAAAGGGAAGGGAGAAGTGTAATAATTATATTATAATCTAAAAATACTAAAAATAAGTCATTAGAGATTAGTCGTTAATTGTGACTTAAATCAAATTATGTGAAAGTATGTGCAAATGAAACAAACTAGAAAAATAGGCAACACATATATCATATCATTTGGGAGGAAAACAATGGGAAAAGAAGACAGATGTATTCATGTGCCCTTAGAATCTGATTTGTGCATACCTATACATATATTCCCTAATATGAGAATCTATGCTGGTTGATATTTTATACATTGAAATGCCAAAATGTCATGAAAGGAAATTTTAATGGCCCCCAGAAATAGGTATCCATTTACTATTGTTTCTTGGACAAATTCAAAAAATTACAGTGGTGATTAATTACAGTACTTGTTTTGTTATGTATGGCTATATTTTTTCTTGTTTTTCATTTTGATTTCAGTCTACTGTTCTGCACCATGGTTTTACATCCTTCCATGGAAAATTTATCATTGTACCCCAGTTATAACAGATTATAGTGTGTGTACTTCTTTACTCTTATGAGATATTTAAAGTGCTTGTACACCATCGGAACTCCAGTGGGGAGGCATCTTAATCACTACTATATTACTTGACACCCACCTGTGCTTTTTAGTCCTTCAAAAAGAAAACATTTTCAAGGAGGAATGCATCTAAATTTCAAGAAACTTCTTTAACTTTATGCATTATGACTTCTGACAATTTGTCAACTCTATTTATGCTGAAGGCACACAATGCTAATATTTGTCATGACATGTACAGAAGAAAAGTGCTTAGTGCTACATTTTCCTCATAATTTTAATGTCATTTTTCAAAGGAGCTAAATTTGCAAGTCAAATGTCTAGAAGTTTAATCTCAATCCTTTAAAAGTCATATTAATTTCTAAGATTGGTTGCATTTAATTAATTATATCTAATGGGGTTAAAGAGAAAAAATATCTTTACATGCATTTGCCTGATCAAATATACTGGGAATAGGAAGGGTCTATATTATAAAATGTTTCCTTATGTACTAGCAATTTTAAAAGTCTAAAATTATTTCAATTTGATTAAGCTTGTTTTAAATATTTAGATAACCACATACAAATACATAATTCTAATATATGCAAATGTGATCATTACAAGGATGTTTTTAAGCCTGTCACATTAACACTTTCATTGAGTCAGCAATTACATTAGTAATAGAAGTAGAGGCCACATGATTATAATTAGTGAATATACTTTTTGATATTGCTAAATGTTTGAAAGACACCATCCAGTGAAATAAATAAAGTGGTAGCTTTTTAACAAATATTTATTTATTTTATAATAGCTTTTTAAAATTTTCACATTGTCTTCAGAAAACACAATCTTGTCTCCACTTTCAGTACAAATGAAAGATATCTCAGCTTCCCAGATTCCTTATTAGTAGTGCTTATAGGATAGAGGCACGTGGAATATTCAGGAAAAGAAAAGATGTATGATCCAAATAACCTACTAAAACACAATATAACTTCACATTGCAAAAATATGTTATGCTAAACATAGCATAGGTTTGTAATAGGCGCAACAATGAGGCATTACAGTATAGTGACTGAATCAACAGCAGTAGTAAATGTTGTAGAAAATCTGTACAGTGGAGCAATAGCTTACTAACAAAATAACAGTGAAAATCACGTAGTTGTACATAATATCATAAATACATTTCACACATTTAATCTGAATACACCTTTAAATTACAAAGTCATATAATAAATTTATAGAGATTAAATATAGCCTATACTAATTTAATATTTAAACATAAGTACATTAAACACTTTCTCATTTGTAATGAAATATAAAGAAATATGAAATGAAAATATAAGGTGAGTACAGTGTCTAGCTTGTGGTAAGAGAATGTATTCCAGAAAGTGCTTAGAAAATTTAAAATATAAGACCACTGCATGAGCTCAAAGAATGAGTGGCTACATTAGGATCTACAACTGTATATCTAGCATCCAAAATATCTTCTAAAACACCCTTTCCTTCTAAAAATATGATCTGCTAGTTTATGCTTTCTGCTTTATCTGTTATTTCTCTTTATTTATAACAAAACTTGGGAAGATACTGTTAAATATTTTTTTGAAAATATTTTGCCTCAAGGAGAACTCCAAAGTGCCAATCCTGTTACAGATTGTAGAGTGATTTTCTTTAGAATCGGGCCAACTTCTGTCTCCATCTCTCTTAGTTACTCATGAGGGGAATGTGACCAGACAGCTTGCACTGAGTAGAAAAAGATCTTGGGTGCGAGCTATCCCTTAGCACTTGGCAGTCTGCCACTAGGCTCAGTACATCTTCTTAGTAGCTCATACTAGCTTATGGACCTTAAGTAATCTGGAAACAAAGCTATCATTCCAAAAACAAGGCCTGGACATCTCTGTCCTTACAGATCCACAGCAGAAGTTTGGTTGGGGTCACAATGAACTCCTAATCTGTAACTAGGTTTGCAGTTTCTGCTATTGGCAATGTTGTCACTGTGATATTATGCTTTTTGTCTTTCACTGTACTCTTGGATATGCTTAAAAAGCTAGTTTATTATTTTTAAATTTAAGCATAAAAATAATACCTTGGAAATGCATGCTAAATTCATAGTCTCTGTGGGGTAAATATGTCTTTTTTTTTGGAGTTGTCAATATATCATAGATGAAGTCCCTAGATTCAATTGTGATAAGCTAAGCTTGAAGTTAAGAGAAAATATGAGTGTGTGTGTGTGTGTGTGTGTGTATTTGTGTGTGTGTGTGTGTGTTTACATTTACACATGCACATACTGGGTGTTGTTAAACAGCTCAAGTTCTCTGTTAGCACATATGTGGTTGCATTTATTATCACTATGTTGTTGGGTTCTTCCTGTCTACTTTCATTTTGGATTGTACATTCTAAACAATTTCATGACTGTTTTATAGAAGGTCCAAGTGATTACATAATTGTTAAGCTGAATAGCAGCATAAAATACTTTATGGACAGCTCTTCTGTAAAATAAGACAGAATAAATATGTTTCTTCTTGTTGTCTTTCCATAAAGGCACACACATATTTGCAGTAACAATAACAGCAATTTTTGCTTATTTTACCATTAAAGTGTCCTTTCAATCGAGTAAAGTCATAGTCAAAATTCATTTCCTGTTTTGGTTTTTATTATTTTATAAATATTGGAAAAATGAAGATTTAATTTGTAAATAGATACAGTTTTATACAAAGATGCATTAAGTATTATTATACCATTTTCGCTCACACAAACCAAACTGTAACTGTGAAGTAATTTTAAACTACTCTTCACTGTAACAATTCCTGCTCAAGATAATTAAATTTTTGTGTTATATTATACATATTATATATTCTTCTTAAATTTCAAGGGACAAAACCTCAATTTAATGTATTGTCTTGAACATTCTTTCAAATGCATAGCAATGCAAAGAAAAACCCTATGTCTCGTTCTTACAGCGTATCTCGACATGCACAGCACTGGTTTTGTAAAGAACTTTCTGGGATGAATACAGGCACCCACGTTCTCTTCTGGAAGGGCTAGTTTTCTGACAAGGAGCTAGTACTAGTTCCCTGACATTTTCAGAGTTAATGTGATCCTGAAAAGGATTAAAGGTTATCTCTAGAGCATATTATTAGTGACAGTTTCCGTACCCTGCTATAGTTCAGAAGTAGGAGGGAATGAGTTGTTTCAAATCTTATTTTTCAATTTATTCTCTTAAACACAGGCTTCGCCACAGTCTCTTCTAAAGCTAATGGAGAGTCCAGCGAGTGTAATACTCTTCATCACAGCTTTAGGTGCCAGAAACCCTTTTCTGTCTACATTTTAAAATGTTTCTATTCCCTTTGAATTTAATATTGTTATACCTTCATTCTCAACATAGAAATCTAGAATCTAAGACTCCTCAGGTAATCCATAACCAAATATAACATGCAAAAGCAATTTTCAAATGAAAAAAATTATCCTAGCACATACACACACACATGCATGTGCACACACATATATTCTTTCACTTTAAATATGTATTTTATTGTTTTAAAAACAATTGATATAATATAAACCTAATGTTTTAAACATTGGAATATAATTTGTTAAAGCAAATTAACTTTTCTGTATTTGAGAACAATCATCACGTTACATATGCAAATATAAATAGAATTTGCAAATTACCTCATTATTCCAACAAGTGACTTGTGGCTGCAGAGAAGGCTATGAAGACCTGATTCACCAAGGTTCACTATTGCTCAATATGTTTCACATGTTCATATCCACGTTGCTTATGAGTTAATATGGGAAATTTTTTCCTCCATTCCCATTCCTTCCTTTCTTCCTACTCTCTCTCTCTCTCTCCCCTCATGTATCAGATCTGAGAATAATGACACTGGAATCGAACTACACTGGCATCATCAACAGCTTGTACTAAAAGTTATGTAATTTTTAAAAAACAGGCAGTATTCTTATATGAATCAAAGAAATAAAGAGAACTTTGTATAAATCATTGAATTACTGTGAAGATACTACCTTGAGGTAAATGTAGGAAAGTTTCCTCCAGTTTCACTCTCATGTACCTGCTGATGTTTTGTAACCATTGTTTTAATCTGTCTCAACATTTTCTTCATTCTCAAAGCATGTTTAATATTTGTTATTTTTTCAGATGATGCAATTTAGTAACAGCTATGTAAATTGTTTGTCATTCTTGGTTTACACGGCAAATCCCATTAAGGGTTGTAAGGTCCTGTATAAAGAACAGGCACTCAAGGTAGGTGAAGAGGAATTTCTTTACTTAAGAGACTGCGAGTTTATTTTGTGGTCTATGCATGAGATGAGTTACAATATACTCACCAGCAGGAGAAGAGGCTTGCAAATCATAGAAACTAGTAGTAAAACTTTCAAGTCTAATGTGACACTCAAAGCCTGACATAGCCTGAAGAAACCGAGTAAGTATTGTTCTCACATCTATTCTTTGATCTGTAAAATAAAGCATTTATCCAGTTCGTGCCAATGATTCTGAATATTAGCTTATTTAAAATACATATGATATCATGTTGTGACATATGAATGACATTCAATAAAATTGCTGTTTTAAATGCTCTTAGAACGATATGGACAAGAATACAAGACTATAAAGTTATTACTGCTTAGGGAGATTTATATACTATGACAGACAATGTTTTTTTATAGAATATGGTATTAAACTTTTACATCTATTTTTAAATTATTTTGTTTTATTTTTATGTATTGGATGTAACACTGTAGTGAGTAGATGATGCATGGAACTGAGAAAGCACATGATGACCTCTGTGGAAGGTCAAGCACATGAATCTTACAATCTTACAATCTTACAATATTTCTAAAGTGCAATACTTTTGATTATTTGGTAGTGGACCATAAGTCATGAAGTTTGTAATTAAAAATTACCACCCAATTTTGAAACACTATTTCACATTTTAAGTATTCAATTGAGCATTGAGCTCAAAAGAGGAATATACAATACTTACATTATTTAAATAAGCCAAAGTTAATTTGATGATCTTGAGAGAAATACTGGTGAGGATAAGGGAAGATATGAAAGATATCTCAGAAAATTTAGAGTGAGTAAGGTAAAAAAGATAAAAGAAGGCAAAAGAGAATAATGAAAGTGTTCGATGTTTAACGTACTCAGAGCACTTGGTAAATTGCTTCCTACATTGACCATGACATTTTCCCATCCAGAGAAAGAAAATACATCAGATTTTGACAGTATTTTAATGTTTTATAATGAATGTGGAGGCAAAATCCAGGAAAGGCAGGTTATACATGAGATTGTAAACCATTTTAAGCCCCAAAGCATTTGTGATTTCAGACATAAAATATGAGCCACAAATTGCCTGATTAGATGAAGAATTTGACTTAATAATATGTTTCTCTCTCTAAATTTGTTTCTGAACACTTCCAGTAAAAAGCCTCAAATAATCTTTTGCAAAATAATAGAAATATTACTAAAGAACAGAAACTTGTGTATGTCTGTTTTCAGCATAGAAAGGTAAAATGTGGGTACATTTATCTTGGCTCTGTGAATAAATGGTTAATCCACTGAAGTATGTTATTTCATTATGCCCCCTTTCAATTTTGCAATTCATTATTTTTGCTTTCATAACTACACATGCTACACTGGTCATAAAACTATATAGTGCATGTCAGGGCATAGCCACACTGTTTTCCCGGTTCAGAGTATTTTTGCCTGTGGACAATACTCCATGGACCATTTTCCTGAAATTAGTTCCAAATTCATAGCTCTTATGCTCTGGGGCAAATGTCATTAAATAAGAAAATCTACATTCCAGCAATCCATCAGATTTGCTCAGTGTTCTGGCTTCTTTCATTTGATCACCCTACCTTCTGAGGTGAAACAGATGCTATGTAGTTCAGGAGAAGATAGCTAGGTGTTCAGAAGAAGGACAGCAGGTCACCGAGAAGAGACTTGATACCCTATGAGCATATACATGGGGAGGTAATCCCTCTGAGGAACAGTCATAGGGGAGGGAAATAAGGGGAAAATGGAAGGGAGGGGAGAATGGGAGGATACAAGGGATGGGATAACCGTAGAGATGTAACAAGAATAAATTAATTAAAAAACACAAAAAATCTAAAAAAACAAACAATGAAAGATTCTAAATATTGCTAATCTGTAATACTATCCTCTCTTCTGTATAATATAAATTAGTGTTTGATAACTGGGTGAAGAACTAGTTGACTCAAATAGTGTAAAATATGTGAATGGCATAGTACTTAGCAATGCCTTCTCCATAAAGTTAATATGGAACCATTGTGGTCAATCAAATTACTCATCTGAAATTACAGTGCTCATGTATAATTTGTAATCTTGCAGGAAAGTGATCCTTCTCTTCAATCATGGAATCTACAGCAGTGAAATTAATAACTATTACTCCAACAACCAATAAGAACTGAGTATGACAATCCTGAGATATACTAGGTGACAGATAAATAACTATTAAATATTTGTATTAAGATATTACAGAAACACTGGGTTACATATGTCTATAACATATATCGCAATTTTGAAAATGCCAAAACAGTTTGATAATCACAAAGTTGGAGGAATGTATAGGATTTACTGCCAAGACAATTGTTAGGTAAAAGGGTAAGTAACAACAAATATTGTGGATCAAGTTTATTGATCAATGTAATTCCTCCATCACATTATCAATCAAAACAGTCTTTTTAAGTACAAAAATTGTGATATGTGTAAAAGGAACGTGATTAAGTAATGAACTATCATTTCAAGAGAGCAGTTTGTGGTAATTAATGATATGATGGCTTTTAAAGAGATACATTACTTGAACTTAAGAGCTGACATAATTAAGTGTTGGCCATTTAAAATGTGTGATATTTCTCCTGTAGTTCCTTTCTGCCATCCCTCTGATGATTATTTAAAATGCTGAGAGCATGCCTATGCCTAATATCATCATAATGTGGGTTGTCATATTCTTTTTTAAAAGTTGAAAAAATGTTGTATTTACATATGGAACTCCTTACATAAACCTTACACTACAAAAATTCAGAGATCCACTTCCTCAAGTTAATACCCTCTAAAATGATCAGTTAAGACATGAAAAAAACTCATTTTATCTGTACTTTAATGAAATATAAGTCAGAGTTTTGGATCACTATCTTTAAATTTTTATTATATTGACATTGTTAGTGTTTTAAAATTCAATAAATAATTGGGAGATCTCCACACTGATTTCATACCAATTTCTATTGAGATTTGTAAAATAGTTTTCATGAATGAGCAATTATTTTGTATTAAGCATAATAACATGTTATATTAAAAGATTATTTTTTCATTTATTTATTTTTAATCTTTTTATTTAAAACTGAAATAGAGTTAAATCACTTTCCTTTTATCAATTCAGCATCTTTGAATCTTCTCTAATCTTTTCATGAATGAGCAATTATTTTGTATATTAAGTATAATGACATTTTATATTATGAAGATTAATTTTTCATTTATTTACTATTAATCTTTTTATTTAAAATTGAAATAGAGTTAAATAACTTTTTTCCTTTACTCAACTGGGCATATTTAATCTTCTCTAATCTTTACCATACTTCTTCCACTCCCACTCTGATAACCTTTTTATTTTTAATTAATTTATTCTTGTTACATCTCTATGGTTATCCCATCCCTTGTATCCTCCCATTCTCCCCTCCCTCCCATTTCAAACTTTTTTCTTTAATCATTATTGTTATAAATATCTGTGCACATATCTATACATATATTTGTCCACAAATTTATATGAAAACATATATTTATATATTGTAAATAAATATTTATATATAAATATACATGCTGATAGTTTCGATTTTATTTTGTGTGTGTACATTGTTTCAGGCTGATCATTAGGACAACTAATTAGAGAATTCATCTCTGGGAAAGCCTGCTCCTCTGCCCAGACGTCCTCTGTTGCCTGAAGTTATTGTCTAATGGAGGGCATACTGCCAAAATTTCCTCTTCCACATTAACATGTACATTAATATTTCTGTTGTTCTGAACTTGTTTATGCTATCATTTCTAGGAAAGATTGCTTCACAGTTTGCTTTAGAAAACAATAGACACAGAACCTGTGACGTAGATACTTCTGTTGGGCTGAGAACACCCACGATCTGTTGTTCTCTGCATTGTCAACTTGTCTTTTCTGAAATAATTTGCATCTGTTGAAAAGAGAGACTTCTTTGAAGAGAGGTGGTAACAATATTTATCTGTGTGTCTAATGATAAAATATATATTGTAGAAAGAAATTATGAAAGTCAGACCCCGCTCTCCACTCAACTGTGGAGAATGTCCTGTCCATTGGCTAGGTCTGGTTAGGGGTTTGAAGTTTATGGCCTGTATTGTCCTTGGCTGGTGCCATAGTTTGAGCGGGACCCCTGTGCCCAAATCTGCCTATCATAATGTTCTTCTTGTAGGTGTCTAGGACCCTCTGGATCCTTCTGCTTTACCATTTTCCCATGCTTTTCTCATCTAGAGTCCCAATAGGATGTCCAAGTTTGGCACTCAGAGGAAGGATAGCAGGCTACCATAAAAGAGACTTGATACCATGTGAGCATATACAGGGGGAGGAGGTCCCCTCAGTCACAGTCATAGGGGAGGGTAGTAAGGGGAAAATGGGAGGGAGGGAGGAATGGGAGGATACAAGGGATGGGATAACCAGTGAGATGTAATATGAATAAATTAATAAAATAAAATAATAAAAATAAATAAAAGTCTAGCACCTAAAAGAAAGAAAGAAAGAAAGAAAGAAAGAAAGAAAGAAAGAAAGAAAGAAAGAAAGAAA
>OU015747.1:10850217-10862056 GCA_907169655.1 Acomys percivali | reverse complement strand
CACACACACACACACACACACACACACACACACACACACACACACACACACTAACACAGAGGGTCCTTCGTGCTAAGCGAGCAGCAGCCGCGGTTTATTATTCTCCCCAGAGTTCCAAACAAAGAGCCTCCTTTTTTTTTTTTTTTTTTTGGTTTTTCGAGACAGGGTTTCTCTGTGTAGCCTTGACTGTCCTGGACTCACTTTGTAGTCCAGGCTGGCCTCGAACTCACAGCGATCCTCCTGCCTCTGCCTCCCGAGTGCTGGGATTAAAGTGGCGCACGCCTTTAATCCAAAGAGCCTTCTTAGAGGCAGCAAAACAGGAATCCTCCTCCCAGGTGAAATCCCTCAAGAGGTAATCGCACACAGGAGGAAAAGTCTCAAGGAAGGGAGGGGCGTGTTCTCAGAGCAGTAAACACAACTAGCTAACCAAGATAAACACAGATGTGGACGCTGCTAGAAACAGGACATGAAACAGCAAGACAGGCAGGCAGCCCAGTCGGGCCTGGTTCCTGCAGCCTGGATTACTCTAATGGAATTTTCTTCTTTGGGTCAGCTTGTCATATATTATGTTCCTGAAATAGGTAATTGCCTACTATGAAGGATACACCTTTTACTACATCAAAAGGTTTTTTTTTTAATGGCTGTCTTATCTTCTTATACAAAGTAAGAGAAAAACAAGCTTATAATAGAAAGCTAGGGACAGTACGTTTTTTTAAAAATCTAAGTTATAAACCTCAAATCATAAAATCAATAATCACACTCTTGGGCATATAGTAAGCTGAAAAAATTCACCAGTATTCTCTTTTAGCTCTCCTAGTGCCAATGAGTCTTGGTATCAAGCTGCAGTTAATATAAATTTTCACACAATACTTAGTAATTTAAATTTCATAAGCACCTTCAGAGACAGATTTAAAGGAAAGATTCTTTTAAAAGGTGCTATTATGTGACATAGAGCCATAGTACATCAAATTGTTTAATAGTTTATATTCTTTTATCAAATGAGTAAGACATCAATGTGATAGTAAACTCAACGTTAAGTATTAAATAAAGATGAAAAATTGTGAGGATAAAACACTCTCTAAATAGTAAGCATTACACTTGGCCCAATTCTTTCCAGAGTTGTGGAATGCAAACTGCAGTAGAGCTCTATCAACCATTCTTTAGCAGAGATAGTTTGAAATATTTGATGATTTCTTTAACTTTTGTTCTAATATAAATCCATATCCTTTAATTGTAATATTAGTTACAAATAGCTATATAATTTCTAAGATGTGAACACCGACTCCTTTTTCTTACCAAAAGTTACCAAATAAGAATACCCCTAATTGTAGATTTAAATTTAAATTTCTTTTAATGTTACAGAATCCACTTTATTTAAAAAAAATGAATAATAAATAAATATCCTTCTTCAACTCATTTTTATTATCTTTTTAAAGTAACCAAATGCGTTAAGATATTATGGGTATTTGTCCATGAGTGGTATAGCTGGTTCTTGAGGTAGCACTATGCCCAATTTTCTGAGAAACTGCCAGATTGATTTCCAAAGTGGTTGTACAAATTTGCACTCCTACCAGCAATGGAGGAGTGTTCCCCTTTCTCCACATCCTCGCCAGCATGTGCTGACACTTGAGTTTTTGATCTTAGCTATTCTTGTAGGTGTAAGATGGAATCTCAGAGTCATTTTGATTTACATTTCCATGAAAACTAGGAATCTGAGCATTTTTCAGCTGCTTTCAACCATTCAGTGTTTCTCTGTTGAGAATTCTCTGTTTAACTTTGTACACCATTTTTAGTTGGATAATTTGGTTTTGTGGTATTTAATTTCTTGAGTTATTAATTTATTTTGGAAATTAGCCCTTTGTTGGATGTAGGGTTGGTGATTATCATTTCCAAGTCTGTAGCCTATCATTTTGTTCTGTTGACAGCGACTAGCATGGGATATACTCACTTATAAGTTGACAGTAGCCTAACATAGATATTCTCTGAGAGACTCCACCCAGTGGGGGATCAAGACAGGTGCTGAGACTCACTGCTGGACTCTGGGTGGAGCTCTGAGAGTGGTATGGAAGAATGAGGGGATGGAAGGATACAGAGGGTTCAGAAGCCCCACAAGGAGCCCCATCAAAGCCAGCAGATCTGGTCCCAGAGGGGTCTACACAAACTGTTGCACCAACCAAGGACAATGCATGCAGAGAACATAGACCTCCTTGTTCAGATATAGTCAATGGACAGCTCATTCTCCGAGATTGTGGCAGGAGTGGGGACTGCCTCTGACATGAACTGTGGTGCTCCCAACTTGGTCACTTGCCCTTGGTGCAGAGGCCCATGGGGCACACAGTGGAAGGGAAAGCAGGCTCTCTGGATGACACCTGATAGGCTGTGCTCACATGGTGGGGGAGAAGATCCTGTTCTTTTAGAGGTCTATGGGAGGAGGGGTGGGAACAGGAAGATACAAAGAGCAGATAACAATCTGGATGTAATCTGAATAAATTACAATAAATTAAAATTTAAAACATTAATTTGATAATGTTCTTTTAATTTCTTCACAGTTGCCTCATTAGAATTACTCTCTTAGGAATAACTGCCAGAAATCAGATAGCCCAAAGCCAAGGGTAAAACCAAACACAATTGGAGAAAAATGAAATCAATGAAATGAATCCCTATGTTATTCAGCAATACTCATAGATCCGGACCCTTGTCCAGTCTTCATCAGAGATGTTTTCCAGAGCAGCAGATGGGAATGAGTGCAAAGACCCACAACCAGATAGTATACAGACAGTCTAAATTGTAGAAAAAGAGAAAGGGAACTATTTTAGGGGATGGAACATTTGAATCACTGAAACAACTAAGCTGGGTGCGTATAGGTACACGGAGACTAAAGCAGCAATCACTGTGCCAGCATTGTTTTCTACACACGTCCTCTGTGTCCATGCTGTGACTGTTAGCTGGGTGTTTTTGTGGGACTCCTAACAGTTGGTGCGTGTGGGTCTCTGAGTCTTTTCTCTCCTCCTCGGACTCTGGCTCCCAGCTGCTTTCTTTGTCCAGCTTCGATGTGAGGGCTTTTGCTTTCTATTATTCTATTTTGTTTTGTCATGTTTGGTTGTTGTCTTTTGGAGACTTGCTCTTTAATGAAGGGAGACAGAGTGGGAGTGGATCCAGGGCAGAGGGAGATTGGGGGTGTGGATTGGAGGTGAGGAAGGAGGGGAAACTGTGGTCAGGATGTGTTGTATGAATAAAAAGGAATTTATTTTTATTAAAAAATAGAAATAAAAAAATGTAAGACAATGATTCACCTTAATTTCAGAATCTATTCATATTCCTAATTTCATCATGAATGTGTATAGAATTTTCCTTTCTTTGTGTCTTTATTTCCCCTATTTCTTTCTTATCAATCTTCTGCCAATTACAGCAAACCTCTGATGTCTAATTTAGCACTCTGAGTTAAATAATTTCATAGAGTCCCATCATTTATTTCAATAAGCAGTGCTTAAACTGGACATTGCCAGTGTCACACAGTGCTAAACTCTTTATCTTGTCTCTTGCTTTCTACTTAAGAAATAAGTACTGTGGTAGTCTCATTATATAACACTCTCTAATTTTCTAATACTATGTATTAAAACACACTTGCAGAATACATAAAGGTACATTAAATTATACTGATATACTGTCTTTAGACATGTTTTAATTACAGTATGAATTCATTAGCTAGTGAGTTAAAATTATTAGCTGTACATTACATTATTTTCCTGTGATAATATTCTCCTAGAGCTTTTGATGAAGGTCTGATTTAAAAAATCAAATAACTAAATATTACTTTCTTTTTGCAGATTTTACATTGTTTATTTATCAATAAATAAACATACAGTTAAAAATACAGTTGAGAATATTTTTAAGTATTTAAAAGAAATAAAATACAATTATATAAGTCATACTAATTTATTAACTAATATGTCATATACCTTCATCCATAGGTGTGCAATTCTGTTTTTCTTTCTTGAAAGTTTTGTCTTTTATTTCTTACTGAATTGAGTATTTTCACATGGTTCCAATATACCAGAAGATATAAAAAGAAGTTATAACTATCGATGTTCAATGTACTTAAAAGGATTAAGTTATTTCAAAGAAAGCTAAGCTACTGAGTGTATTTTAATTGATACAAAAACCAAATTAATTAAAGGATATTTTTAAAGTCTGGTACTATTAAAATACAGACATGAAGAAACCAGGCAAATGTAATTCTTAATAAATATAAAAATAATCAACTAATTTAGACACAGATAACAGCAAAAAAAAAAAAAAAAATCAGAATCCCGGAGCACTGCAGAGAAGTGAAGGTTGAAAACAGTGATCAGAAAACTAGAAGGTTCAGTGAAAACTTAAGTCAAGGCTTTAGTCAAAGAAATTGTAAGATTAATACTAAAATAATCTGAGTATTTTATTTTATTATTATTTTAAATTTTTTGTTTATTTTTCATTCATTCACTTCACACCCTGATTGTAGCCCCCTCCGTCTTCTCCCCCTAACCTCACCCTCGCTGTCTCATTCCTCCTCCCCTAGTCCTCAGAAATGAGGAGCTCTCCTTCCCTACCATCTGACTCCAGCCTATCAAGTATCATCTGGACTGCTTGCATCCTCTTCTTTTTTTTATTTTTATTTTTAATTAATTTATTCTTGTTACATCTCTATGGTTATCCCATCCCTAGTATCCTCCCATTCTCCCCTCCCTCCCATTTTCCCCTTATTCCCCTCCCCTATGACTGTTACTCAGAGGGATTACCTCCCTCTGTATATGCTCATAGGGTATCAAGTCTCTTCTCAGTGACCTGCTGTCCTTCCTCTGAGTGCCACTAGGTCTCCCCCTCCAGGGGACATAGTCAAATGTGAGGCACCAGAGTACTTGAGAAAGTCAATGACAAGGCTGCCATGCCAGGGGGAAGTAATCAATGAGTAGGATACAGAGTCCATTCAGAGGCAGCCTCTACTCCCCCTATTATGGGACTCACATGGAGACTGTGGTGCCTAACTACTACATCTAAGCAAGGAGTCTGGGTCCTCTCCATACGTTGTCCTGGGTTGATACTTCTGACTCTGCAGATCCTCCTGGGCCCAGATTTGTTGGTTCTGTTGTTTTTCTTGTGGAGCACAAGCCTCTTTTAACTCCTTCTATGCCCCAACTCTTCCATAAGTGTGGTCGGTCCCAAAGTTTGGCTGTGAGTCTCAGCATCTGCTTTGATCTCCTGCTGGGTCAAATCTTTTAGAAGCCCTTCTATGTAGGCACCTGTCCTGTTCTTTCTCTTCAGACACTTCAGATGTGTCTTCTTCTTTAACTTCTGAATGATATTTAAGCATCTTTTTTATGGTCTTCCTTGCTTTTTTAGCTTCTTTAGTTCTATGGATTGTAGTGTAGTTATTCTGTAGTATATGGCTAATATCTGTGAATATATGCCATGCATGTTTACAGATAATATCGAATAACCCAGAAACACCTAAAGAAATGCTCAGCATCCTTAGTCATCAGGGAAATGCAAATCATAAGGACTGTGAAATTCCATCTTACACCCTTCAGAATGACTAAAGATAAAAAAACAAACAAACAAACAAACAAACAAATCAAGTGACAGCCCATGCTGATGAGGGTGTGGAGAAAGGGGGAACACACCTCCATTGCTAATGGGAGTGCAAACTTGTAAAACCACTTTGGGAATCAATGTGGTTCTTTCTCAGATTATTTGGAATAGTGCTACCTCAAGACCCAGCCATACCACTCCTGAGCATATACGCAGAAGATATTTCACCATACAACAAGGACATTTGCTCAACTTTTCTCAAAGCAGCTTTATTTGTAATAGTTAGAATCTGGTAACGACCTAGATGTCCCTTAACTGAAAAATAAATAAAGAAACTATGGTACATTTACACAGTATAATACTACTCAGATATTAAAAACAGAGAAATCTTGAAGTTTTCAGACAAATGGATGGAACATGGATATTTCTAAAGCAGTTTATTTTATAGAATAATTTATTATAACAAAGCATAAGAAAATAGAAGATGTAATGTCAAACAAATCAGGTGTAGATACTGATAAGATTCTAAGGTAGAGAAAAGAGAGTAGGGTGAGTAAAAACATGCAGTAATGAATAATTCTGATATCTATTGCAATTTGTTGAAATATTCAAACCCCAAATTAGAAAGAAGTTCAACCAATGGAAAAACAACAACTTAGAAGCTATGTTCCTCCAGTCACCTCAAAGTGGTATTTGATAATGTTAGTCTGTGGTAAGTGACTGAGACTACTCTGGACCCAGAGGTAGACTAGAAGAAACAGATGACCCTTTCTTGGTACTCCTCTGGGTCTTGATGATTACCACACTATTCAACTATCAGCCTCTCAGGCCTGAGTTGCAATCTAATATTGGAATAATGAATAGGTACAATTACCTTTTAGAAGAACTTGGGCATGTGTGAACATTTAAAGGTTAAATTGCAGAAGTAGACACTGTCTATCAAGAATACTAAAGGGCTTAGGCTTTCTCAAAGACCATTGAAACCACAGCCATGAACTGGGAGCAAAGATAATGAACTAACTAAACTTTTAATAAACACAAAACTTAATTCATAATCCTTCAATGATTTAAAAAAGCCATGCATACACCTATTTGTCAAAATAGTGTTAGTAATTGAACAGACAGTTACGTGTATGGACAAACAGTTAAACAATTTTAAACCACTATTTTTGAATTAATTCAATGACAACCAATAAATAGGACACAGAAAAACATCTGTATACAGTATGAAAAGTTTACCCGAGATATGAGAACATGATTTAAGAAATTAAAGTAAAATCTTTTATCTGAAAATTACACTAAAAGAAAAATGCAATAGAAGATTCAATCACAGGACAAAGTAAGTACAAAAGAAGTGTACAGAGCTTGAGGAAGAATTTCCTGAGATAACATAGTAGGAAACAAGCTAAAAACGAGGTTATAACATCTTTTAAACAGCATTAAAACTATCATACTCAGTTTACTGATACTCAAGAAGGCAATTAAAAATGCCTGCAAGGTAGAGACCTAGTGAAAAAAATTAAAAACTGGAAGCTTCTTCAACTTGTTTCAGATACCCTGAGACACACATAGAAATATCAAAGGCTGCCAGCAAAATTTAATTGAACAAATTCTACCTCCATTCAAATTTAGTGAAATTCTCAAAGGTAGAATGTAGTTGCCCAAGGTAATAATGAAAAATCCACAAATAAAGTAATAAGATGTCTAACTACTTGGACGCAGAGTATATATTTATATGGCACAGCAGAGTAAAATTAGATGTTCCCAGTACAGAAGTCAGGAAAATTGAGCTAGGAATGATGAACATATTTGGGTGCTTGGGGAATGAAAGTACTGGTATATGGTCAGAAGGGGGATGAAGTGAAGGAGAGAACGTGGAAAGACATGACTAGAATGAGAGACATTTGGTGAATATTGGAAACTTCCTAGACTATATAAAGTCCTAATCCCAATTAGGACTACTAGTAATGGGGGACAAAAGTCCATGCCATTGCTAGTCACCAGGTGAGACTTGTGGTGGAAAGACAGGGTTGCACTTTATTAAGTTGTTGGCCAAGGAGTCCATGAAAATCATCAGACACAAAGGTTGTTAATAAGGTAAAAGATTGCTTTTGCCAAACTGACAGCTTGGTCCCATTGCTAGGTAAATCACTCATACAACTCATTGAACAGGAAGCAGTTAAGTTGGAGCCTTTCACTCTAATTTCTACTCCCTTGGTTGCAGGAACTGTTGACCTAATGTTCTGTGGACTGTGTACAGTTTACCTTTGTTCTCTTAGCCACTCTCTGGATCAATCCAGACATTGCTTTGGTGATATTTATTCAAAGTACCTCCTGTTTTATGTTTGTGTAAGCATGTCACAGTTTGTTCTCTGTATTGCCATTAAAAACCAAATAGCCAATGGTGTACAAAAACAGTATAAGGTGGGCCATCATAATAGTGTGAGGGAAAGAGAGGGAGAGAGCAGAAAGAGAAGGAGGATGCCCTTGGAGGGAACCCTGGGGCAACAAACAAATAAGTCATATGTAGGCTATGAGGAAAATGCAAGAATAAAGTGGGGAATCAGGATAGGAAACTTAGGATGAAGTAAATATTGTAAAGCATTTTGCTGTAGGTGAATTAAATAGATCCTACTATCTTTATGATGTTATTTGGGTATATACCTGGTTAAGGATATTTCTAAAATAATAACCAAATATTAAAAGTTGATATTCTTTCAACAAAGAAGGTACTCTGTAGACTACCTAACCCAGCCATGAAACATTTGACCTACAATTTGTCTGTCCTACAAAATATGCTAGTACAGTGTTGTCACAGATTTTGTTAAGTAGTCAACCACTGTCTGATTTTACTTAAGTCCTACTTCCTGAGGACCCCCTACTCCACATGCTTGAACAACCAAGAAACAGTACCTAGATAACCCAGAACCTATGGTAAAACCAAGCACTCTACTCCCAAAACTCAGGAATCCCTGTAGAAGAGGGTACAGAAAGAGTGTAAGACAAAGAGGTCTTGTATGACAAAGGTAAACGGTGTCATCTAGATACTAAATGTAAGCTATACAAGTAAACACAAAATATTTGTGAAAGCATGCACAGACCATGCCATGCCAAATCACAGAATGGATAATAGGATGGGCTGTGAAGTCCTACTCCCATTTGTAGAGCTGTTGCAAATATCGGATGTTGGGAGGGGAGTCAGTTTTGTGTAAGAAGGCGGCCCTGGTAAACTGAGCACTCTATTATGGAAAACTATACATCCAAGAATATTGGCCACCACAATTGGGATTGAAAAGAATAAAAAGTGACATAAAATTGGGGAGTTTAGAAGCAGAGGTGGATATAGAATAGTGAGTAAGACACTGGGAATGTTATCTAACAGTATAAAAGCTTGAAGGAACTAATAAAACACGTTTTTAAAAATGGGAAAAGCAGACAAAACTATTCTTTGGTAATGCTTACTTAAATCTAGGATTTTATGTCATATCCTCTGAATATTTCATATAAAACAGCATTTTTAACCAATGTTATAAAACATACTTTCCTGAAGAGTTTACATAGTTGAAAAGCATATAAGTCAAGTATGTGAACACTCTTACTTTTGCATGCAGCACTTTATCTCCAACATTCACGACAAACATTGTAAGACAAGTGCTAAATTTTTAAACAAGGTAAACTCACTCTAGCCTACTTTAGGAACAATAGAGTAAAATTTTCATCGACACTGTCAAGAATCAAGTTCCTAGAATTTTCTATCTTATGACATTAACAATATTTCCCCCAAATGATATATATTGCCTCATAATTTAAAAAGTAAGTTAGAAACGCTAGATCATTACATGTGCGTGTGTTCTTTTCTGTTTAACAAAAATAATAGGTATCCATTTCAAATGAATCTGAAAAAAAGCACACTTAAATTCTCTACATACTTCTGGTAGTTTTTGTGGCCTTTAAGTATCATAGGAATAATTGAGTATTTTCTTTTGTGGCAGCCTATACAACACCTTCCAATGCTATCAAAGCTCATCCTTTGGGAATAGCATGCCAGGTAGGTTCAGCTCCATTCTTCCAACTCTTGCATCATAATTATGGGGGTCTAAGACACAAGGAATTATTTCGAAAAATTAAGAGTTGTCCAAGAGCAAGGATAATATTCTGCATTATTTTGGGAGTCTCTTGGACTCCTCTGAACAAGAAGTCAAAATGAGATTTTGAAATTTCCAAATTTGCAACAGTGGCACTTATACTTTAAGTCTAAGCAACAGTCACCTAAGTGGACTTAAGTACTACTCAATAAGAGAAATTCATACTGGATACTATAACATAGGCAATTACCCAATGCTGCTGAGAACATGGAACCCAGAGGAGAAGTTACTAAACCAATATTATTTCTACCTGCACTCTAAATGCTTATAGTCATGACCGCAAGTAAATATAGCTGCCACTCCTATCAAGGAAGCTTTTTTTTTTTTTATTACATTTTAGGATTACCAAAATACACAAATAGTAAAATCAGATAACAGTTGACTGAAGAATATCCTACCTCCATTAATTCATCTATACTATAGCGCTACATAAAGGCTTAGAAAATATCATGAAAAGCAGCAGAAATATTTTGAAAAGCAGAGGACAAGGTCATTTGTTCTGAGATAGTCTGTATACGTGATATATAAGCTCAAAACTGTGATAACCTAAATAAGCCCTAAACAATGGAAATACCATGTGCCACTGTAACATGGATTGGGACAAAGAGGTAGAGGCCATTCATGGTTGCCAAGAGAAGGGAAATCTTCTTCCCCAGGAAAAGCCTCATTAAATGATTGTTTAATAAGAAATTATCAGATCTAAAACATTTACATAGGATCAATAGCAAACAGATTCACTTGGTTGTATTTTGCTATTATATGTATGTATCATGTAACAATATTAATAAAGGAAGAAAGAGTTCATGATTTTGAAAGAGTTGGAAGAAGAGGAGAGAAGAAGGAGGAATTATGTAAGTACAGCCTTCTTAGGAAATTCTTCAAAATAAATAATAAAATTCTCTGCACATTAAGTGATATGACTTAAAGCAACCTCACCACTATCTGCTTAATTAATAGTTTATCCATCTCTTCATGGCATATATTGTATATAGGAATACAGGGTTTAGGAAAGACCAGAAATTGTGGCTCTAGATGTAACTCTACAATTGAGGAGTCAGATGTTGGACATTACAATGAGTTAAAGGCTAGAGCCACAGAGTGAAATTTAAATGGTAAATTTTACACCTGACAAATTTTATACCTGGCCTATTCCCCAACTGACCATATTTAATGACTGGGTACATTTTTAATAGGTCAGATACAAGTGGTCCAGGCAGCAGGTCCGAGTCTTTTCTTTGCTACAGTATGTCATAGCATAGGCACCTTTGCCTTATATGAAGTGTATAAATGTACATTTACCAGCTGTCTTGCCCCTGCTGTGTTATAACCAGAAGTGTAGTTGGTGCTATTGCAAAGACAAGGCCACATCCTACTATGTGTGTGTGTGTGCTGTATAGATGTTGTATCAAGAAATAAATGAAACATGGCTGGTTTATTTCTTTTTTTAAAATATATTTTATAAATTTATTTATATTACATTTAATTTGTTATCCCATCCCTTGTATCCTCCCATTTCTCCCTCCCTCCATTTTCCCCTTACTCTCCTCCCCTATGACTGTGACTGAGGGGGATTTCCTCCCCCTGAATATGCTCATAGGGTATCAAGTCTCTTCTTGGTAACCTGCTATCCTTCCTCTGAGTGTCACCAGGCTTCCTCATGCAGGGTACATGGTCAAATATGGGGCACCAGAGTTCATGTTTCTTTAGCATTTAATTTTAACATAGACATCATTTTAATTTTTTGTCATAAAAACTTAAACACTAGCAGTTTAGACAAAAGTATTAAGGAAATTGTATATTACTGATCTCATGTAATAAGGAAGTGGACATTACGTACATGCCAGCAAATAAGTGTCAAAAAGTGTTTATAACAAAGATTTGGAAGTGACTACTCATGAGCAGGCCTCTCCGTCTATTTTTGTGTGGCCTTCGTGCTAAGAATGGTCTCTGTGTTTCTAAGTGATTTAAAGATCACATTTCATGATACCTGAAAGTCCTATGAAATTCAGATTTGCATGTGTGTCAATAAATAAAGACTCGTTGGAGCACACACACAAAAAAGAGAGACCGCATCTCAAAAAAAAAAAAAAAAAAAAAAAAAAAAAAAAAAAAAAAAAAAAAAAAGA
>OU015747.1:10723411-10850207 GCA_907169655.1 Acomys percivali | reverse complement strand
AAAAAAAAAAAAAAAAAAAAAAAAAAAAAAAAAAAAAAAAAAAGAAAGAAAGAAAAAGAAAAAAGAGTCTCTGCACACACATAAACACACAGAATGAGCAAGAGACACTTAGAGAATTTTGTATTTCCTATCTCTGCTCTAATCACTTTTGAGTGTTATTCATGGTCCATTATATTCAAAGGGAATTTGTATGTGTGTGTTTGTAAATTTGTTTATAAAAATTAAGAAAAAAGGATTGGATGAAGTCCTGAATTAAAATAGCACCTTGCTTATAAAAAGCACCTCATTTGATTCCATAACAGTAATATTTCTGTGTTTAATATTTATACAGGTAATGGTAATGCTTTGCCATATTTTGTCAATTGCTATTTTTTGTCATTTCACTCCTAGACACAAGGTATACGCGCATGAACTGGAAGTGCTTAATTAGAAGAGCCCTTTAAGGTAAATATGCATATGAAGGCAAAACAGGTTTATGAATATATTTTTCTGTCCTCTTTCTCATTCACCTGACTCTTCAGGGATTATCTGATTCTATAGTTTAGCTGTTTATTGTATGTTCCTCAAAAAACTATTAAAAGCTTTGCAGTTGAACATGGATAGAAGTTAAAATGAAGAAAAATGAAAATAATCTAAATTAGTCTTCTTATTATCGTAGCCATATAGGTAAATTAATTAGGACTGACAAATAAAAAATTTTTAAATCAAACTATCATTAGCAAATAACTACATAAAAATTACCTTTTCCAGATTCTGGCTATTGCAAATAAAGTTGTTATGAACATAGTTAAACAAATATCTTTGTTGTATGGTTGAGCATCTTTTGGGAATATGGCCAGGAATGGAATAGCTGAGTCTTAAGGTAGAGCTATTTCCAATTTCCTGAGAATGACTAGATAAATTTCCAAAGTGGTTGTACAAGTTGACACTTCCACCAGCAAAAGAGTGTTCTCCTTTCTCCACAGCCTCTCCACCATGTGCTGTCACTTGAGATTTTGAACTTAGACATTCTAACTGGTGTAAGATGAAATCTGAGAATTGTTTTGATTTGCCTTTCCCTGATGACTAAGAACATTGAGTATTTCTTTAAGTGCTTTTTGGCCATTAGAAATTCCTGTTGAGAATTCTCTGTTTAGCTTTGTGCCTCATTTTTATTTATTTATTTTTTATTTATTTATTTATTTTTATTTATTTTTTATTTTTTTTTAGGGGTTCAAACAAGTGACTTTTATTCCTTTGCTTTGAAAAGTTGTGTGTGTAGGGGGTAGGGGACACTTAAGGAAAGTGACTACTAGACCAACAGGCTTTGAGACCTTGAATTTGAAAAGCAGAACAAACCAGGTACCCACCAGTTTACTCAGACTCAGCAAACTTAGTGGTTCTGCATTTAAAGTAAAGACTTAAACTGGGACATGAAGTACATCCTCCACCCTTGGTAAGTAGAGGGCAGTATAAACTCTTTATACCCCAAACTTCTTGGCAGCGGTATCAATGTGATCAAGGTAAATGTGGAATGGAGATGTTCTTAACATGGCTAGGACTCAAATCTAACACACTAAAATCATGATTACATTTTGAAAGAAAATGCACAAAAACCAAATAGTAACTTGAGATATTTTTCATTTGAAGGTAATCTTAATGCTATTAAATCCACAAATGCTATTTTTTTATTACCCAATCCTAATTATCTAAAACACACATTGCAAACATACACATATCTATTCTCTCCACATATCAGTGCCCATTCATCATGGTTTTGGAAATGAGAATAGATTCCCCTTCAATTGCAAGTCAGTAGGTGTTTCTTTACAGTTAACTTTAGCAAAATTCATACAAAATAGTAATTAACAATGATCTTCTTTACTTGTTAACTTACAAGGAAACACCTTCAAAACTGCATTTTGTTAAAGTTTCTGTACTAAAATGTAGAAAAAATGAACTACACAAATATTGAAAAGTTAAAAATTCCTTAATTTTTTATTCCTGGTACCACTACCACAATTTACAGGGCAATATACCTGATGTAATGAAAGAAAAAGAAAGACAAAGCTACAACAGATAAAAGACCTCAGGAATGTACATCTAATTGACACTACATTGCATTAATCAATAGCTGCACTTTTTGCAAACTGTGGCTATGACAGTCCTGAACAAGAAGGGTTTCCTGTTTAAGCTGCAGTAACTTTTCTGACTATGGATCATCGCTCCTTCTGTGGCAGATTTTTACAGCTCCTCTAATGCATTTGGGATGACTGTCTCAAAGTAACCTGCAGCTTTCCTGACAACTCCTCGCTCTCTCTCCTGCTAAGAACTGTAGCCTTTTTGTTTTGTTTTTGTTTTTTTTAAAACCTTCTGCTACCATATCCACCACTTCCACCACCAGATCCATAGCCACCACCATAGGGACTGCCTGAGCTTCTTCCACCAAAACTGCCCCCCTTCATGGGTCCATAATTTGACTGCTGTTGTCCGCTATAATTTCCAAAGTCATTATAGTTCCCACCACCACCATAGTTACCTCCACCAAAATTTCCTCCTTCATTGTAACCATCATATCCTCCTCCTCCTCCACCATATCCACCACCTTGGTTTCCATATCCCGGTCCACCACCACCATAGCCTCCTCTACTGCTGTAACCAGGACCTCCACCATAGTTGCCACCGTCACCTCCAAATCCATTATATCCACCATCACCACCTCCGTAACTCCCTCTGCTTCCACCACCTCCACCACCATAGCCTCCTCTTCCACCAAAGTTTCCACCACGACCAAAGTTACCTCCACCACCTCCAAAGTTTCCACCACGACCCATAAAGTTGCCAGATCCACCTCCACGACCTCTCTGTGATCCAGCAGACTGCATCTCTTGTTTAGAAAGAGCCTTTTTCACTTCACAATTATGCCCATTAATAGTGTGGTATTTCTGAACAACAATTTTATCAACTGTGTCATGATCATCAAAAGTTACAAAAGCAAATCCTCTCTTTTTTCCACTCTGTCTGTCTTCCATAACTTCTATGGTTTCAATCTTGCCATACTTTTCAAAGTAGTCTCTCAGATTATATTCTTCTGTATCTTCTTTAATACCACCAACAAAAATTTTCTTCACCGTTAAATGGGCACCAGGCTTTACAGAATCCTCTCTAGAAACAGCTCTCTTTGGTTCCACCACACGCCCATCAACCTTGTGTGGCCGAGCACACATTGCAGCATCCACCTCTTCAACACAAGAGTAGGTCACAAAACCAAAGCCTCTGGATCGTTTTGTTTGGGGATCTCTCATTACCACACAGTCTGTAAGTGTGCCCCATTTCTCCAAATGCTCTCTTAAGCTATCATCTGTGGTTTCAAAGCTCAGACCACCAATAAACAGCTTCCTCAGCTGTTCTGGTTCCTTTGGATCATGGCCCTCCTCCCCCCCCGGCGGCGGCGGCGACGGCCGGAGTCAGGCTGGGGGCGACCAGGCGGCGGTTTTACCTCCATTTTGAGACCGCGTGCCTCATTTTTAATTGGGTTATTTTGGGATTTTTTTTTTGTAATTGATGTTTAATTTTTAAGTTCTTTATATATTTTGGATGTCAGTCCTTAGTCAAATGTCCAACCAACGCCTGGCCCAATCCAAGACCCACACCATGGAAGAGAGCCAGCCCCTGACACTATTAATGATACTCTGCTAATCTTGTACACAGGAGCATAGCAGAGTTGTCCTCTGAGATGCTCCACCAAGAAGCAGTTTGAAACAAATGCTGAAACTCACAGCCAAACATTGGGGAAAGCGTAAGGAGTCTTATGGAAAAGTTGAGGTAAGGATAAAAGGACCTAGAGGTGACAGGAGTTTCACAAGAAGACCAAAAGAGCCACCTAACTAGAGCCCAGAGGGGCTTGTGAAGATTTAAGTGCAAACCAAGGCCATGCATGCACTGGCCTTAGGCCTTCTTCACAAACACAACCAACGGGCAGCTCAGGCTTCATGATGGTTCATTGCTAAGGGGAGTGGAGGCTGTTTCTGACAGGGTCTCTGTTTTCTTCTTTTGGATTACTTTCCCCTGGTGGGACTCCCTGGCCAGGCCACATGGGAAGATGACACACTCAGTCATGATGTGACATGATGAGCTGTGGTGGATGAGTATGTGGCTCCTTGTAATTTTGAGGGCTAGGGGGAGGGGGGATGGGGAAGGGAGAGTAAGGGTGGGACTGAGAGGGAAGGAGGGGTGTGAATGGGATGTAAAATGAATAAATAAATTAACTTTAAAAAGTAAGAAAGAAAAAGAAAATTTATATTTTATGGGCATGTCCCATGAAAGCCTTCCCTTACCGGGAAACTGGGACCGAGGGGAGGACATCCTATTGGGACTCTAGATGAGAGAAGCATGGGAGAATAGCAAAGTAGAAGGATCCAGTGGGTCCTAGAAACCTACAAGTAGAACATTATGATAGGCAGATTTGGGCCCAGGGGTCCCGCTCAAACTAAGTCACCAGCCAAGGACAATACAGGCGGTAAAATTTAAACCCCTACCCAGATCTAGCCCATGGACAGGACAGTCTCCACACTTGAGTGGAGAGAGTGATATGACTTTCTCATGTACTCTGGTGCCTCACATTCGACTATGTCCCCTGGAGGGGGAGACCTAGTGGCACTCAGAGGAATGACAGCAGGTCACTGAGAAGAGACTTGACTTTTATATTTTGAACTATTTGTAAATTTATGATTTAGACCATAGTTCCATTTAGGGATTTGAAACATTTTTCTGGAAGAGCCAGTGAGTGCTCAGATCTTAATGAACCTTTGTGGGATCATGGAAGACAGGGTGAAAGTTACAAAGACAATGGAGGGCAGGCTGTGAAGTTTGCGAGCTCATCAAAACTCTACAACCATTTATATAAAATATGTAATTTTTGGTTAACTAGTTTTGAAAATCATCTAAAGTAAACAAGATATTATCCTAAAAATTAGTTTAAAATAAATTTTAACATCAATGGAGAAGCTACTTGATACCCTATGAGCATATACAGAGGGAGGTAATCCCTCTGAGGAACAGTCATAGGGGAGGGGAATAAGGGGAAAATGGGAGGGAGGGGATAATGGGAGGATACAAGGGATGGGATAACCATAGAGATGTAACAAGAATAAATTAATTAAAAATAATTAAATTAATTAAAAAAAATAAATAAATAAAAATTAAAAAAAAATATTAAAAAAAAAAAAAGATAAGTACAACCTCTTTACCTCTTTCACAGACACAGTTACAAGGAACACTTAATATTTGCACTCCTCTGCTTATCATTATGCAAATTCTTTTATTTGCATTTACCTAAGAGCTTTTTGAAACTAACTTAGGAAATTATTACCTTTGGAAGAAAATAAAATAAACTTTTTTAAAAGCTGGTAAAAAAAAAAAAAAAATCACATTTTGATGTTCTGATAAAGTAAATGTAGATTATCAAAGCAAGGGAAGCAATCACATTTGTTACCAGAACCTTGTTAGTATAGGGTAGATGGAAATGTTATCAGTGTCTTAATGAGTGTGGTTTATAAAATGACAGGATTTGGTTGTTATTATAGCCATTGTTGCAATAAACTATGTTTTGTTACCAAATATAGGAAAAAGCAAATAGTGGCTGTAGGCCTGTAGGCTCATTTTCCATTGGCATCACAGATCACAGTGAGACTAGCTCTTTAATTTCACTTATGTATATTTAGAAAAGAAGTTTAACTTATTACTAAATTAAACTTATTCTAGAAATATTTCCAAAATTTTTTTCTAAGTGTTCCTTCCCTCCACTGAAAAGCAGTTGCCTCCAGAAAGCAACAAATAAATAAATAAATAAATAAACAAACAAACAACAATCAAAACCCCAAAAATGATCTTAAGGAACCAGTTTTATCATTGTAGCTTATTTTCATGATAGCAAAAGTCATTGAAAGTGCAACGTGAGACTTTAGATTAAAAATAAATAAAAGCACATTATTATCTAAGTGGATACGAGCTTTGAAAATTAACACATGACAGTTATCACAGAAAATGTGCTTCAGTTATATTACTTTTTCTAGAAATGAAGCTTGCTAGAAAAAAAAAAAAAGGAAATTCTTTCGGTGATCATGTGTCCCTGTGTTTCCTCGTGTGGGACTGTATCTGTGGCATAAGGCCACTCAAGCGAAGGCAGCGTACCACTTCTCACACGGATCATAGGCATGCCATTCATTATTGAAAGAGGCGTTTATTCAGTGGGCAGCGATAGACGTGGGAGAATATCTGGGAAAAACTTTGGACTGTAACTTCTAGCATGACTTGAAAATTGCTCAAACCCCACAACTACAGACATCCAGATTTTCCCCTTTATTAATAAATGTAGTGATTTTCTGTTTCAGTTTATGTCTCTATTTGTGTGCCTGTTTCTTCCTGTGTGTGTCTGTTTATCTCTGTATGTGTCTGTTTCTCTGTGTCATAGTGTCTTTCCTTCTCTTCCTATCTCTCTCTCTCTCTCTCTCTCTCTCTCTCTCTCTCTCTCTCTCTCTCCCCCGCACCCCCGTCTCATGTCTCATGTGTGTGTCTGTGTGTCTGTGTGGTTTTCTCAGTGAAATACTAGCATGTAAAGAAGTACATTTTATAGGTCTCAGATAATAATGAATGATATATTTGATATATGAAGACAACCAAGATTCATTATGACTTCATCTTAACGAATACATTAATATAACACATTTGAATATATGTGCCTCCTGGGAAGAAGAAATTATAGAGATCTTGACTATGCAAAGGACAACTAACAGATGTCTAGCCTGTATCTATTTCTTTTTCACTAAATAGGAGAGCACAGTGGTGAATTCATAAGAGGAAAAATTACAACAATGCTAAGTATATTCCTACTTCTTGGTTTGATTATGGCTCTTTGTCACTATTCATCAGAAAAATAAAGAGTTATCAGATTCTAATATTACTGCTGGAAATCCGAACTCATTAGAACTCCACAGGCATTTCTTCAGAGACCTGATTAATACCAGATGGATTCCCAAGACATTCTATGTTAATTTCTCAAGACTGATTTGAACCAAAGATGGATTGAGTATTCTATCCTATCCTAGACTTATTGATAAGTTTGTGGAACCTAGAATCAATCCCTACTACTTCAAAAAAAAATGAAGTGTCCTTTATTTCTCTTTCTATATTGGTAAATGTGAAAATTCTAAAGTTAATTTAAATTGTATACAACAAAATAAAAATCTTAGTTAAACTGACATTGTAAATGGTATCATCTCATGAAGTAGAGGAAGATACTTTGTACTCTGGATAGATTATGAAAGATAAATTTCCTTTCAACTTTACAAAATAAAACTTATAAAGCACTGTTCTCCTTATTTTTTTTCCAGTCCTAGTTAACTGATGAGTGTGTCCTTCCTTCAATGTCTAAGTTGGCATCCTTTTTAGATTTCCTTATCTACTATGTGTCTAATCCTGCTTTTAGAAATTACAGTTTTGTGCTTTCTTTAAAATACAACTCAATAACTTTCCAGCTCTCTTTGAATGTGCTGATCTCTCTCATTATACTTGTTTCTCTCTCTCTCTCTCTCAGGATACATTTTGATTTAAAGTTTATTCATTTATACCATTTACTGCCTTTAGTCAGTTGTAATAGTGCTTGATGAAAGTTTACATTTTTTTCACTTAGATATTTGTCAACTAATCCATAAATATTTTTAGACACAACTACATTTCAAAAGGTATAATGTCAATCTCAAGGACATTTTATAGTCTCAGGAGATTCCAATTATCCTTCGCTGTTCAACCATAGCGTAACTATTAGTATGTACCTTCTCGGTGTTCAACCATAGAGTAACTATTAGTATGTATCTTCTCGGTGTTCAATCATAGCGTAACTATTAGTATATGTACCTTCTCAGTGTATTTTTTATTGGATTTTAACCTATCACAATACTTCTTCTGTATCAGATGAGCTCTTGTTTAAATTGTTAGAACTTAAGACTTTGTTCTTAGTCCAACGTAATGGCGCACACCTGTAATCTCAGTCCTCAGGGAGGCAGAGGCTGGTGGATCACTGTGAGTTTGAGGCCAGCCTGGTCTACAAAGTGAGTCCAGGATAGCATAGTCTACACAGGCAAACCCTGTCTCAAAAAAAAAAACACAAAAAAAACAAAACCAAAACCAAACAAACAAATAAAACACTTTACTCATAAAGAAAACAGTTTCAATATATGACAATTGCTTTGTTGCAAGGTCTGAAAATGTCCTTCAGAACCACTATTCTTCAAAGTCTCAGAAATGTGTTTAATTATTAGATAATTATAAACTTCAAATGGAGCAGAAATGATAAAGTGAAAATGTGATGTTCATCATTTTACTAAAATTTACCACATATGTTAATTTTTAAAATATTAAATTCATTAGAATATGTTTTTTCATAAGGCACATTAACACTATTTGGGAACAATTGTTCATATTACATGTTGTTTATTTTTTAATATAAGACTTTGGTAAACAAAACTAAAACATGAAAGTTTGGCACAATAATAGAAAAATGAGTTAAATTCATTCTTTTCTATTTATACTTAAAAAAAAATAGAATTGCTGGCTTCATTGTGTAGACATAATGATGCTTGTGGGACCATAGTGTATAATTACTTTTCACAATCATACCAAGAAGAATCTGTGAAACAGATAAATATTCAAGCTTATTAAAGATGTAGTTGCACATACTTATCAACATCCTCTTTAAAAAATCCATACCATATTATATATTATTAGGTCGTGAAAACATCCATGAATATTTGCCATGTACTTAGTCAATCCATAGTAATAATAGGTAGGGAACTTATTCAGAATTGTGTTAAGCAAAATGAAAGAATTCTGTAAATGACATTTGCGATAAGAGCTCTATAATCATGAGCATTCCTCCTGTATTATTCTCTACTTATGTCTTCTCTGCCTACATCCTAATTGTGGTGGCCATTGTAGGCAATGGATTATCTTATCTCAAGACGACCTGAGCAGCAAAAGTCCATCAATGGCCTTTATAGGTTAAAATAATTATGATTACCTCTTTGGTCTTTAGTTAATGTTGTTTTGTGGGGCATGTGGGGTGTGTGTGTGTGTGTGTGTGTGTGTTATTGATTGGTGTTTTTTATACTTTGTTGTGCTTTATTTTATCTCATAAGAGAAACAATAAATTCTTGCTGCTTTACACTACAAAAATTAGTAATGCCAGGGTCCATGAAGGGCTGCTAGAAGTCTAAATATATAGTAAACTGTCTCCAAACAATAAATTGAAAAATAAATATCATTATTTTATATATTTCCTTTTGTATAATATACAGTAATAATAGTTATATTGTGAAGTTCTATTTGACAAATATTCTGATTATAATTGTTAAATTATTTATTTCGGTGAGGATAACTAAAAGGTAAATGTGCTTATGAAATAGTTTTGGAATTGAGTAGGTAGAATATACAACTAAAAATTAATGACATTGGGAAGATAATATTTTATAGTAAATTGTAGTCTAAAGAAAGCATTAATTCATAAAAATTCCAAAAAACCATAAATGCAGTTGATATCCAACAGATGTCTGGAATACGGTTTTTGAAATATTATTGCTGAGCAGTGTGAAATGAATGTTTCAACAGTCTGGTCCAGTTCACTGTGTCGGGTCACTAGTGTATTTTTATTATTATATTCATCACACAGTACATGTTAAAGTCATAACGTTTTAGAATGTAGCTAAAGGTGCATATTTCAAAGCATATGCTTACATTGATCAGCATGTGAAACAGGTGGAGGTCTGCTGGAGCTGATGTTGAACAACTGGACACAGGCAATGAGAGGTGAGAGTCAAGGTCCGCTGATACAAAACACGGCTACGTGAGCATGTGGCTTCTGCTGTTGTTAATCTGCTCCTAAATTAGAAGTAAATCAATGTTAATTCAATCCAGAGAAAAAGAATTCAACATCCCAATTCAATAAAGAAATGGAATATCTTTTAGTTTCTTATATATTTAGTTTAGTTTAGTCAAGTTATGACAAGTGATTTCTAGTCGTTTATATTACTGAGCACCGTTTTGAAATAGGTTCCTTAAATACAACCTGTTTTTGAGAAAAGTAATTTAAAAATGAAGATGTGTTGTTGTAAATCGTTTAAGATATAAAAAAATATCAAGTCTACATACATATAAATGCAAATTTAACAAAGTAATTATATGCAGATATAAGTGAGTATATACCATTTGAGTCTTTCTGCTTCTGGCTTAACTCACTCATTATGATCATCTCTAGCTCAATCCATTTGTCCACAAATTTCGGGAATTCCTTGTTTTTAATAGCTGAGTAGTATTCCATAGTGTATATGTACCACAGTTTCTTTATCCATTCTCATACTGAGGGACATTTAGGATGTTTCCATGATCTGGCTATTATGAATAAGGCTGCTATGAACATGGTTGAGCAAATTTTCTTGTTGTGTGCTAGTGCATCTTCTGGGTATATTCCAAGGAGTGGAATAGCTGGGTCTTGAGGAAGCCCTATTCCCAGTTTTCTGAGATAGCACCAGATAGATTTCCAAAGTGGTTGTACTAGTTTGCATTCCCACCAGCAATGAAAGAGTGTTCCTCTCTCCCCACATCCTCTCCAGCATGTGGTGTCGTTTGAGTTTTTGATCTTAGCCATTCTGATGGGTGTAAGATGGAATCTCAGAGTTGTTTTGGGACTCTAGATGAGAGAACCATGGGAGAATAGCAATGTAGAAGGATCCAGTGGGTCCTAGAAACCTACAAGTAGAACATTATGATAGGCAGATTTGGGTCAAGGGGACCCGCTCAAACTAAGGTACTAGCCAAGGACAATACAGGCGGTAAAATTTAAACCCCTACCCAGATCTAGCCCATGGACAGGACAGTCTCCACATTTGAGTGGAGAGTGGGATATGACTTTCTCAAGTACTTTGGTGCCTCACATTTGACTATGTCCCCTGGAGGGGGAGACCTAGTGGCACTCAGAGGAAGGACAGCAGGTCACTGAGAAGAGACTTCATACCCTATGAGCATATACATGGGGAGGTAATCCCTCTGAGGAACAGTCATAGGGGAGGGGAATAAGGGGAAAATGGGAGGGAGGGGAGAATGGGAGGATACAAGGGATGGGATAACCATAGAGATGTAACAAGTATAAATTAATAAATAATAAAAATTAAAAATAAATAAAAAATAAAAATAAAAAAATTTAAAAAAAAAACAAAGTAATTATATACTTTATGATTTTATTATATACTATCTAACAGCAGATTTCCTTGACAAAGAAAAGAACAGGAAGTAGGTCATATGTCTAAAGAATTAATTATAAATTTTCCAGACAATCATATATTTTTTTCTGAATCAGGTATTGTTAAAGGTGATACAATAGAACCTTTTTGTTTTATTTAGTTAGTTAGTTTTTAAAGACAAGGTTTCTCTGTTTTAAAAGTATCTTCTTATCATTATGGGTGAGATGTGTTTCTTGAATGCAGAAGAATGTTGGATCTTGTTTATGCACCCATTCAGTTAGTCTGTGTCTTTTTATTGGAGAATTGAGACCATTGAAGTTGAGAGATATTAATGACCAGTGACTGTTAAGAGTCTTAATTTTGATGGGAGGGAGGGAAGAATGGGCGGATACAAGGGATGGGATAACCATTGAGATGTAACAAGAATAAATTAATAAAAATTTTTAAAAAAACAAAGCCTAGGAAAAAAAAGTATCTTCTATTCTCCTGAAGTAATTGTTGTCTCCAAGGCTTATTGCTAACCTAGGCCTTGTCCTGGAAACTTCTATTCTCCCTATAATATAATTTAGGTCTAGAATGTTTTCAGCTTCTGAGCTTTACTGTTGAATAAGACCACTCTTTCTAGCTATTTCTGAACTCTTGAAGGCTCTTTCAACTTAGCTGTTGTGGCTCAATCTCCTCTTCAAGCTTACTAATTCAAATCCGCTTCTCAGATTCTGACTGAATAGCTTTGCTTGGCCTTAAACTAACTCTGGCAATCTGTTCTAATCTTCTGGCTCCTTCTCAGTCTCTGGCTCACCTATCTTCTTCACCTGTGCCTAGCTGTTCTCTCTTCAACCTATCTCTATAAAATCCTCCCAGTAAACTCTCTCTCTCTCTCTCTCTCTCTCTCTCTCTCTCTCTCTCTCTCTCTCTCTTTCTCTCTTTCTCTTTTTCTCTCCTGCATTCTCTTAAGTTGTCTCTCTTTTCTCTCTGTTCTCACGAGAATTGGCCATAACCTGTTCTGTCAAACCTTTCTCTGATCTATCACTTTGTCTGCCTCACAATTAGACAGCACATTCAAACATGGGTGCTTCTTCTACAAATTAACTTTACCTTTATTATTTGGGATTAAATGTGTGCATTAAGGGCATATCTGCCTTCTAGTCTAAGTAGCCCCATAACGCTGTATGCAGATCCCTCTACACTAAGTATCAGCTTTTGCTGTCCTGGATCTCACTCTGTAGAGGAAGGAGGCCCCAAACTCATAGAGATCAGCCTGCCTTTGCCTCCCATAATCTGGCATTGACCCGCCCTGTCCATTTGCATACAATCTTTTACACCAATGAAATGTATTACTTGATCAAAATTTCACACATTATTTTCTGTACCTCAGGCTTATCTTTTTCTGATGAAACATATTTATGTAACTTTAAATATGGGGAAAGAAAAATATACATATTCAAAGAAATAAATGACTTCCTAAAAATCTATATTTAAATGAATTACTTGTAAAATTTGTAAAGGCACTTAAAGTGGAATGTTTTTTAAGCAAGGGGCAATGACAAAATACTTCTGCTAATACATGTTTTACATAGTAACTTTATAAAATTTCTACTTTATACATTTTTGGGGATTTTGTTGTTTTTTGTATTTAAATACATCATTTTTTCTGCTGAAAAAAATATAATAATGTCTAACAATAATATTATGAATTTATGAAATTCTCTTCCCATTACTGTAAATTGTTATTGTTTATGGTAAAACATCTTTTTAAAATTAATTTATTCAGATCCATCTCAATTGTTATCCCATCACTGTATCCTCCCATTCCTACCTCTTGCCCACTTTCACCCTATTCTCCTAGGTCTATGACTAAAGGGGACCTCCTCCCCCACTATATGGTCATAGGCTATCAAGTCTCATTTTGATAGTCTGCTTATTCTTTCTCTGACACCAAGACTACCTACCAAGGGGAAATGGTCAAATATGGGGCAACAGAGTTCATGTCAGAATCAGTCCCTGCTCTCCATATAACTGTGCAGAATGTCCTGTCCATTGGCTAGATCAAAATAGGCGTTCAATGTTTACACCAAGGACAATAAAACATCTTTTTTTCAAATTGAAAATATATTCTTCTCTCTTACAACACATCCTGGTCACAGTATCCCCTCCCTGCACTTCGCTCATCTTCCCCTCATCTCCTCTATCCCTCAGATGCACTCTTCTCCATTTCCCTTCAGAAAACAGTAGCCTCCAAAGAGACAACAACCAAACAGACATAACAGGACACAATAGAAAAAAAAAAGCACACTTAAAGAAAATACACCGAACTTTGTAGATTAAGAACATCTAACAACCCCTAGCACAGTGTGATGGACTGTCAATTTTGAGGAGGGAGGGAAAACATAATAGCAGCCTCCATGCCAAACTCTGTCATTCAGTGTCCAGCAGGTGGCCTGGCTTCTGCTTGCAGCGGGTCATCCAGGCTTTGCTTGCTCCTGAACAAGAAAAGAAGGACCCTCAGGCCAAAGGCCCCATTTGTATCTCAGCAGTTTAAGGATTGGCCTGGGCACCAGACAAGGTTCCTGGCCCCACCAGCGGAGGTAGGAAAAGAGTTTCCCACATAAAGTTATACTTATTTAGCTCTTTTAGAATGAAATTGTTGGTATCAGATGTCACTGGAGATTTAGCAGCTCTACAAGCCAATGTTGATAGCAAAAGTATTACAGCTCCTTTGTTAAACTACTGGGCTAAGCATGGCAGAAGAAGCAGGCAGATGCTTGAAGTCAGCGGGCAGGCAGGTCTGGTGAGGTGCAGGCCCAGTGGTGTTCCACCTGTGGTCACCACCAACCTGGTTGTGAATGGGATTCAGAGGCTGCCAAAGCAGATCTACCATTGCTGCCTTGACTGCGTAGATCACCAGTCAGGCCCAGGGAACCAGAGTAATTCTTTCCCCAGAATAAATATAGTCTCAGATGGTCATGGTGGAGGAATGATGGGAGCACAAGAGAGCATGGAAGCCGTCTTTATTTATAGGTTGTGTAGTGGGTATGGGTTTGTGGGAAAATGTATCTAATTTGCTGGGGATATGGCTGCCAGGAGATTATATATATATATATATATATATATATATATATATATATATATGTGCATATCTGTATATACACATATATATGCAGTGTTAAAGTAACTCATTTACATGTGGTGCACAGGGTGCTATCACAAGAAGAAAAACATGGTACATAATTATCTTATGGGTCGGGGAAGAACTTCTATATAGAATTAAAGGTCATTTGCTTAAGGCCAACATCTCCTTAGCACAGGATGAGGTAGTTCCAGGAATCCCCAGGTGCTTAATGAACAGATTCTGTCAGGAAAGGGCCAAGCCTATAATCTTCCCTGAGGTGTATGTGATGCTTCATAGAGTTTCTAAGGTTCAGAGAGGGGACTCGCTGAGAAAAGGAGTGCCATCACTATATACCAATTTCAGAGGCTATCTGAATTTTGACCTTTCTATCAGAACCCCACAAATTTCTGTCTTTCTGAGTTTTCTCTAAGCTCTACTTGCTCTGCTTGGAGACTGAGCCTGCCTGTACTAGCTGAACATATATATTATTTTATTATGAAAACAATTTAATTACTTAAATTAATCAGATAAATTAGTTCATTAAGTATTAAAAGAATTATAATGAGCAAACAAAACCAATCAGTCTTGCCTTTACCAAGGTGAATAGAGAACCAATAAGATATTCGTATTCAAAATTTCAAACACACTTCAGAGGAATACATTTCTAAAAGTGCGCAGGTATTTGTTATCAGCAAAGTTCAAAATTAATTTCCAATGTGATTTTTCTTTTTTTTAAATGTTTTTATTATAATTTATTCACATTACATACCCATTGCAATTGCCATACCCTTATCTTCCAGTTCCCACCTTCCCTCCCTTCTCTGACCTATTCCCCTCCCATAGACCTCTGGCTGGTGGGATCCTTCTCCCTCAAGGTCTGTCCACAGCCTGCCATGAGTCATCTAGATAGCCTGCATCTCCTTCCTCTGTATTCCCATAGAGCCTCTTCACAAAAGGGCAGTAATCAAACCTCAAGCACCAGAGTTCATGTCAGAGGAAATTCCCAACCCTCCCACCTTCCTCACATGGAGAATGAGCTGTCCATAGGCTACATCTGAAAAGAGGATCTGGGTTCTTTGTTTGCAATGTCCTTGGTGAGTACATGGATTTGTGAAGGTATGTATGTACCATAATGTCTTTCTGGGTCTAGGTTATCTTACTCAGGATGATTATTTCTAGTTCCATCCATTTGCTGGCATATTTTAAGATGTCCTCATTTTTAATGGTTGAGTAGTATTCTATTGTATGAATGTACCACAGTTTCTTTATCTATTCCTTGGTTGAGGGACATCTTGTTATTTCTAGATTCTGGCTATTATGAATAAGGCTGCTATGAACATAGTTGAGCCAATGTTCTTGTTGTATCATAGAACATATTTTGGGTATATGCCCAGGAGTGGTACAACTGCGTCTTGAGGTAAAACTAGTCCAAATTGTCTGAGAAAGTGCCAGATTGATTTCTAAAGTGGTTGCACAAGTCAGCACTCCCACCCACAATGAAGGAGTGTACCTCTTTCTCCACAAGCAGGGGCCAGCAAGTGCTGTCACTTGATATTTTGATCTTAGCCATTATGATAGGTATAAAATGAAATCTCAGAGTCATTTTGATTTGCATTTCCCTGATAACTAAGGATGGTGAACATTTCCTTAAGTATTTCTCAACCATTAGATATTGCTCTGTTGAGAACAGTTTAGCTCTGTACTCCATCTTTTAGTTTGATGGTGTTTAACCTCTTGAGTTCTTTATTTATTTTGGATATTAGCCCTTTGTTGGATGTAGGGTTGGTGAAGATAATTTCCCAGTCTTTAGGCTCTCATTTTGTTCTTTTGACAGTGTCCTTGGCTTTACAGAAGCTTTTCAGTTTCATGAGATCCCATTTATTAATGGTTGATCTTAAAGCCTGAGCAGTTAGTTCAGGAAGTTATCTCCAGTGCCAGTGAGTTCAAAGCTCTTCTCCAATTTTTATTCTAAGAACTTTAATTGTGTTTGATTTTATTTTGAGGTCTTTAATCCACTTGGACTTCAATTTTCTGCAGGGTGATAAATATGGATCTATTTTCATTTTTATATATGTAGACCTCCAGTTAGGCCAGCACCATTTGTTAAAGATGTGATCATTTTTGGATTGTATGCTTTGGCTTCTTTGTTGAAAATCAAGGGTCCATAGGTGTGGGTTTATTTCTGGGTCTTCAGTTCCATTGAATAATGAGCATATTTCTGTGCAGGTACCTTCCTGTTGCTCTATAGTACAGCTTGAGATGGTGATTGCCCTTGAAGATCTTTTATGTATAGGATTGTTTTAGCTATTTTGCTTTTTTTTTCCATCTGAAGTTGAGAATTGACCTTTCAAGGTCTGTAAAGAATTGTGTAGGTATTTTCATAGGAATTTCATTGACTGTGGATGATTTTAACATTTCAGGAAGGGTTCTTAAGGAGCTCCAGGCTATGGTGTGTCCTTTCTAAACGCTGGTTTAGTGCTTTACATCTTAACTTCCCACCTTTGCCATGAGATTGTGAAGCAAGGAGAGCTATACTAAACATTGGCAGCTTGATACTGAAAACCAGAGTTTCTCCCATAGTAAGCTACTAATTATCACTTTGTCTTAAATAACCAAGTCTATAGTACAGCAGAAGAGAATCCGAGAGTCAGAAGACAAAGATTCTTAATGCTACTTCTACATTCTCTGTGCTCTAATGCTCCATGTGCTTCTTTCTCCCTTTCTCATGTGATAAAACAAAGACATTTCCTTTAGACATAAATTTATGTGCCTGTTGACTCTTTCTAGTACAAGAAACAGTATTCACGTAAACCAATGTAGGACAACCGGAAACAATTTTCAAAGATACTTATTTTGCTTCTATTGTATATAGGGCTGGAGCAGCCGTTTTATGAGGAGTGTGGTGTTAGAAAACGGTATTTGGGTTCAAAGGATTATTGTCAAATTTATTATTCTTCTGAATGAGAGTAATTTGAGAGCTTACAACTTCCACTTCTGAGATAAACCACAGTAGTGTATAGCATTTAAAGAACAAGGCAAATGACCGATGTTTCATTTTAGATTACAGAAAGTTGCCTACGTTTTTGCCATTTGGAGTAAATTTTCATAATAGTAAACCACAGCTAGTCTATGAATGCAAGAGTTGATAATGAGTTATGTATGGCATTTTATAATAGACATTTCTATTTCATATATGAGAAGAAATAAATATAAATATACTTTTGGTAGAATAAATTATATGAAAGAAATATAGATCTATTTTATGGAAAAAAATCCATTATATTATTTTGGAAAGTAAACTTTAAATATTTTTCTATAGAAAATGAGACTGAAACATAGATCATAACAGGAAGAATTATTAGTCTTACTAAAGTTTTGTATGACAGTAAAACAATAAAGCTTTGCATAATCGTAAAATAATAAAGGTCACAATTCTAAAAAGCAGGTACTAATTATTTTATAGGTCAACTGACTGTACTTACTGCTTTACTATAAAGTATATGTAAAAGAAGTTTCAGGTATTAAATTATTTTGATAATGTCCCTAAAAATTAACACATCAATTCTAAACAAAATGGACTTGCTGTTTAAAAAAATTATTCTTTTATAGTTGACTTTCATTCAGTGTTTTATAATATGCTTTTGGGGATATAGTTTTGATCATGCCAATAAAAACTGTAATCAAATAGTAGAAAACATCCTAAGAGTTGTTAGTGAACATTAACATGTCCAATAGTGAACACTATTAAAATAAATGTGTTGATTTCTTTAAAGCAAAACCTTAAATCACTTCCCTAAAACAACCTAGAGAGTGATAGATTCTTTTTCAATGTATTAGTAGATAAAGACAAATAACCATGCTATTGATTGAGGTAACTGGAGATATAAATATTTAGAATTACTTGAAATGAGATTAATCAATTTGGGGGAAGATGATATTGGGAGGCTCATAAAATGTCTCATTGCCAAATTCATCCTGTCCCTGAAATAAAATACACATGGCTTCTGGTTTGGGAGTTTGTGGATGAAAATTTTGGAAATGTAGATGTCATATTTATAAATTTTTAAGATTATTACAAAGTATTTCTTCAAAAGAGATGACTTTTTCAGTCATTATTTTACTGAAAAACTCAATGTGACTAAGGCCCTGGCATGTGGGTGATGTATGAGGCTAATAAAGCATCCTGATGACCATGATGATGTATACGGAAGTCACACTCTATCATCACAATGGTATCTCTGAGATGATTCATAAGGATAGTGCATCACTATGGTGACATTCTCTTGATATCGAGGTACCAGCAGGAATACAGCCCTCCGAGCAAACTCTTATTGTAGTACTAAATATTATATTTTCAGAATTTATTTTATAATAGAAATGTAGTTACATAATAAAATGCCTTGAAAGATTTTAAAGGGTAAATACAATTTGAAAGTATTGAGCCTGTGTATGTTCTCCTTTGGTAAACTAAATAAATGTACATACACTTAAATGCACAAATCACATTAAATATTCATTTTTTCTGAGACAAGTTTATTTCCATAGTATACTTTGTCTTGAATTTCCAATATTATTATCTTGTTCACTATTTGAGTATATGTTCATTTTAATTGATTATGTGAGCAATGAATGTTTGGTCTGGTCAGTTCTTGATACCCTTTGAAAACCAAATCAGTTTCAAAGACTCTAAGCAACTGGAAATTCTCTTAGTTGTAGACTTTTGTTCTATGAAATTTGGTGTGTGTTTTATAGATTTATAGCATTTTTATTATCACAATTATGTTAAAAACAGAGTTTTAAGAAAATATTAGATTCTTCAGTCTTAGAATGTATGTTTTCTACTAATTTCTTGGACACTTTAACGTGCAAATACAAACAAAAATAATTAATTCATGACATTAGATAAGGATAATTTTCTTCATAGTCTCCTTGGAAGCTTTATGCAGCCACTACTTTTCTATTTAGAAATGTGTAAAGGACTGTTAGAAGTTATGCATTTTTTCAAGATAGTTTTGGGAAAATTCATGTTATCAGTGCTAATATTGATGAAAATATCAACATAGCTATTCAGATAACATATAACAGACTGAGTTGTAGTTACCACAAAATTATAAAGAACACCTTACTGGGAAATTTGGCCTTGGAAATTGTTTTTTGTTACAAGGACAATTTTGTAGATTTTCATGACTCAAGTATTTGAAAAACTTGTTTGCATTTTAAAAACTTTTAGTAAAGTAACTAAAAGCAGGGAGATTCAAAAGGAATATGCCTGATAGTATTTTTCTCCTGCAATATAAAATGTGTAAGGACATGGAAGACACTCAACAGGGCAGCTTGAAGTAGAAATCTCAGAGCTTCAGGTTAAATATGTTGCATATGTGCATGTCAAAGTGAATAATTGTGTCATCTTTATTCCCTCAAAAACCAGTCATTGGACATCTAAGTTTGCCCTCAGAATTTGCCACAGGGAACATTGAAACCCAAGAGCGATGTTAAAAAGATGTGAGTTAGAAAAAAAAATAAAAGGAGATATATAAGAATTATTCTTGGAGGGCTGAGATCACCTTTTTAAAAGTAATAAAATATGCACTGGTGTTTTAAGTAAATTGAAAAGGGACATTATATACAAATGAAGTTTTTGTGGAGTTTTCTTTAAAAAATAACAACAAAACTGGTGTTAGAAATTGATAGCCTTACTGAATAATTATAATCGTCATTAAAAATTTCCTAATCCATGTTCTGGCTATTACGAATAAGAACATGGAAACAGCCTAAATGTCCCTCAGTAGAAGAATGGATAAAGAAACTGTGGTACATTTCCAAAATTTGTGGAAAAATAGATTGAACTAGAAATGATCATAATGAGTGAGCTAACCTAGAAGCAGAGAGAATCAAATAGTATATACTCACTTATAGCTGGACACTAGGCCAAGGGGCATGTCTCATGAAAGTGGTCAGTTACAAGGAAAGTGGGATAGTGGTAAGGACATCCTAAGGTGAGAGAAATATAGGAGATAGGGAAATAGATGGATCTAGAGGGTCCTAGAAACCTACAAGAAGAATACTATGATGGTCAGATCTGGGCCCAGGGGTTCTGCTCGATCTATGGCACCAACCAAGGACAATTGTGTGCAGTCATCATCAAACCCCTACCCAGACCTATCCAAGGGACAGAATATTCTCCACATTTAAGTGGAGACTGGGGACTGATTTTCACACGAACTCTGGTGCCCCATATTTAGCCATGTCCCCTTGATGGGGAGGCCTGATGGCACTTACAGAAAGGATAGCAGACTACCAAGAAGAAACTTGATACTCTAGCATCATATTCAAGGGGAGGAGGTCCTCCTCAGTCACAGTCATAGGGAAGGGGAATGAGGTGAAAGTGGGATGGAGGGAGGAATAGGAGGATGCACGGGATGAGATAGCAATTGAGATGTAATATGAATGATTTTATATTTCAATAAATAAATAAATAAAACAAGAAAATTCCTAATTACAGAAGAATTTTTCTAGTCTTCAATTTTTACCCTTGGAAATTTATGAAAAAAATAAATTTATTTTAATGTATACATCATTAAAAATAAATAGTTCACAAATATTTATTAATACATCACATTATTTTATTAGAATTTAATTTATAAAATAATTTTGCTAACAGCACAATTGCTTTCATGAATGAATTGTTAACATTAACCTTCTAAACATGTTTTAATTATTTTTAAGGAAAAGGTTTTTAATGTTCTTGTATATAGGCTATATCAAGATAGTGTTGGATATACTGGGCCAAAAAGCTGAAGATTATGTATGCTCCAATATGATAGAGAGTTTGGGCAACTGGTCAGGCAACAAACAATCTCATTTTTTTCACTTTGGAAGCTGCTAATTTTATTCCTTCTCAAGTGATTTGAAGCCATGTCCTTAAGGAGGTTTTTTTGATGTTCATCATTTTCTTTGAGGTAGTCTATGTGTTGCCAGGATTTTACCTGTCCTAATGTCAATAATCCTTAAAACAATGAAAACATTGGATAATAAATACATACTGAATGTGACAAAGAATTCACAGAAAGAGAGCAAATGAGAGTCCCAAGGTTAAAACCAGGTGGTATTAGAACAGAGTGCTTCAAAGCCAACTCAGTTCTTTAGTTGAATCCCTAGCTGTTATAGACTTGAAAAAAACAGTGAAAGGGGTAAAAAAGATTACTTCTCTCAGTATTGACATATTGAGGATAAATTTATTATTCATTTTTATTAGTTTTTGTTTTATAAATGAGAGACACAGCTATTATTTCCCTTCATTTCTGTGTGATAAAATGTTACTCTTTCTTTATATTTACATATAGTTTATTGTATATAATATATGATATAATTTAATGTACAAATCTAAAATGTATGAATTTATGAATTACATATTCACGACTGGAGTTTTTGAATTTTATAAAGTAATCATTTCAAAGTAAATAATGGAGGCTCTATTCTCAAAAATAGGAAAATGGAACCATATCTAGATCTGGCCGTTGGGAAAATAGAAAAATAGTATATGAAGCTGAGCATAAAAACAAATTTAGACATCAAACAAATATATTGACATTGATGTCCAAATTACAGCGAGTCTACGTTGTGCTACTGAGTATATGAGACACTATCACTTGGGCAACAAACTTGTGAGTAATGAAAACACAATTTACATTAGATTATATTTAATTTAGTCATAAACATTTCTAGTTTCAAAAGTTAGCAATGATGCTAATAGTTCATTAAAAAAAAAAAAACAGTACTAGGGCTGACGGTTTGGGTCAGAAGTTGAGAGTACTGGTTACTCTTCCAGAGGGCCCAAGTTTAACTACCAGCAGCCACAGGCTAACACACAACCATATGTGACTCCAGTCTGAAGGATCCAGGATCATTATTGTGCTCATAGTGATGAGCACTATGGGAACTATACACACATGGTGCCCACACACAAATGAAGGCATAACATCCATACATATAAAATATCTATAATCATACGTTATAGAACATGATATGTGTATGTCTGCATGCTATTGTGCATATTAAAGGTACGTTACAATGTTGTGTTGTAAATCTCTGTCTAAGAAAAACACAGCCATTGTCCTCTTTGCTTGCCTATGGCTAGAGCTCAGGACAATGAGTTTAAGTTACAGAGAAGAGCGTTGCTTGGTAACATCCTTTAAAAAGGATACATAGACTGTAGATGTCTATTTTTGTTGATTATATATGTCTATCTTCAGTAGCTACCCATAGCATGTTTATATTCCTCCGTGTAACTCTCATCCCAGATCCTAGTTATATCTACAAGGAAATAAATTGTTTCAAAACAGCAGATTTTAGTAGAAACCTTTTGTAACTTTTCTTTACTAACTTTTCTGGGGGTGAATAGAAATATGTTGATCTCCTCAAGAAAAGTTCATACAACATACCTGCATTTCTGGCTACTTGCACAACGCCAAATGTGTCTCAGCTGTTTAGAATTGTAAACAGTGTTTTGGCTTCCTTAAATTTCCTTATTGTAATCATCAAGCACTGGCTGGATCAGCACATAGTAATGGCAACATATTTAACTGGGCATCTCTGACTAAATTATACAGCACTATTGCCTTTAAATTAAATTAAATAGAAAATACATAGGGATAATGATTTATAAATATTTTCTCCAACTTATTTTTCTATTGGTGTTATAAATTTTTATCACATTAAGATTATATTTTTACATGTGGGAATATAAAAAATTATGTTTCAAAACCATGTCATAGAAACTTTTTAATAATCGAAGATATTTTAAACTAAAGCCTGGGTACAGAATGACAATCCCTTTGTACAAAAGGAAGAAGAGAGAAAGAGGAGGAAGAGCAGGAAGAGCCTTGGAAAGGAAAAAAATTGATGGGATAAAAAGTGTTGAAAGTAAAATTAGTGTTAAGAGTAGGAATAGAAATAGCTTGAAATTTCAACTATGTTTTTATGATGAAAATTTGTGTTTACAGAAATATTAATTTGTTACAGTTTCTAAACTAGAAAAATATAGGATTGCAATGCTGGTGATGTTCGTCACAAGAGTATTTGCACAGCATTACATTAAGGGACTAATATGCTTCAGTGTTATGTAGTTGTAAAATCAAATGAACTTCAGATGCTTTAATATTTAAATGTATAACTTATTCCCAATGCCTCCACATATTAAAGTCTTTAAAGTCTCTACAAAGTTGATGGTGTTCTCCTTTCATCTAAATAGAGACCTACCAAATCCTAAATGTGACCCAGAAAAATGCTACAGATAATTTGAATATGACAATTTAAGGTATTGTCAGTGAATAAAGTTGTATACAAATTAGGGGCCTTATTACATAGTTACAGTAAAAACTATTTTGCAACTGTATATAAGAAAGCGGCATAAGTCCCTAAGTCATAAAATGAGTATATCATGCATAATATGAAATATTAAATTACCAGATTATTGACTTATTACTAGGTCATGTATGTTGTACCCGAAGAATAGAAGGGAGAAATATTTGCTATGATTAGTTTGTCCAGCAAATATTTAATTGTGTTGAATGAGTAATTCTTCTGAAACCAAATCAGCTCAGAACTGTACTTAGCATTAGCACTTATTAAAGAACATTACTTACCAGATTCCCTTCTCACTTCACTTCTCTCTCTCTCTCTCTCTCTCTCTCTCTCTCTCTCTCTCTCTCTCTCACAGTTACTCTGTCTCTGTGTCTCTGTCTCTCTGTTTGTGTCTCTCTTTCTCCTCATCCTTTCCTGAGCTGTAGTTAATTTTTAGTTAAATTGTAGTTTGACTAAAACAATACTCATTTCATGAAAATACACTTTATCACTTTCAGCACATTATTTGTGCATTAATCCATGGCCTTAATTTTTGTCCTTGAATTCATGTCACAAAGTTGAGAGGATGTAGCGAGTGATTAATATAATCTGCATTCTAATTCCTCCCGGATGGTATTGCTTTTGTTCATTGTATTAACTCTGCACAGAAACATGTAGGTGATTATTTTTTTTCCATAAATTAAGTCAAGGTCAATGAATGCCCGGTACTTGCATGGGTTTCATTGCTGCAATATTACACATTTTCTAGAAAATGGAACTGATAAGACAAATAGGAAATATTTGATTACTTTTGGCCAGACACACCGTTCAGTTTTTTGTAAGGAATAAATGACTGATGTAAAACATAAATTCCACTTTTTTGGAAGCAATTCATATTAAATTACGTTGTTAAATGCAAATAGGTTTTATTCATTTTTATGATAGTTTAAATTTTTTTATTAATTTATTCTTGTTACATCTCAATGGTTATCCCATCCTTTGTATCCTCCCATTCCTCCCTCCCTCCCATTTTCCCCTTATTCCCCTCCCCTATGACTGTTCCTGAGGGGGATTTCCTCCCCCTGTATATGCTCATAGGGTATCAAGTCTCTTCTTGGTAACCTGCTGTCCTTATTCTTATAAGTTAACTTAATTCCAAAAAAAAAAAAAAAACAGGAAAGTTATGAAAGTGAAGTTATTACTTTTTAACATACTAGTCATAGACAAGATATATACAATATGGTTACTTTTTTATGCTGTAATAGTTAATTTACCATTATAGTTTTAAAGTTATAATGGAAAATACATAAAATATAGCTCATTTTTATTGGTAAATATACTCTTAATAATATGTTAAAATCAAATTCATGTCTAGTAAAAGTTCTTGATTGAAAGTTGACTTTTAAAAACAAGTGGTTTTAGTTCTTAATTCAAGTCTTATAACTAAAAGTTCTCATATATTATACAATTTTTATTTCTATAATCATAAATAATAGCATCTATCATGTATTTAATGCCAGGTACTATTTTAAATATTTTGGACACATCCATGAACTAAACTAACAAACAATTCCTGCAGTAGCAATTAATTTTCTCACCTTTTCATGTGAAAATTTTGATATAGGTAAAGTAAAAATAAACAAAATAAATTAATCAAATTATAACCTGAAAGCTATTTTAGTTTAGGCTTTAGAAATCCATTTAAAAAGATAGTTATCTTAGTGTCAGAGGAGATAAGCACTTGCCTCTAGGCATGACTGCCTGGTTCTAATTACGAGGAGATGCAGGACGGACGGAGAGAACCAACTCCTACAAGAGGACCTCAAGAGAACGTTCATGCAAGCATGCATACACACATGCAAATTACTGATGTTTAGAAGAGAGAATGCCTCAGTAACTGTTCAGCCGTTTCCATTGTAAATGTCAATGATACACTTTATATAAAATAATACATTAAATTAAGCAAACAAGTATCGTAATATGCCCCTCATAGCAGGATATCTGTTTACATGAATTCCATATTTGCTTTCCAATATAGTCAAATCGAACTTGTTTTATAAATTGTCCAGTGGTATTTGTGGAGTTCGTACTGTTCGCGTTAACTAAAATCTAATTCTTCACATTATTAGGATTTAGGAGATTTTTCACTTATCTGATCACAGTTTGGAGTCTAGGTCTTGCTTTTTACAACTGTCTCTTCCACAGCATTTTTGTGATCTACAAATAGTATGTATTTACAGTACATTGCCCCTTGATTTGAAAATGTTAATATAGAAGACGAAATGGTATTTTAACAGTAAATCTAGACTTCCCCCCCAAAGAATTTGGAAATCGAATTTGCTATAGTTGTATTTGAATTAGTGCAAACTTAAAATAATCTGTTTGAATGTGGTTTTATTTTTTGGCTTACAAAAAAACTGGAACTATGTCACAGATAGCATACAGTTGGGATGTCATGCATCAGACACATGTCAGAAAATTAGTCAACAAAAAAGAGGTTTCAGAGATACTGCTCAGAATCAACATAAAAGAGAAAGTTTGCTGAAATGTCAAAATACCATAAAAACGTTACCACTTACATAATATACACTTATTTTACATGAATGCAACATCTTCAGTAGTCACGATAGAAACTTATTTGGTTCTTCTCTACTCAGAACTGTAACTAGGCTCAAAATTTACTAAACTTGAAGTATATTAGAAACAACTAGATGGAAATCTTTTGTTTCTCAATTTGATACTCATAAACATAATAACATTAAGAGAAATTAAATTGTCAGTTTAGAAATTAGAGTATTTCTCCTTTTTTTCAGTACTTGAAATAATGAGTAAATACGAGTATAACTGATATATCTACATGTAGTTGTTTTTAATTTAATAAACGGCTGATGATCACCAGATATTACACTAGAATTTTTATGTTTGTAAGTGTGTGTATATGTATTTGTAGATATTTTCTTTCTTTATTCTAATCATTTTTATGGAGTACTACAGGGCTTTTACTCTTCATTTCATGTACAGAGTAGATTGAGTAGCTATATATAATATTTATATATATTTATAATATTTATATATAAAAAGATCATTTTTACTAAATCAGTGGTATAGCACTTAGTACAACATCCATGTTTTCAGAAGTATTTGCTATAGTCAAAGAATATATTAGCAGTTAAGAAATATGCTTCATTTATTTTATTTTATTTATTTTATTAATTTATTCAGATTACAACTCAATTGTTATCCCATCACTTGTATCCTCTCAACCTTACACTTTCTCTCTGTTCCCCTCCCCTAGGTCTATTATATTATACTGATACTATAATATATAGTATTATATACTATATATATAAACTGAGGCATTTAGCATGTTTTTTGTTTAATTTATAGTTCAGTATGAAAATTTATTTTTACTATATTGCCGAAATATTTTTCAATATTATTTGAAAATTTGTTCTGATTTAAAATAATTAAATAATATATGTGTAAAACATTTTATAAAAATAGAAATATAGTATATGAAATATGAATATTTTCCATGTTATACATATTAAAATGTAACACAAAGCCTATAAGTTTAATAATTTTAGTAACTGAATAATGTATGGAGACTTAATTTATGTGTCAAAATATATTTATTTTATAATATGTACAAATATTTTCCTTAAAAGTTCTCTTTAAAGTGTTTGCAGTCTATTTGAATTTGATAACTTTATTGTGAAGATATCAAAATGATAGCATACAAAAGATACATTTTGAAGATATATAAATATTTCTGAATACCTCTGATTTTACCTTTGCTTAAATGGATCAAATGCAGTATTAAAATTGAGTTTCTAATAAATCCTCAACAGTAACATTGAGCTAAAAGATTAAATTATCCATATTTTTCATATATTATATTTGACTTCAGTTATCTAATAAATCAGTTTTAGGGATGATAGGAAGTATCAAGAGTGAACTGATTTTTTCCTTTCCTCAGGCAAATAGACTTTATTTTAATAACATTAATTCAGTGGCAACACAGTAAATATTACTTGCTCATAAGAACTGTGGAGGTAATCTGATTCCTGAAGCCTGACAAATGACTTACAACAGTAACAGTCTGGGTAAAATTCCTACCGCTGCTATTAAGACTTATTGGAAAGTGAAAAGATGCTGTCAATTTTCAATATATGTACTTTTGAGCTTTCATACCTTTCATTATTAATATATTCATTAACCACAGTTGAAAATAAAGAGATTGATCACAATATACAAAGATTGGAGAGAATAATAATAAAGAAGATGTTTTAGGATTTTCAAGAAAATAAAGTTTCACAATGGAACAACATAAAGATCATTTATTTATTTCATTGATGTAAAAAAGACAAAATTCTACATTTTCCAAATTTAAAAACTTTGTGTTTATTTACTTAATATGTAGCAGGTCTGTGCATTATGTTATTACTCATTGAATAAAGTAATTGTATAAGAAATTATTTCAAACATAAAAAGACAAGAATAATTTTAGTACATAGTTAGTAGTAAATTTTGGCACCACCTACCATATGTATTTTCTTTTCCTCTCTCCCGTCAGTCTTTTGCAGATGGCCACTAACCTTATTAGGTCTCACAGAAAACAAGCAATACTAACAATTTATGCAAGGTCACTGGATTAACTGAAACATTGGAAAACTCTGCAAGGTAGCAGAAACAGTAAAAGCTGATTTCTTCTTACTGAGATCAGAGCATCATAAACCTAATCAGAAAACTGAAAATTTTCTGACATGTTCTTTAAAGAAAAATATGTTTATGCTGAAGAATCTGTCATTATATAAAGCCATGATGATATGTAAACATGGTTCACATATATGCAAGTGATGAGATGAAAAATGGAAATTTAATAGTAAAAAATAGTAAGGATCACACTTAATCAACCAAAATGACTTAGGAGAAACCAGTGACATGGCATGACTTAGGAGAGATGACGAGGCTTAAAAGAGAATAATTGATTTTTTTTTCCTAAGCATTGTCTGACTGAACTTATTTTACTTCATCACACTTTCTGGTCTTTTCCCCCACTAATTTCTTTTCAAAGTACTGTTGAGATCATAAACCAACTCTTGAGTTATGTTATGAGGAAAACATTGTAATACTGAATAGGGACACCATTTTGGATAATATGAGAGAGACAAAGTAAAGGAAAACTGGCCTGAGTCATGAAGAAGGAAAACAATATGCATATTCCTTTTAAGCTTTAGTCATTCCCTGAAAAATATGGAGGGGACTGAGAAATTTTCATTACAATTCTTAATGCTGTAAAATTAAATTAATTTCTATACATAATATTTATTTTTACTCAGTAACTTAAAGCACCAAACATAATCATGCATATGGACTTTTACAGTCTGGGCCATGAGGCTTTCCATGGAAATTGTGAACAGGACAGTCAGGTAAAATGCATACTGTGGGTTTTATGGTATAGGCACCTAAGACTTGTACCCTAAAATAAGACTCACATATTCTGAGTTTTTATTTCTTCACTGCTTTTCAATATTTCACAAATAATCTGTTTTACACATATCATTCCCCTTTCAAAGAGGACCCAGGAATGTACAATACATAAATTTTTAAAGAATTCTCAGACACCCATCATAACAAAAGAAACTGTGAAACTAATTCAAACAAAGGCCAGCCTTAAACCTATGGTCATGGCTGACATTAATAGTACTTAAGTTTTGAATACCATTGGTTTTAAGAGAATTTTTATTCATTATTTACACAGTAAAATGTGAAAATTAATGTGCTATAGTTTAAGCCTATATCTGACATTACTTGGATAGCAGCAATCTAATTAAACAGAAATATTTCAAAATTCCATTTGGAATACTTCTTTTGGCCTGTGAAATAAAAACTATGTTAATACTAACACAAAAAGACTAATATGATATAAAATACAACATAATTGTGACAATTGGTATTTGGAAATAGTATAAATTCCTGTTTATATTACATAATGTAGGATAACTTGCAGAGTTGTTTGAGAGTTGTTCTTTGTTTGGAGACCCAGTGTTTCCATGTCTCAAGCTGCCTGATTGGTTCACTGAAAATGTAACTTATCCGATTAAAAACAGGACACCTAGTAAACTCTGCAGGACATGATATGACAGATGAACAAGAATATTTGAAAAAGAATAATCTATAAAGTATACAATTTTGTGAGTACTTTTAAGTGGCATTTTTATAACACTTAAGCTAAAAAAGAAGTGACTGCAGTAAAGGTAAACGACCTACTGTGTTTGGAAGGCTCTGTCTCCTTGGAAACATCCAATCCCTTTGGATCTTACAATCTTTCTCCCTCATGTTCCACAAAGCATCCTGAGCCCTGAAGGGAGGGATTTGATGAAGACATAACATTTATTGCTGAGTCTCTTAAAAACTCACCTCTTTGCTCCTTATCCAATGTTGGGTCTCTGTGTTAGTTCCCATCTCTGATGTTAGCTGAGTGAAACCTTGTTCTATGTATAAAACAGGAATCATTTTATCACTATAGTCCCATGGCAGAACGCCAGTATTTGGTTTTCTCCGAGGCCCATCACCTGTCCATTCTCGGTGGGCCTTAAGTCCAACAAAAGAATGGTTGGTTCGTGCCACAAAGTTAGTGCTAAGATTAAACCAGCCTATGTTCAATGTGGATCAGCAGTGTGTATCATAGTAGTTGTAGCTGTATTGATGATTACTTTTCCGTATTTTAGAGTGCAGAATACCATCCAACTCCATGAACAACAGTCAGTAGAGGTGGAATCCAGTTAGATACCTGCTAAACTTCCCTTTGTTCAATGAGGTATGAAAGTGTTGCAATCAGCATTAGGGTAGATTGTAGGTAGAGGGTTTTAATGGCTGGCTTGATGTCTGGGTTTCTCTTTCTGCATCCTGAAGAGTACCTTCCCAGGCCAAAGGTACTAGAATGTAGGAATGAAGGCTCCATGCAGACACCAGGTCTACCTCTCTGCCTATTCAATGAGCTATGTGCATGCTGTCTGACAACAGGGCCCCACTTTCAGTTTTCAAAGAGCAACTTCCTGTCCTAGCATTATCCTGATTTGTCTAGGGATCTTTATGGGATGCTCTCAGTGAACAACTTAACCAAATGTAACCCAGGCTGACCACTGGAAACCTTGCCTGGCTACAAATCATGGCTAGTTCAGAGACTATATCCTCCACTATTAGAAGTCCTCATTAAGGTCACCTTCAAGATGCCAGGAAATTTACACTGCATTAGGTTTCCACACCAGCCTCCAAATATACCCCTAATGCCAACTGCCTTCTCTCCACATTCTCTCCTTCAAACCCCATCACCACAGGTGCCTCCTCCTCCTTTTCCTACTCACCAATTCTTACCAGCAAAATTTATTCTATTTGGCCAAATGCTGTTTATCCTTGGTTCTAAGCTGAAATTAGAAGAAAAAAATGTAAACTAGACATGAAAAACAAGAGGTCACGTATCTTTGTCTGAAATATATCAGGTTTTAACAGAGCTGCGGAAGCAAGCCGTCTGTGGTATTGTTACAGATGTCTTTTTAAAAGGTGCCTGACACTGTCAGGTGTAATAGCTCAGGAATCTATGTAATCTTGTTTGATGTTGCATCCAAGGGCAAAGTCTTGACTTATTTGCCCAGAGCAAACCTGTTATGTGAGAGGAAGCTTCTGTTTCTAAGTCCATCCCTCCAGGAATTTTTGAGCGAATATGTTAGATGATAAGGAAAAAATATAAATTGAGACATGTAAAATAATATATTACTTGTGTAGTTTCTGGTATGAGAATTTAAACATAATCAGGATTATATTTTGAAATTATAATTTGTATTTTGTTAGAAAAAATATGAAGCTGTGAAACTCAAAAATAATGATTTAAATATGTGAAAAATGTTTTAAATATGTGAGGTGTATATGCCTGTTAATGAGCTCCAAAGAAAATAAGTAGTGGGAATTTTTCCTGAAACATATATGGAATTGGGACCATAATGCAAAAAAGAACTCTCAAAGTAAATCAATGCTATTTCATGCATAGAATTCTGTTATTATTATGAAATTTTGTAGTTTTAAAAGCAACAGAATATCTAAAGTTGGAAAAAATGGTAGGCACATGTAATATTGTTGTTATGATAGAAAACATAAAATGCAAAATATTCTCTGTCAATTTTCTAAATTCTAAGGCCTATATTCACACATATCAATAAAGGTTAAGCCACATTTTGCAATACCTCTAACTACTTCCATCAACTCCAGTTTTCTTTTTCCTTGTATAATTTCCCTTTTTCTTATTTGCAAGGAGCTATCAAAATTCACGTATCTATAAAACTTTAAAAGTATAATACAATGAGAGTATATTATAAGGGAAAGTCAGCCCTCAAAATAGACAACTAGCAAATTTAGATAAGCATCGTTATATAGTTTTCAATCTCAAAATACATTCTCAATAAATACTATAACAAATGTAAAATCTAGCCAGAGAGGGAGGCTAGGGATATTACAGGCTAACATTGCTGTAATTAAGGGATGAAAAAATAGCCACATTTTAGGACATAACAAAGTATACCATCTGGGTTTGACAGCTATAAATATTAAATATGGCAAGAGAAAGGACAAACAAAGCTAATATAAGCATTGAGTAATTTTTCAAATTCTTAAAGAATCAAAGGAAATCAAAGAATCATTATGGTTTCTAAATGCATCTAAGGGTAATTTGTTGATAAAAAAGAGTTGGCATCACTTCATAATTTACAAAAGAAGATCAAAGACAGATGTCAGAAGCAGATGCACACTTCTCAGAAGGGGTAAGAAGTGATGCTGGAGAAAATCGGGTTCTTTTGAAAAACAGACCAAATCAACTACAAGAAAATAATGTTTGAACAAGCATGAGCCTCTATGAGTTGGTTTAATCATCCCATGCTGTTGATACAAATCACTAAGACGTAACCTCTCAAATGCAGAAGTCTAAAATGGAATTGACAAGTTATTGGTAACATACTCTTCTCAGAACACTCTGCCAGACAAAATAAATAAATAAATAAACTGAAATTAAATATGAGCACCTTCAGACACTACATCCCATTAATTCTTTCTTCACAAAGTGATAGGAAAGGAATGATTCCTTTGTTTTCCAGCCATCTATCATTGAACGTTGATCATCCATTCGACAACTTGTTCTAATTATAATATCAGACACAATACATGTAAGGACCTTTAAAGCTTAAATGCATATGCTGCATTATTTATTTGAATGCACAAATGCAAGCTTTATCTAAATATCTCCTCAAAACAACAAAATTAGATGGACACAATTTTACTTTCTGCTTCCCTTGGCTATATCTCGTATATCTGTGCTGTACATCCCTACTACATCCTACAAAGATTGATTTCATAGTTATGTTCATACAATGATGTTTATGTTCACATGTTCATACTATATCTAAAACAATGTAATACCATTCTAGATCAGTAGTTAAATCTATGACAATTTAATCTTATAAAGCAATTACTTCCGATATTTACAGACGTATTTTATTCTTATTTCCTTTATCTTCTCCCTCATACTCAAAAACAACAACAACAAAAGTTCTAGGAAACATTTCACAATTGACAGTACTGGTCACAACGCCATTTACTCTTTCCTCCTGGCCCTAGTGATCTTTATCTTTCAGGACCAGCTGTTCAAGACTAATCTATTCTACTTAAGTCTTTTTAGAAAGACAAGTTCAGACAAATCCTCAACCCCTTTGAACTTGTAAAATACTTGATGTCAGTTTCATTTTTCATAAACTAAATATTATCAAGAATAGTAGCTTGAAAATAAGCACTGTCAAAAAAGTAGTTTATTCCATTTAATAGTTGTGTTTTTACTTGACTCCACAGTTTTATAGACAAATGCGTATTTGAAGTATATTCCAAATTATGCTTAATGGGAAATTGTATAACATGTACTACTTTAGTCACACTATAGATTGAGTGATGCAAAATGGTGAATATATAACAAATTTGAGCAAGCAAGTTCTATTGAGTTGTTTGTACTTCTAACATGTAGAATTAATCTACGTACCAAGTTTACGAGAGGTTAGCTGCAGCAGTCCCTGCGCAATACTTTTGAGGATTTTTCATAAAATAACATAATATCATATTCAGCAAATAAATGCTGTTGATTATAAGTTAATCATACAAAAATCCTTTTTACATAATTAGCAATATATTAGCTAGATATAATTAGCAATATGTGTGCACATGCCTATATGTGAACAATGTGATGTTAATCTATGAGAACACTGGCTGACACTTAGTTTCTTAGTGACAAATACCATCTTTGTCATTCTTCAAATTATGTGAGATTAGATGACAAAATTTCATGTCTAGTGGCTTGAATATAGGTATAAATGTGCTCACGCATGTGCGTGCGCACACACACAGACCCCAACACACAATATTGAAATAAATACGACACTGAAATTTTCACTTATGATATTTTTCTACATTTCTGTCTATATATTACACACCATCACATGTTCACCAATACATAATAGTAGTCAAATAATCAAATCATGCAATACACAATTGTCAAGTTATGACAGAGTTCATGGCCGTTTGCACTCTAACCCTAATTGAGGGTTTCTTTTTACATCAAAGTATTATTCAATATACTAAAACATCAAATAAAATAATCTCTTTAAATAGAAAATAGGATGTGATAAAATGGTGGGGGAGGAGGTTTCCTCCTGTCAGAGGTCTAAGGGAGAGGAATAGGACAAAAAACGGAGGGGAAGGAGAAGATACAAGTGAGAAGATAACAATCGGGAATAAATTACTAAAAAAAAAAACCCTGTTCTCAAAAAAAGAAAGAAAGAAAGAAGAAAAGAAAAAAAATAGTGGAATTCACAAGATTATTCTATGTGTGTCATAGATTCAAATAGATAATTAGTACTGGATGCTATAAGTTGGAGTCTCTCAATGAGACTTTTCTCTGAAAAATTCAAATATATCTCATAATGTGAAGTAAATATTCTTTCTTGTAGCAGAAGTTAGGTTTAGCTTTATAATTTGAGTTTCAGAAATGTAGGGAATGGGGAGAATCACACCACTTTTAAGTCAGTTGCCTCCCCAGACGCTGGAATGTGTTAAGTGTCATTGAGTACTGTATCAATGTGCAGGGACCTTAACAGTAACAAACAACTGAGCACACCCATTTGCTATTTACTCCCGTTTCACATTTAGAAGAACACGAAGACAAATCAAAAAGGGTAACAGAAATAATTGTTTTGTCTAGAAGAAGTAGTAATAAATTAATTGATTCATGAGTCTTTACTGATTGCCTCAATATATTTGTCATAACAATATACTTGATTTGACATGAATATCTTTTATTTCTTTTCCTAGAACTTTTTTTTAAAGGCCAAATATATCAACTCCGGAGCCTTATCCTTTCATCTGTCTCTTCCAGTCCCATGGATACATAGATTGCCAGTGTGAGTAAGTTAATAAAATATTTATAAGTGCAAAACTAACAAATTACTATTATTTTAACTTCAGAAGAAAGCATAGTAAAATAGCATTATTCTAATGCTTTTGGCAAAATTATGAAATAAAAAAGTCACTGGGAGAATAATGGTTAGAAGGTTTGGATAATGGTATTTAATCTCTTTTGAATACCAGTTTTGGAATCAGGAATATAATTTTTCACTTTTTAATTTTATTTTATTAATTTATTCATATTATATCTCAATGGTTATCCCCTCCCTTGTATCCTCCTATTTCTTCCTCCCTCCCATTTTCCCCTTCCTCCCCTCCCCTATGACTGTGACTGAAGGGGACTTCCTCCCCCTGTATATGCTCATAGGGTATCAAGTCTCTTCTTGGTAGCCTGCTATCCTTCTTTGGAATAAAAAGTTCACAAAATGTTGGCTTATAGGACTGTGAGATAGGTAAATTGTAAGCTAGTGGAGTTAAGATTCAAGTTTTTGTTATGTAATACATAATACATGTGTGACACATGTTTTGCACAACTGTATTGAATAGTACAATCAATTTAGAGATACTTTTATCTTCGTAATTCCCATATTGCATACTGTCTCTTTCTTCTTAATATATTGAAAGTTGCCCAGGATGTAAAAAGTGCCTTATTTGATGTGTAGCCTATGTCCTTGGGTTCCTTTTGTCATCCTCCTGTAAAAAATGTGCTGAGCTATAGTAAATTGACATGTACTGAACTAGACCTTTGCCTAAACTACAAGACCTAATTATACTTAATACTTCAGCAATATAATTCAAAAGCAACTTATGAAAAACGACTGATTGCTAGTTGACATAATTTTTGATATTATTATGTTGACATAAATACAGTGCAATGACAGAAGTGACAAACTAAATGACAAGTTGTTTTTTATAATGTGAGTTATTATGTTGAAGCTGGATGTACTTTTACAGATGATTGCAATTTCAAAGACCTGGTAATGAAAATTGCTTCAAGAATGACAAAGTCATTACATTTATATGTATACTTTCAATAATAAGTGTTTTGTGTACTATTTTACTTTTTCTTTTTATATACTTATCACAGAAAACAATTTTAATTTCTAAATCATAATCTGACTTCATTGTATATGTTAATAATAAAAGCATTAAAATAAATGATAAATTAATAATTCATTATAATATGAATATCTTACAAATACTGTTTCCAAATCCATTATATAATTGGAATAGTTTCATAATTATATACTTATAAATATTTTTAAAGTATATTTTATTAATTTACTCATATTACATCTCAATGGTTATCCCATCCTCCCATTCCTCCCTCCCTCCCATTTTCCCTTTACTCTCCTCCCCTATGACTGTGACTGAGGGGGTCCTCCTCCCCCTGTATATGCTCATAGGGTATCAAGTCTCTTCTTGGTAGCCTGCTATCCTTCCTCTGAGTGCCACCAGGCCTCCCCATCCAGGGGACGTGGTCAAATACGGGGCACCAGAATTTGTGTGAATACTTTATTAACTTTTTTACACTAGCAATCTTGAAATTATTTAGACAATTGCATCAGTCAACACCGGTAATGATGTTAGAAGTGCAGGATATTTCAATGATTTTAATCATATCTTTAAGTATAAGAAGAAAAGATTCATGCAGCTTTTTAATTCTCTTAGTAATATTGCACTTTCATTTTATTAATTTTGGGTTAGAATTCACCTTTGTTTGTTTAGAACAAATAGTAATTTTCAGAAGAAATTCTGTGTCGAAATCATTAAGGAGTCTTTATTGTTTATGGATAATAAATTGATAGATAAATAAATCATAGATTCAAATGTATTGATGGGTGGTAGATGAATGACAAATGATATATACATAAATACATACATACATACATACATAGGTACTTACATACATATATACATACATAAATATGTATAAAATAGATAGGAATGTGAATAAATTTTAGATGTGTTGTCATTGAATGTAACCAAAGATCTACAACATTGTTTGTAGAGATGAAGCCAAATGAGAATCCTCAAATCCTGAATATTCCTATATCACACTAAGCAGCCCTTCAACTAAGCTTGAAGAGAAGCTATGTCCTATCTATCTTTGCAAGTGTGCAGGTATACCCCAGGATCTGAAGGAAGGATTGATATAAAAGGGGGTTTTGAAGAACAAACATAGAAACAGATTTGTGATAAGCAGAGCCATGTGTAGTGAGTTCTGTCCAGGGTCTCTGGAAGAATGAAATCACAGCCAACAACAAATTAGCAAATTTCAAATTATATATATGGACTTTGCAAATATGAAGTCATTTTAGAACAACAGCAGCAATATATTTTAGAAATGCAAAACTCGGAACATGAAGAGACAGTGTCTACTTGTACCTTGAGGAGTTTTATGTTTCTTATTTCTAAATCACAGCCTTGGTCTTAGATTCCCATCTCTCTTGCCATTCTCCGTCTCTCCTGGCCAAGGCGTGCTCTCTACACCTCTTACTCAATGATACATTTTACAATTTATTTATTCATATTGCAGAAGAAAGAGCAGACAACATGAGCACCAGTGAAGAGCTTTGTTAAGGTTAATGAATACAAAGGACACAATATCCTACTAAATATAAAATAGTTTCACTGAAGGCAGAGCAGAGGAAGGATATAGTTGATGCCACTAGAGAATGTTGACTGTTGCATGGGACTTGCAGGTGATACAGTACTATTCTCAACCACAGAATAAATTTTTGCTAATTTGAATAAATTTTCCAGTGGTTAATATCAATGACATGTTTTTTTAAATATATCTACTGTCATATTTTATCAACTTAACAAAAACAAGTTTTCTGAAAAAAAATCAAAATTGAGAAGTTACATCCATAAGTTTCACCTGTAAAAACAGCCTGTGGAACATTTTCTTAATTAGTACTGGATGTGGTTAGGCCCTGGTAATTGTGGGAACTTGGAACCCTTGTTAGGTAGTCTTGGATAATATTAAAAAGCAAGCCAAGCAGTTCTGGTGATCAAGCAAGTAAGTAGCACTCCGCATGGGCTCTGCATCAGTTGCCCCTTCCAGGAACCTTGAAAACTACCAAGAACTTCCTTCAATGGTGACCTGTGACATAAACATTTAGATGAAATAAACCCTTTCACTCAAAGTTGCTATTGGCCATAGTGTTTTATCAGAACAATAGAAATCTTAACTAAGAAACAACTATTTTCCACCCACCAAAATAATTCAGGTAAAATTTATTCATTATTTTGAAGAAAGGTAGTGAATTTAAATAATAAAGATATACCACAGACAAGATAAATAAGTTTTTCAATAACATTATTTTGTGTATAACCACTAGAATAATCTACAGAAGGGTAAAATAATGAATAAATGCTAATCTCAAAATGTATAATTTTATATTGTAAAATGTTTCTTTAATTACAAAGGTGTAATTATAATAATATCATATAGTGCAAAGATTGTATTTTCATCTAAATTGAGAAGCATCACATTTTGCTATCAATTTAGTTTCTTGAATGAAATAGAAAGGAAGGGAGGAAGGAAGAAAGGAAGGAACGAAGGAACGAAGGAATAGAGTGAATAAGAATGGATCTTAATGATAGCACATTCTGATTGCATGAAACCATTGGTTCAGTCACCAGAAACAGAAAATAAATTTTGACTTAATAATTTTTGCCTCCTTTTTCAAAGTGACTCTTTATTAATGACCATAAAATCTTAAATAAAGGTTAATTTTATTTGAGAAATCACTTGTGTTACTATTGAATTGCCAGCATTATAATATTGATGCTTTAGAAATATGCATATTTCCTTCTATTTTTGTCAGAAAATATTTATTTAGGAAAAGGTCATGCCTCACCCTCAAATTGCTTCAAATAATGACATAGTTATATTTTGTTAATTTTTCTTCTTTGAGTTTGATTGGCTTGTATTAGCTATACTTTCTATTATTTCTTCTTTTCACTTTTAATAACAACTATTTTAAAATATATGTTCTACAATTCTGTTTATTATTTACTTGATCCCTAATTTGTTGTTATCTGATAATTGTGACCTAGTTTTTCTAAACACATAAATTATTTCCTGGGAGTTGGAGAGATGGCTCAGAGGTTAAGAGCACTGATTGCTCTTCCAGAGGTCCTGATTCAATTCCCAGCAACCACATGGTGGCTTACAACCATCTATACTGTGATCTAGTGGCTTCTTCTGGCCTGCAGGTGTGCAAGCAGACAGAGCACTGTATACATAATAATAAATAAATATTTTTTAAAAATTCTTTCCTGATGTTTTCATCAGACTCTTTTTAAATTTTACCACACATACTTGACTTTACAGTCATAGCACAACTTTCCATTTTTATCTAAAGAAAAACGTCATAAGTTTAGGATGAATTAAAATAATTATATATCTTTTTGACAGGATGTTATAGTGTGAGAATCTTATATTTTAAAATTTCTATCAAGACTTCAATTATTCAGTCGAACATTAACAACATAGACAAAATATATCTTCATTTTTCTTGATTTATTAACATTTCTACTGCTTATTCTTAATTTTTTGTGTGCTTGTCATTCATTTGTTCAGAACTCATGATTGCCACTATGGTGTAAAATTTTGATTTATTTATTTTTATTTTTTAATTGATTTATTCAGATTAGATATCAATTGTTATCCCCTTACTTGTATCCTCCTGTTCCCCCCTACCTCCTTCTTTCATCCTAATACCCTCCCTTAGGTCTGTGACAGAAGGGTACCTTCTCAACCACCATATTGTCACAGCCTATCAAGTCTCATCCTTGTAGCCTGCTTATCCTTTCTCTGAGTGCCACCAGGCCTCCCCACCTAGGGAACATGGTCAAATATATGGCACCAAGTTCATGTCAGAGTCAGTCCCTGTTCTTCACAGAACTGTGGAGAATTTCCTGTCCATTGACTAGATCTGAATAGGGATTCAGTGCTTACTGTATGTATTCTCCTTTGTGGGTGCAGTAGTTTGATCAGACGCCCCTGGGTCCAGATCTGCCAGTAATGATGTTTCTCTTGTATGTTTCTAGGACCATTTGGATCCTTCTATATCTCCAGTCTCCCATATGCCTCACACCTAGAGTCTCAAAAGGAAGTCCAAACATCTATTTAAATCTCCTGGTAAGTAAAGAGTTTCATGGGACATCCCTTTGGGCTAGTGTCCAATTATAAGTGAGTATATACCATGTGAATCTTTCTTGATCTGGGTTAACTCACTCAGTACAATCATTTCTAGTTCCATCTGTTTGGCAACAAATTTCAGGATTTCCTTGTTTTTAATAGCTGAGTAATATTTCATAGTGTAATTGTATCACAGTTTCTGTATCCATATTTTGACTGAGGGACATTTAGGTTGTTTCCACATTCTGGCTATTACAAATCCAGTGAGTGATACTTGGTATCTCAACTTACAGATTAGGTTAACTTCTCCTCCTAGATAATGTATATTTTATTTTACTGTATTTTGGAAAATGTATCTTAGGTGGCTAAGTGTGGTGGCACATGTCTTTATTCCCAGCAATTGAAGCAGAGGCCGGTAAATCTCTGTGAGTTGAGGCCAGGCTCATCTACAAAGCTAGTTCCAGGACAGACAGGGATGTTATGAAGAGAAACTGTGTCTCAAAATAATCAAGAAAAAAAGAAAATATATGTTACATTAACTCACATTTATCTTCTATATGAAGTTATTCTTCCATTGGTATAATAAGAAATTATAATAAAAATTTTAAACTGCATTTAAAGCCATCTCCATAAGGAGGTTCATTGATGCCCATCATCTTCTTTGAGAGAAGGCTGGATGTTACCAGAAATTAAGCTATCTTATTGTCAAATGGCAAACCAGCTACCCGACATAATGGCCTTATTTCAGCCATTTAGACAGAATTCTGCCTAAATATTGGCAAGCTTGGATTCAGGCAGAATCCAAGGCCAAACTCTGCCATGACAGCATAAGCAAGTTCTCAATAGTTCCTGCCTCACAAATATGTCTGTCAGAAATTCTAGGCGAGAAGGCTGAAGATGATGTACCCAACATTATAAAATGTTTTGGGTGACTATTCAGGCAACAAACTGTCACTGTCATCGTCTTATTTGGGAAGCTGCTAGCCTGTACTTCTTGTCAACTCAGTTAGTTAATTTCATTCCTTTTCAAGTGTCTGAAGGTGTTGAAGACCAGATAGTTTAGTTCTACAGTTAACCTTAGTTGTGTAGGGTTTAAGATGTTTTTAAGTCTAGATAGATGTTTTAAATTGAAAAAGATGAGATGTGATAGATAACTGTTTTACATTCAGAATTTTAGAATCGCCAAGATAGGAAAGATGTTTTCTTCAAAATTGCCCAATACAAATAGCCAAAACACTATGAACGTAACATGTATATAATTCATGATTGTTTCATGGTTCTTTTTGCTGAAGGTAGTTTATTGTATATAACCTAATGATATAAATGTGTATGTAAAAAGAAAAAAAATAATAAAAAGTTGTAAAATAATAAATCTTCCTTTTTAACTTAAACATGTCTATTTCTAAGCACATGACCAAGGTACTCACATATGAAGTTTCCATGGAGTAACACCTCCTCCTTCTCCTGCCACTACCTACAGAGACCCTTCTACTCTTTACCCCACTCAAATTGGTTGGAAAAAGACTCACAATGATTGGAGAAGAAGAAATCCCACTCTTGTTGTAGAAAGAGGCTCATATCTATTAAAAAAAAAAAAAACATTGCAGAGGACAGGAGACATCTGACAGCCACAGAGGAGAAATTCATTGGAGAACATGTCCAAGGAAAGTATCAGTTATTTGAGTTCAGTTAAATGCAGAGAGAGACAGAAGAAAAACAGGTGATCAGGACTGCAGTTATGAAGAATCAGCACATCAACAGATCTTCATAAAGACATCCAGAGTGTTACATTTTTTTTATTTTTTTATTGAAAAATAAAATCATTCATATTACATCTCAATTGCTATCCCATCCATGCATCCGCCCATTCTTACCTCCCTCCTACTTTCACCCCATTCCCCTTCCCTATGACTGTGACTGATGGGGACCTCTTCTCCTTTAATATGGTATTTTAAAACATGTAACTTATTCCTGATTATATAGAAACCCACAGTTAAGAAACTTAGAGTTTTTAAGAACACAAGTTGACAATGGATACATTCTTCTGGTATTTTTTATGTTCTTTGTCAACACAAGCCAGAGTCATATTGAAAATGAAAACTCATCTTTGAATAAGTCTCCACCAGTTAATGGATTGAGGGATATTCACTTGATTAATGGTTGATGTGGAGAGTCAACTCACTGTGGAGCATGCAGGTGGCTTTGGGGTGTATAAAAAAGTGGGCTGATCAAGCCATGAGAGCAAATCAATAAGAACCATTGCAGCTTATGTCAATACTCTTCCAGATCCCTGACCTATTTTCCACTAGCTCTTGCCTCCAGGTTCCTGCCTTGAGGTTCTGTGGACTGACTTCTTTCAACAATGAACAGCAATAGGCCTGATTCTTCTACTGAGGGACATTTATGTTGTTTCCATGTTCTGGCTATTATGAATAAGGCTGCTATGAACATATTTTTGTTGTTTACGTTTAGCGATGTAATTTAGTTACAATGTTTCCCATCTCTTCTCTTTCTCCCCTCCCCAAATGTCCCAAATATTCTTCCTAGTGAAGTGCTGTTTTTTTTCTTTTTCGCAAGTTTAAGAACATTAAGTTATATGCTACCCTAACTTCCATTTTAAACTTATCAACTCAATTCTTTGCAAGAATGTAAGGTTACATACTGTTTTTTCTTTATTATAAATCGGAATATCAGAAGTTAAATAAAAATAATTTTCTTATATTTTCACAGAATTACTCCTTAGCCACGCTAATAAAGGGATGCATTATAATTATAGTCAAATTTTTCTACAACAACATTAAAAAGAATAAATATAAATTTATAATAGTCTTGCTTATAGACATTCATTTGTGCAACATACCTTTCTGTAGTTCATAATTGTGTAATTTTCATTTGATTTGAAAACTTCTCATAGAAAATTTAAAAGACCACAGATTGTTTCTATATAAAGTTCTATCATTAAAATTTAATCTATGTCATTTTCACTTTTGCCTTCTTTACTAAATGGAAGTTAACAATGAACCTTAGGTTTTACTTCACAATTTAACAAAATTAAATGCTAATTGCAAAGACAGAGCACTGTTAAAAATATTTACAGCTCCCTCAAGGGATATATTCTATGCCCTACAATATAAAGAAAAAAGAGAAATTCTTTAAAAGTCTTTCTATGACATGCTCTTAGGATACACCTTTAAAACCTCTCTGGTTGGAATACTAAGGATGTGTCTGTATTCCAACAGGATCGTAGTCTTTGACTGTAATTCTTTGTCAGAGTACCAATATTTGTGGATTAAAATTCCTCTACACTATTCCTCTTTTAGTTTAACCTAAAACTCATACACAGTTTAACTACTGCAACAAAAAATACCTTATCTATACCATAAAATTAGCAGTCTTATCAGAAGATGGAAGGATGTCCCTTGTTTGTGGACTGACTTCTTTCAGCAATGAACAGCAATAGACCTGATTAAATGAACCATCCTCCTGAAAAAGTCTTGCTTGTTTTAAGAAATATTTAGTCCGTAGTTATTAAATACGAAGAAGTATATTAGAATCAAAGTGTGACCATTTAATCTCTTCCTACAGTGAAAGGGTAGGTAAATAAGTTTAATAGAATCAGGTTCTGAAGACAGACCCAGACGTAATTTTCCAGGCCTTGTCATGGATTTAGCCAGTTCTTCATCCTGAGAACAGTCTTCGAGGTGAGAAACTACTTTCTGTACACCAAAAGTGCTGCTCATCCAAGACGCCAAAATCTTTGATAGAAGCTGCACTGCAGGACAAAAGATACTATGGCTTGTCTTGCACTTCTATTGTTGTTATTGTTGTTCATCCTTTTATTTGTTGTTTGTTCGTTCCTTAAAGATTGGTTGACTAATTGCCTTATTGATGGTGTGTGCGTATGTGTCCATGTCCACATGTATAAATGCCTACAGTGGAAGGAAGGAGACTATTCTCTGTCTCTCTGTGTCTATTTTAATATGTTTCTTTCTCTCTTAAACACATAAACACATACACACATACAAACACACACGCACACACCCACACATGCACACATGCATGTACATAGTACCCTCTCATCCTCACACTTTTGAGATTAGGTCATCTCTCTCTAATGTTTTCAGTAATTTTGTAATTTTTGTGGGAAGATTTTCTAAGCAAAGGCAAGCTTGTCAGAAAGTCCGTGCTTCAGCATGAGCGCTAACTCTCAAGGTTAACTCTCTTGGTTCTTCATCCTTTCTACTGACTTTCTGGCTGTTTTCCAAGCGTTAAGTTCTATTATTTGTATTTATACACTTTAGAGACTAGATGATTTTCTCAAGTGATCACATCTGATTCATGGTTTGTATTTTATTATCTACACTTCTAGTAAACTTTCTGGGGTTTTGTTGTTGTTGTTGTTGTTGTTGTTGTTGTTGTTTTGTTTTGTTTTGTTTTGTTTTTTAACTCTTGGCACTACTTTCTTCCACTTTTGGCCTTGGTAGTTATAACTCCCTTTTCTTTGTCTTGGAAGGTTTTTATATCTCTTCTGTTTCTGGAATAACTTGACTATGTATAGTAATCTAGGTTGGCACTTCTTCCTGTTACTGTTTGAAGTACATCCTTTCACGCTCCCTTGGCCATTAGGGTTCTGCTGAAACATCTGCTGCTCCGCTGCCGTGTTCTCTATAAGTAACCTGGTGATTCTCTTGCTTGGTTTCTAAATTCTTTTTCTTATATTCTTACCACTTGAAATATATTATGCATAGATTTTCTTTTATAACTATTTCATAATGGGGCTTTAAATGCCTCCTGTACCTAAATGTATTTTTTCTAACATTTTTTTTCTCTACTTTATTTCAGCAAGTGAATTTTTAATTAACCAAGTGAATATTTTATTGCATCTATTAATGTGTTTGTGTTTGAGTATGTGTGCGATTATAAAGAGTAGGTTCCATGTTTATAATTTTTTATTTTTTAATATATTTTATTAATTTATTCATATTACATCTCAATGGTAATCCCATCTCTTGAATCCTCCCATTCTTCCCTCCCTCCCATTTTCCCCTTACTCCCCGCCCCTATGACTGTGACAGAGGGGGACCTCCTCCCCCTGTATATGCTCATAGGGTATCTTTTAATTTTTAATTTATTATAATTTTTTCAGAATACATCCTGATTTTTATCCCCTCACTTGAATCTTCCTGTACCCACCCTCTCTCCCTACTTGGGACTGTGATAAAATCTCGGGTACATTTCATGTCAGAGGCAATCCCCTCTCCCCTAATAACCAGGGAGAATAAACTTTCCATTGTCTATGGTAGAAAAGGGTCTAGATTTACTGCATGCATTGGCCTCAATTGGTGCAACAGTTTGTGCAGGCGACCCTGGCTGTAGATCTGCTGACCTTGATGGTCTTCTGGGGGGCTCCCGAACTCTCAGGGTACTTCCATCTCCCCACTCTTCAAAACAACTACTAGTACTCCACCCACAGTCCAGCAGAGAGACCCAGCATCTATCCCAATCCCCCACTGGATGGAATCTATCAAAGGACATCTATGTTGGCCTAATATCCACTTATAAGTGAGTATATACTATGCTTGTCTTTCTGGGCCTGGGTTACTTAAAATAGGATGATTATTTCTAGTTCCATCCATTTGCCTACAAATTTCAAGCATTCCTTGAATTTTTTTACTTTTCACTGTTTGAATGTTACATTTTTTTAATTAATTTATTTATTTATTAATTTATTCATATTACATCTCAATTGTTAGCCCATCCCTTGTATCCTCCCCTTCCTTCCTCCCTCCCGTTTCCCCCTCTACTCCCTTCCCCTATGTCTGTGACTGAGGGGGACCTCCTCCCCCTGTATATGAATGTTACATTTTGTCAAACTTGTCCTCAAGTTCAAAATCATCTTTTACTTTGTCAGTTCAGTTGATGAGTCCTACCCTTGAGTTTGTACGTGTTTTATTAAACTAATAATTTGCAAGATTTTATTATATATAGATGTTTGGTTGCTTTTCTGTTGTTGTTTCCACACCAGTTAATTACTTCCTGTATTATCTCAGATAATACTGATTAAAGAAATGTATGCTTTTAAATTATTCAGATTTTAGCCTCTTCACTTCAATGTATTTTGATTAGCTACTGAGCAATTATGAATGTGTGGAGGTGCCATGTTTCTTTATCATTTGTCTTGCACTGTTTGATGCCATTTATACAACTGCTAAGTGGATATTGTACTATTACTTTTCTATTGTGAGGAGACATCATGACCAAGTAAATATATAGAAAGTAGTAAAGTATTTAGGCTTCTATTTACAAGAGGTAAGAGTCCGTCATGGTAGGAAGCATGACAGGAAGCAGCAGAAAGGAAAGCAGAAACAGTAAGCTGGAGCTCACATTAGAGCAGCACAAAGGAAGCAGAGAACAAACCAAGTCCACACTGTTGTACTACTTTCTAAATAGTTCCACCACCAAGGCCAAATGGGACTTATTAAAACCACCACAAAATATCACTTATAACTGAAAGTGAGGTTTATAGTATGTTACTCTAGTCCTGTTGTTTAAAGTTGCATTTTAATTTTAATTAATCAATATATTAATTATTCTGGGTGTTCTTAAACTGTCGTTAGTGACTTTTGACTCTTATACTGTTTCAGTACTAAAATCGCCATGTTCCCTGTAGGATTGGTATTTGTATGGACTCTATGTCCATTCAGAAAAATCAATTGCTCATTTTCTCATTACAATGTCATGATATCTGTGATAATAGAATTAATAGAGAAAAGGTTATTTTAGTTCATGGTTGTAGGGAATTTCAGTGAGGTACAAAAGAACAGGAAAATAAGGAATAGTTTTTCACATTGTGTCGGGAAAGACACAGTGTCACCATTCAGGGCCCAGGTATTAACTTCTCAGTCTAAAACCTCATCACCTTTTTTTGAACACTCTGTCCTACCCCCTGATTGCTCCCAAGCCTGCCAATTGAGTACCACCAGCTAATAACAAAATGTTAAAGTCATGAACCCATGAAGTAAGTTTCAGATTAAAATCATAACATTCTTTCCTTTGGCATCAAAAGTGTAAAGTCATCTCATAATGGAAAATGTACTTAATTGAAATTATGAGTCCCCCAAATCTTATAATTTGGAACGTTTAAAGTCTCAAATTCAAAGCCATTTCTGAAAATTCAGGGCAATTCTAAATTATTTTTTTTTTAAAAAGCTATATGTGTCTAATATGAAATGACCTAGAATAAATACTCCCATTCTTGTTGAAACAAATTTAAAACTAACAAAGGGAAGTATACAAAAAAAGGAAAAGGATCCAGAGAAAGCAAGAAGAACATGAAATCCTAGTTATGTATGTTTGATATCAGGAGGCCAAGGATGATATGCAAAATAACATACAATAGTATTAAACAAACCCTTTCCTCTGGCCCTGTTATTTGCAGCATGTGTGTGTATCTCATACCTCTTCGCCTCCAAGTTCCATCCTCCCTCCCTCTGTCTTCTCTCCTCCCCTATTCCTCAGAAAAGTAGAGCCTCCTTTCCCATCTACCCCAGCTCATCACGTCCTATCAGGACCAAATGTGTTCTCTTTCCCTGTGGCCAAGTAAGGCAGTCCTGCCAAGGGGAAGTAACTGAAAAGCTAGTTTTTATTGGCTTGATGCCACTTGATGCTTGAAGCTTAACCACATAGACATCTTATATTTTTGACATCAGAAACATCCACATTGTGCAACTTAGTTGTAACCGTAAAGATTTCATGAATTATTCCATCAAAGTGTCCCTATTACAGATGTGTCTGTGTGTATGCATCTATAATATGTGTGTATGTGCACTTGTGTGTCCCTGTAGGTGTATGTGTGTGTGCATGAACTGCGTATAGGTATGGCCCTTTGAGATAGAAAAAGAGATCATGCACTCAATCCTGGTGAATATGGATTCTTTCTTAACAGCCATCAACTGGTGGTATCTTCAAAGAAGTTTCCCATTGACACTGATATGTGAAAGAGTATATCCACAGCAGAATTCTAGTCAAACAAGCGAGATCAGAAAATGTCATATTGTTCATCATGGAGGGCTAAGAGACTTGCTGTCCACCACTAGTCTATAGCAATATCAGACTCTTTTTCTTTTTTTATTGTGACCCAAACTTTGAGGATATGTCATTTTCTCTTTTTATTAAATATTTTTTAATTTTTACATATACATTTATATTATTACACATCTACAGAATCAATTACCTACAGCCAGAAAAACCATGAAACAATTGGAAGTTATATAAATTTTACATTCACAGTGGTTTGACTTTCTATATTTGACAGCCTCGATGCTTTTTCAATACACCTGGAAATACTAAATATTTGAAAATGACTGGTGATCAACTTCAGTCGGCTAAGCTTATGAATAAATAAAAGTTATAATCACACACTCCCAAGGTGCTCTGACAGATAACTGTAGTCATGTGAAATATTCAGGACAAAGCAGTGGTAGCTTGTTCTCAGCGTGTTTCTCTGCATGGAGTATACTATTAGAGCAGGACAGGATTTGTTTAATGGGTGTGGACTGCTGTAGGAATCATCCATGACACTCTCAGCCCACTAACTATTTCATAAGCTCACACACAATGATCTCAGTGCTCATCGAACACAAAGTACAGCCAACTTTAAGGGGGCAGCTTCACTTTCAAACAGAAGTCCGGTTACTTGAAACTTTCATATATGTTTTACTTCTGCACATTATATGTCATACAATAATGTCTAGCCATATTTCCTACAAAATACATTGTGTTCCTTATTAGGTTAACAAATGTACACAAATGAGAAATGTTTTAAAAATGTCCATCTTTGCAGCTTTCATTCCTATTGGGTGTTATAATTTTTCAGCTATTTTGAGCTTTTTTTACCATATGAATTGAATTCTCCAAGGATTTTGTAAGTGAATTGTTAATATTTTAATAAGCATGAAGTGCTAAAGAACATGAGTAAACATCTGTGGACGTTTCTAAAGCAATACACATTATTATTTGAAAACTGTATAAATGCTCTAAGAATTTGCATCCCAGTAAAATCTGTAGTTGAAACAAAATATACTAATGGGATTGTATGGAATTGTCTTCAAATGTGGAAAACAAGCCACTGTGCAAAATATCCTCGTTTCCACCACAGACAGAACGGTGCCTAAAAATGGGCAAGTATAGAAGCAGGCAGAGTCGATGGCCAAACTCTCCCAAGACAAGGTAAGCAAGTCCTTAATAGTTTCTGCCTCACAATTATGTCTGTCAGATATATTGGGCCAGAAGGCTGAAGAAGATGCTCCAATGTTTAGGGAGTGTTGAATGACTGCTCAGGCAATAAATGGTCTCTGTCCTTTTTTATTTTTTATTTTTTTAAGAGGGTGCTAACGCTCACTCTGGGTTCACTCAGGTATTTAAGTTTTATCCCTTCTCAAGTATCTGATGGGTTTGATGACCACTTAGTTTACTCTTTCAATTCAGCTTAGTAGGTTAGGGGTTAAGATGTTTTTAGATCAAGCTAGACATTTTAAGTTAACAGAGATGAGATATGATAGGTGTTAATCTCCCTTCAGAAATTTAGACACAAAAAGATAGGAAAGATGTTTACTTCAAGTTTGTCAAATACAAATGGCCAAATCACTATGAATGTAACATTTATATAATTTCAGATTGTCTCGTGGTTCTTCCTGCTGTATGTTTTTTATTTTACTCACGTGTAATAATATAAATGTATATGTTAAAAAAGAAACAAAATAAAAATATTTTTTAAATAATAATAAAAAGAAAACCAGAAATAGACAAATATATTAACAATATTATATTATTTGAAAATATAGCTATAGATACATCCATGATCCACTGAAAGATTTACACACAATAAATGGTGTGGCTTCTAGACATAATTGTCAAATGTAAGACAGTTATGCTCTTATATAAAATATTATTTTTTCTTTTTAAAGAAAGTTATCCAAAAACAATTTTAAGTGTACTTGTTTTTTCTTAGTTTTAAGTTTATATGTGTGTGTGTGTGTGTGTGTGTGTGTGTGTGTGTGTGTGTGTGTGTTGGTTGGTGTGTTATTCTTAGATAATTTTAGGCCCTTGCATGCTGAAAAGGAGGCCATCAAATCCCCAGGAGTTGGAGTTACAGGTTATTTAAGCCACTAACAAGAGTGGAAAACAAACTAAGGTCCAGTGCAGGAGTGGTACACTCACTTAACCACTGACCCACATTTTCAACACACTGTCAAAAGTTTTCATAAAACTTTGAAAGTGAACTAAGAATCTTTGCTATGCTTTGGTGAATTTCTCGTTCACTTTAAACTTCAGATTGGTCACAGACATTTAGACATTTAAACTTTTGCCCTTCAATAGAGTGAAACATGTCTCTTTCCTTTGTATGTCAAGTGTTTACTTGATGACATAGTCTCAAAGACTACATCATCTTTTATCATAACTTGCACTTTCTTATTTAGGAGATGAAGGCAATGGTTCCAATAATGCTAGTCAAGCATTTTTAGTTTCTGTTTTTCATACCTTTATTAACATTTTAATTCTGATTTCTTTTTCTAAAAAATCACTTTTAATTTATTTGATATACGTCTATATTTGCCAATTAATTTGGCTGTTGGTAATTTTCTATCAGACTGCAGATGAGGCTACACAGTGAAATAAGAAATCAGTAAAATTTTGTACTTTTCTGTTTGTACATGGATAGAATCATATCTATACAAGATTCAATCATCAACAGACTTTGTAGTGAAATTATTTGTTAATGACCATAATACACATTTATTATTTATCTACTTAATGATGTTTTGTGGACAGGAGCAGTTAATTTTGTATGCTATATAATTATCAACAAACAATACAGCATCACAATTGAAATGTGAATCACATTAGCTAGAGAATAAAATTACTTAACCAAACAGTGGTGCCTGAACCTCATGGGTATCAGAACAATGTAAGGCGAGATTGCGGGTATCTATCTAAAGCATTTGAAGTCTCTATGAGGGTTTTAGAAAATTCATTTGCATAATAATGAGAAGCACAGCTGTATATTAATTTTGTTTGTTCTTTGATAGTGATTTCATTCTCAGATGAAATAGAAAATAAGAATTAAATCCTAGATCTCTCTGAAGACTTCCACTCTTCAAGATTAGAAAGTGAATTTATTTAACATAATTAAACTGGCTGTTATTACCTTATAAAATAAAATTTAAATAATCAATGAAAATATTATTTTATGGTTAAAATCATGAATGATTTAAAAAGACTAGTATATCGATGTGTATATTTTATGTGACCAATATAATGTATTATTCTGTTCTAGAATGCGATCACCATTATGTTAAATCTTATTTGGAGATTATCATTCCTCATTACCTATCTTTTACATATTTAGTTTAAGATAATTTGGGGCACACAAAATGTCTCAGCAATTACAAGCACTTGCTGTACTGGCTGGATGATGGGAGTACAATTGAAAGAATACACATAAGAGTAAAAGAGAGGAATAAAATTCCATTATTGTCCCTTGGTCTCCCTATGTTGTATGTATCATATGCATGTTTTCATACACTTCATAAATACTAATATAAACATTACTAATACAGATACTACTACTGCTAATGATAAAAATATATTTTGAAAAATCAATTCCGTAGCCCAAAATTTCAAATTCAATACAAATTTTAGTTTCTTTCTCACTTTTTTGTTTGTTTGTTTTCATTTTTTGTTTGTTTGTTTTGTTTTGGAGACAGGGATTTTCTGTGTAGCTCTGGATTGCTTGGACATGCTTTGTATAACAGGTTGTCCTTGAACTCAGAAATCTGCCTGCCTCTGCCTCCCAAGTGCTGGGTTTACAGGCATGTGCCACTGCACCTGGCTCTAAGACCCACGTTTTATCATCATCAAAATTAATATTGTATATTTATTCAAAATTATATGTTTAAAATTATATAATTTCTAGTATATTCTAAAGTATTGTTTTTAATTAATAAATTTCCTTTTTAAAGAATTAAAAAATATTATTTATTCACTTTACATCCAGATTGTATCCACCTCTCTCCTCTTCCAGTCCCACACTCCCTCCCTCTTCCCTCATCCCGCATCCTGTACTCCTCACAGAAGGGGAAGTCACACCCGCCAACCCCACCTCCCCTATCTCCCCCACCTCCCCATGCTAACCCTGCCCAGCACATCAAGTTGCATATTCTCTTCCGCTGAAGATAGACAAGGCATCCCTGCCAGAAGGTCATGATTGGAAAGCAAGCTTATGCTGCGAGGTAGGAGCTCTACAGATGAAGTACAATGCCAACGGAACAATGACTCAGGTGACATGGCAACTATTGAATATTTTTGATAACCATAGCACAAGTCGATTTAGGAAAGAATATCTTATGGATGTATGAGTATAAAACAGTGATCTTCTCATAATTATTACAAAGTAGAACATATGAACTACAAAAAGGGAGTATAATTCCTTAAATGTCCTGTGTTGCCCAGTAAACCAGAAAATTATTTAGGACCTACCCAGAGTAGACAGTAGGTGTCCTATTTATCAAAGGACAATTATATGTATATTCGCTTTCTAATTAAGGAAATGCAGTAAGTTTTAAAAAGCTAAATCATAAAACTGAAGAAAATAAACTCAGCCTAGAAAAGTTATAAAGAAACAAAATTTTTCACTGCATCTGATTTGAAAATTAACTTCAGATTTTTTTTAACAAAACCCGGGAAGGAAGGAAAAAGAAGAAGAAGAAAAAAAAGAGTAAAAGAAGGAGAGGGAGGCAAAGAGAGAGAGTGTGTGCTAGAGAAAGTATTGACTAAGGAGACCCAGTATACCAAGTTCTCTGCTCAAAGATTTCTTTACCCAGAGTGACAGAAGGCAGGAAAGTAGAAACAAAGATTGAAGAAAGAGGATTATGAAGAATGCGAAGGGGGAGGAATTAGAGGGAGGAGTGATATTTGTCCTGGACTACAAAAGTTTGCTTCTAGGTAGAGAGGAGGCAGACATGGCACACAGGAAAATGGCAGTTTAGAAAGCTACCAGGGGAAGCCCAGTGTATAATTGAGGAATTTATTTTAATTGGGTGTGTTGATTAGGTGATGCAAAGGGGATTTTGTTTGTGAGACTTCAATACCTTGATAGCTGGACATTGGTAGTAGCCTCAGGAGGAGGAACTGGTGAAATCAGAGACTAGAATTCAGTGAGTAACATTAGGAATGGGAACAGGAGAAAAGGGTAAAGCTTTGCAGAGCCATATTTCTAGCTTGCTAGAGTCTGTTCAGAGAGGAGGGTAGTGGAAAGCAGCAAAACGTTTCTCTTGCATTTACACTCAAAGCGAAGGACTATTCATACCAGCATCCTACCCATTGAGCGTATAGATAGGTGTCTCTCTTCTATCTCCCTTGCAGGAAAAAGCCAGCATAGCATGGTTTAGTAGTTTTGTTTAATACCATGCTGTTTTCTTTGTGATACAAAAGGTACCCTGTGTACTTGGAGCTTCTCAGTAAGCAAAGCTCAGTATGATTTCCTACAGAGTTCTACCTTTATATTGCACAAGCAAATTCAAAGATGCTTTTCACAAAGCAAATAAGCACTGAGTCACAGAACTTAGAAAAAAGACTCAGAAAGAATGCCAGCTCTACAAGAGAGAGAGAGAGAAAGAGAGCACATCACTGGTTATATGTGAGCTGTCCAGATGTGGAGCTGATATTGCCAATCGTTAAGAAACTAGACAACTTAGAGACATAGGGAAGAGCTTTAAGACACCTTTTGTTCTGTGAAGGTCTTCTGAACTCATGTGACAGCAAGCATCTGTTTTGCAGTCACTTGTCTTCAGTGCTACACACATAGTCAAATGGCAGCTTTCACTATCACATTAGCACATTCACTGAACTTGTAATCTCTGCTACTTTATATTGATTATTATAAAGTGTTTGTCTCTAACTTGAAATTGTAGTCTTACTTGAATGAATCCTTTTGTGTTTGTGTAACTTTATTTCTTTGAATTCTGGGCTATATTTGCAATTTGATACTATGTTATAATAATAGTGTGTTTGTTATGAGTAGCATTCTTGGAGAAAGTTGATGCTAAATACTTTATAACCAATATTTGTAGAGCCTTTATAACTTCTCCAAAAGATAGGATTGTTATTTACTTTTAACATAAAAGCAAATGCTTAAAATTTGGGAAGAATAAGATTTCAAGCCTATTCTTAATAAAACCTATGGTAGAAACATTTCTTAAACTTCAAGATTCAATCTCAGTTGACAGTAATATTGTTCCTTGTATGAATCCTATTACTTCTATATATATTATGAATACATATACTATGGTTATCATTTTAAAAAATTTATCCAGAGCCATTAATATTTGTCAGATTGCCATAAAAGTTAACAATGATTACATTGACTAGAAATGTACCACAGTAATAAATCAATCGTATGCTTAGAACCATCAACCAGGTAAGAAATGTTTGGCTGCAAGATATTTGCAAGTAAATATTTAAGTATCTCACTGATGCCACTAAATGTATTGTGATATTTATGTATTATGTTACAGTGACAGAAATGCCCCAAAAAATTAATTAAAGAAGAGTGTTTTGAATCCAAGAATCAAAATATTATCCAGCATGGCAGGGAAGTCATGGCAACAGGAATTTGGAGTACTTGATAACATTCCATTTACAGTTGGGAAACACAGAGAGATGAATACTTCACTGCTTTTTAAAAGTCAATAAAGGACTCCACTCTGGAATAGTAACACCTAAGTTAGGTTGGGCCTTTTTACCTTAACTAATGAAACCTACCACCTTCATTACAGACGCTCAGAAATTTATCTTCTGTCATTCTAGATCTGGCCAATTTGTATTCTGTATTAAACATCACTTGTCAAGTTCACAGCAAAATATACCAATTGTAAGCCATAACTTTCCAACAATTATTACCCATGGATTCTTAATAAAAATTACATTCTGTGTACCTTCAACAGTTCCTATACTGCTTATTTCTAAACAGTCCAACACTGCTTAAATTCCAAATCTGAACAAGGCTATACAGAAGATTTTCTAGCACTGAATACTGCATCCAGACAGAATGGTGAGAGATAAGGTGAGGGGGAGGGGAGAGGCAAAAGAAGAAGAAGGTAGAAGGGGAGGGGGAGGCAGTCAAAATAATGAATCAGAGAAAGATTTGACAGAATGAGTCATAAATTGGATATTCCCAACTCCCAAGAGAAGAAAATTGAATAAAGAGCCTATTTAAGAGCATTTCAGGTGAGAGGGGTTGAGGATTTTGCCTAGAGTTTCTTACAGAGACAGTTTTACAGAGCAAGGTTGAAGACAGAATGAGCCAGATAATGATAAGGAACCAGAAGATTTAAAAGTATTTCCAGAATTAGATAGAAGCCAGACAAAACAATTCAGTCAGAAGCGGGAAAAAAATCTATTTGAATCAGTTGGCTTGGAGAAGAGTTTAAGGCAAAACAACATATCTTAATGAGGACTCCTAGTAAACGGGGTTAGGCATGGGGAAATAGAAAGTTGCAACTGACCTTTTCTTGTCACCAAGTAAGGCTTCCAGTGGTGATACAGGCTTGAATTCAATTGACTTGTTAGCCAAGTGGGTCTCAATGAAATCCCCAAACAAATTAGACTGCTTACCTAATCAACAGCATCCTCACTGCTGAGGACAACACATGCACAACTCATTGAACACACAGCACTTGAGCTAGTGCCTATGTAGATCCCTCTTCCCCCTCCTGATTTGAGTCTCTTTGGGATGGAAGATACTCCATAGCCTATCGAAACAGAAACATGGAATCCAACCAAGTCTCAAAACCTTTGGCCTACAATCTGTTCTGTCTGCAAAATATGCTAGGGCAATTGTGGCACAGAACTTGTGTCAGGAGACAATCAATGTTTCATTTGCCTGAATTCCCACTTCAGGAGACACCATATGGTATACTGCATGGGTTACCAAGAACCAGAGATTAGATAGCCCAGAGACCTAGGATAAAACCAAATCTCACTGGTCTAAAAATTTATCAATAAAATGACTCAATGGTATTTTGCTATGCTCATAGATCTGTGCCTTATCCAGTCATCTTCATCAATAGATAAGACAAGACACAGAGACCCATAGGCAGACATGATTCATAAAGATACTCAAGATAGAGGAAAGTCTCTATCAAATCCCTCTCCTCAGATCTCAATGAATCCTACGGATGAAGATTTTATTTTAAGAGCTAGAAAACATGGAGGAAACTAGGAAATTAACTGATAAGTAAAAGATAACAAAGCTAAAGTGCGTAGACCTAGAAGTTAAATAAAGAAGAGGAGTCTGGGGGTGGGACACATGATTCTCCCTGGGAAGGGTACAGGATAGAATATATGGGTATATAGGGGGCAGGTGGTGACAGGAGAGGGAGAGACATGATGTGGCCTGTGTTGAGAAGGTAGAGAGTGTGAGACATGGTTAGAATTGGTGGCATTTTGGGGAGGGTGATGCTGTGGAAACCCCGTGTAGTTGAAACTTCCTAGAATCTATGAAGATGATATTATTGAGGACTCCTTGTAGTATGCATATGGTGTCTCAACTAGCCATCTCTTGTAGCCAGGCAAGGCTTCCAGTGGGATGTCTGTATTGTATTCAAGTGAGATGTTGGCCAAGCAGCTTGCATGGAAATCCCAAAAACACACCCAGGCTATTGCTATGACACATAGTTCTTCTAATCTTATCTCTTTGTATTTGTTCTTTTTGTATAAATATTCTTTATGCTTTGTGCAAGGATTTACAATTCTTTGACTGAAGGATATACTTCATCTCTTGTGACTTCAATGCCTAGGATTCTCTCTTCTATTTCTTCCACCCTATTCTGTGTGTGAAACTTGCCTCTGAGGCTCTTAGTGTATTTTCTAAAGTTTTCCTTTTCATAAAGACTATTTTAGGGCCTTGTCTTGTTCTTCCACTGTGTTGGGTATTCAGGGCCTAATGTCATAAGGTTGCTAAGCTTCAGTAATTAATCCATTACTGAAGAAATCAGTGAGAGACACATTAACATATTTTATTTGAGGTTCTTAAGCTGTTCAAATAATACCTGTGTTATAGGAATGTAAACTCCCATATATACTCTTCAATATTGTGATCAGAATATAGATTCAATATTTGTCACTGTGGCATGCATAATTGATCAGGCTTCAAATACCTTTAATAATAACCTTACATGTTTTTAACTTTAAAATATACATTTATATTACTGCACATGATTAAAATAAACTACGTATAGCAGGAAGAAGCATGAAATAATCAGGAGTCATATAAATATTACATTCATAGTGATTTGGCTATTTGTATTTGTCAAACTTAAAGAAAGCATCTTTCCTTTCTTGTTGCATCTACATTTCTGAAAGATAATCAATATCTATCATATCACATCTCTATTAACTTAAAATGTCTATCTTGATCTAAAAACATCTTAACCCCTAAGCAACTAAGCCTAATTGTTAGCCTAAACTACCTGGTCTTCCGCCCCATCAAAGACTTGAGAAGGGATAAAACTTAAATACCTAAGCGAACTGGAAGTGCCAGTTAGCAGATTCCAAAACGAAAAAAAATGACTGACACAGTTTACAGCCTGAACACTCACCCAACACTCTCTATAATATTGGAGCATCATCTTCGGCCTTCTGGCCCAAATCTTAGACAGATATATTTGCAAAGCAGGAACCATTGAGGACTTGCTTACCCTGTCTTTGCCGAGTTTGGCCATCAACTCTGCCTGCATACAAGCTTGCCCATTTTTAGGCAGAATTCTGCCTGTCACAGAAATGAGGGCATTTTGCCCAGTGGCTTGTTTGCCAAATTTGAAGCCAACTCCATAAGGAGTTTCTTTGATGTTGATCATCTTTTTTGAGGTAGGCTACATGTTGCCAAGTGTTAACTTGTCTTGTTGTCAAAAAATCTTTAGAATAATAAAAACATCTTTCAATGTCTTATTCTGTAGGTCTCTGAGGCTTTTGAAGACCTTATTTAACTATTTTACCTTATGTATATATAGAATCATATTTATCTGTTGGACCTAGGAGGCATTTAGTGCTGTGATCATTCCTCTTAGCATGGCTTACAATGTATCCCATAAATTTGGATATGTTGTATCTTCATTTTTGTTGAATTTTAGGAAGTCTGTAATTTATTTATTTATTTATTCCTTGACTCAGTTGTCATTGAGTAGTGAGTTGTCTAGCTTCCATATGTGTGTAGGATTTTTGTTATTTTTGTTGTTGTTGAAGTCCATGGTGTTCATATAGGATACAAACTATTATTTCAATCTTCTTGTATCTGTTGAGTCTTGCTTTGTGATCTATTATATGGTCAATTTTATAGAATATTTGATGAGGTGCTGAGAAGAAGGTATAATCTTTTATTTTGATGTTAAGTTCTCTAGCTACCTATTAGTCCATTTGATCCTCTATGATGAATGACTGTTATATAAAATATAACCATGAATGAGAACATCCAAACCATATGGCTATCATTACATGCAAAGTCCTTGGAGGAAGAGAATTGGGATTTTTGAGTATGTACAATGCTCAACAGTGAAATCACATAGTGTCTATTTGATAACTTGTACTTCACCAGGATGCTCCTTTACATAAATCAGTTGTGTTATTGATTATTCAAACACAAGAGCCTTAAAGCATAAATGTAGATGACATTAAATATTTTAAAATTTGAATTAACCTGTCAAAATCAATTAGCTCTGTTATTCTGTTCACAGGGTTAACTCTTAATCAGAATTATTAACAAGTTTCACTGTGTAATTTCACAGTGTAATTTCCAGATTAGACAATTCAATTCTCAAAAGCAGACTATTATTTTGTTTTCTTGAATGAGTGAATAAAAACCATCATAATATTGTAAGTAAAGAATATTTCCTATGTTGAGTACATATCACACTTATGGTTAGCTTCACCAAAATATATAAATACAAAAATTTTAGTAGCATTTATAATGTTACACAGCTTTATAAAAATGGGCATTTCAAAATCAATGTTTTAGCATATTATTTTATTATTGAATAATTAAGGTATAAAGTTTCATTAAAATGCCTCATTTTTATTAAACTATGTCCTTGGTAGTCTGTCTTGATATTCTATAGTAAGGAGTACTTCAAATTCATGTTGAAACTTTTGAAATACAGTCAGCTACTGTTTCATTACATTCAATATTAAGAACTGGATCAACAATTTTGAATTACATAGCACAATAGTTAATACATAGGATTATTGGCAACTATGTAATTCTCACTACCTTTAGGAAATAACTTCAGCATATCTGTGGTGGGTCGCTGACTTGAACCTCAAGGTTAAGATTAACTTTAATAAAATGGATGTTCATTAGGAGTATATAATATGTGAGAACAACTTATAATAAGTGGATTTTGATGGACGCTCTAAAATTTCTATGCCAAATCTTTTAGGATGCAGTTTTTTCTCGGGTGCAGAAGAGCATTTGTGCCTAGATGATGAGCATAAAATGATGCAATATTAACTGTGTTAATGTAAGTTTTCATTAAATATTTTTATTTTTTTACATACACATTTATATCACTACCCACATATAAAATAAGCTACCTATAACAAGAAAAATCATGATACAATCAGGAATTATATAAATGTTACAGTCTCTAGGTTTCGACTATTTGTATTTGACAGCCTTGAAAACAACTTTTCTATCTTGGTGCATCTAAAATTCTGAATGTGAATCAATATGTATTATATCTTGTCATTATCAACTTAAAACGTCTATCTAGATCTAAAAATAATTTAACCCCTAAACAACTAAGCTAAATTGTGAAACCCAACTATCTTGTCTTCAAACCTATCAGAGACTTGAGAAGGAATAAACTTGATTACCTGAGTATACTGGAAGTGCAGGTAAGTAGCTTTCCAAATGAGAAGATGACAGAGACAGTTTGCTGCCTGAACAGTCACCCAAACCTCTCTATAATGTTGGAGCATCATCTTCAGCCCTCCGGTCCAATATATCTGACAGACATATTTGTGAGGCAGGAATTATTGAGGACTTGCTTACCCTGTCTTGGCAAAGTTTGGCCTTCGACTCTGCCTGCATCCAAGGCAGCTCTTTTTTATGTAGAACTCTGTCTGTGATAGAAATGAGGACATTTTGCCCAGTGGCTTTTTTGTCACATTTTAAGCCATCTTTGTAAGGAGATTCCTTGATGCTCAATATCCTCTTGGAGGTAGGCTGGGTGTTGTCAGAAGCTAACCTGTCTTGTTTTCAGTTAATCTTTAAAATAATAAAAACATTTTAAAATAACATATTCTGTATATCTCTGAGGTTTTTGAAGACCTTGTCTATTTTACCTTATCTTTCTATATAATCATATCTATCTGTTGCACTTAAGATATATATTCTTGTGCTAAAAATAGACTCGTAATTAATATGACCATGATTTGATCAACTAAGAATTAACTTGCATAAATTATTTATTCTAAACAGCCTGCAATAGCACTTATTTTTATAATATCCAAGGTATTTTATACATGTGCTTGATATGTTACTTAAAATATTTTGAGTGATCCCAGAGGAGGTGACTTGGTTGTAGGACCATAGTCTCATTGTTCCCCTCCCCAAAGAGGCTGGCAGGGCCACCAGGATATCTTTATTCTTGCTTCCTAGCAGCTTGTCCCACTAGGGTCAGGAACAGCCAGGAAGCAGAGACAGTGAACCCAGAGGAGGTGGGCAAAAGTCCCATAATCCTAAACCCCAAGGAAACTGCCTGGGCCACCAGTGCAGCTCTCTGTTAGAATATCTTCCCTTCTGCTCCCCAGATACATGGCCTACCTGGGTTAGAAAATGTGAGCAAGCAGAGACAGTAAACCCAGAGAAGGTGAGTTGGGCATGGGACCAAAGACCTGTTGTCTATACCTAGCCCCAAAGTCTCAGACGATCAGAGACCACCAAGCTTGATAACAACAAAGACATCATAATGGAAAGAATTCAACAGAAGAATACAAGCAACAATTCCCAGGGCTATTTGACATCACCAGAAACTAGCAGTCCAATCACAGCAAGACCTGAAGATACTATCACACCCTATGCACAAAAGAAAGATTTCAAATATGAGGTTAAGAAAAGATAGAGTCCTTAAAGAAGGAAAATAAATCCCTCAAAGTAGAATAGGAATATACGAAGAAAGAAGTGAAAGAACTGAACAAATCACTAAAAGAAATTAGTGAAAGACAGTAAACGACAATCAAACAAGAGAAGGAAATGAAAACAAGGATTAAAGACCTAAAAATGGAGATAGAAACAAGAAAAGAGAATCTGAGAAAATCCTGGAAATGGAAAAGCTAAGGAAGAGGACAGGATCTATAGACACAAGCATCATCCACAGGATACAAGAGATGGAAGAGAGTGTCTCAAATGTAGAGGGTGTGATTGAAAAAATTTGATACAACGGTCAAAGAAAAATCTCCTGACACAGAACATGCAAGAAATCTCAAACACGATGAAAAGACCAAATCTAAGAATCAAAAGGATAGAAGAAAAAATCTCCCAGCTGTAAGGTCTAGAAAATATTTTCAAGAAAATCACAGAAGAAAACTTCCCTAACCTAAAGAAAGAAATGCACATACATATACAAAAAGCCTACAGAACTTGAAAGAGATTGGATCAGCGTTGTCATAATGTTCTTGTGGATGGTGTACAACTTACTCTCATTCATTTAAATGGTGATTTCTCCATTTTACTTTCTGGATCAATCAGGACATTATATTGTGACATGTACTCTGAGTGTTTCCAGTTTCAAGTTTGTGTGAATATGTGACCATTTGTCCTTTGCTATGTCAATTAAAACAAACTAGCCAATGCTCAATAATAATAACAGAAAATAAGGTGGGATGTGCTGATCCAGTGAGGATAGGAGAAATAGAAGAAAAGAGAGGATGGAGCCACAAGGAGAAGACTAGAAGACATCAGGAGACATAAAACAAGCCTGAGAGATGATATAAAAGCAAGTATAAAGTGAAAGAACCGAATGGGAAGAAAATATACTAAAAAGAAAGTTTAGGATGAAGTAATTATGGTGAAGATAGTGATATAGGCTAATTAAATAGATTGAAAACTGTCTGTGTGGTTATTTGGGTATAAATCTGGTTAAATAGTAACTTCTGATATTGCTAAATAAAAGTTCAATATTAAATATTAATAAGCAATCAACAGACCAGAGAAGAAAATCTTCCCACCACATAACAATCCAAACACTAAACATTCAGAACAAAAAATATTAAGTCCTGCAAGGATATTAAAACCTGCAAGATAAAAAAGGCCAAGTCACATATAAAGGCAAACCTATTATAATTACACCAAAATTCTTATCAGAGACAATGAGAGGCAGAAGGGCCTGGACAAATGTAATGCAAGCACTAAGAGACCACAGATGTCAATTCAGACCATTGTACCAAGCAAAACTTTCAATCACCATAGATGGAAAACAAAATATTCCATAACAAAACCAAATTTAGAAAGTAACCAGCAAGGAATTCCCAAAATTTGTGGATAAATGGATTGACTTAGAAATGATCATAATGAGTGAGTTAACCCAGAAGCAGAAAGACTCAAATGGTATATACTCACTTATATCTGCATACTAGCCCAAGGGGCATGTCCCACAAAAGCCTTCCCTTACCAGGAAACTGGGACAGAGGGGAGGACATCCTACTGGGACTCTAGATGAGAGAACCATGTGAGAATAGCAATGTAGAAGGATCCAGTGGGTCCTAGAAACCTACAAGTAGAACATTATGATAGGCAGATTGGGCCAAGGGGTCCCGCTCAAACTAAGGCACCAGCCAAGGACAAGACCAGCGGTAAACTTTAAACCCCTACCCAGATCTAGCCAATGGTCAGAACAGTCTCCACACTTGAGTGGAGAGTGGGATATGACTTTCTCACGTACTCTGGTTCCTCCCTCAGGAACAGTCATAGGGGAAGGGAATAAGGGGGAAATGGGAGGGAGGGAAGAATGGGAGGATACTAGGGATGGGATAACCATTGAGATGTAACAAGAATAAATTAATAAAAATAAAGAAAGTAATCAGCCACAAATCCAGCCCTACAGAAGATACTATAAGAAAAACTCCAATCCAAGGAGGATAACTGTACCCAGAAAAATAAAGGAAGTAAATAACCCATATCCACAACCAAATGAAAGAAAACACAAACACACTCTGCCACCACCAACATTATAAACAAAAACTGGAATAAAAAAACCACTGGTCATTAATATCTCTCTACATCAATGGCCTCAACTTCCTAATAAAGAGAAAAAGGCTAACAGAATGGATGTAAAAACAGGATCCATCCATTCTGCTGATTACAAGCAAAACACATCAGTAAGAAAGATAGACATTACCTGAGAGTAAAGGGCTGGAAAAGGGTATTCTAAGCAAACAGACCTATGAAACAAGCTAGAATAACCATTTTAGTATCTAATAAATTATACTTTCAACCAAAACTAATGAAAAAAGATGGGAAAGGACACTTCATACTCACCAAAGGAAAAATATACCAAATGACATCTCAATTCTGAATACCTATGCCCCAAAAATAGGAGCACCCACATTCATAAAAGAAAGATTTCAAACGCTTAAACCACAGAAACATCGAACCCCACACAATAACAGTTGGAAGACTTCAACACCCCACCCTACCAAAAACAGATCAGTAAGACAAAAACTAAGTATAGAAATAATGAAACTAAAAGATGATATGAATCAAATGGTCCTACCTGATATCTATAGAACATTTCACCTAAACACAAAAGAATATACTTTCTTTTCAGCACCTCATGGAACCTTCTCCTAAATTGAGCATATACTTGCCCACAGAGCAAACCTCAACAGATATATTTAAAAAAAAGAAAAGAAAAGAAAAGAAAAGAAAATCAAAATAATCCTTTGCATCTTCTCAGAACACCATGGATTAAAGCTGGAATTCAACAACAACAGAAACAACAAAAGCCTACAAACTCATGAAAACTGAACAACTCCCTATTCAATGACCTCTGGGGCATCGATGAAATAAAAAGAAGTTTAAGACTTCCTAGAATTCAATGAAAATTGAAGACGCAACATACCCAAACTTATGGGCCACAATGAAAGCAGTATTAAGAGAAATTTTTATAACATGAAGAGCTTTAATAAGGAAATTGGAGTGATCTCGTACTAGCAACTTAACAGCAAACATGAAAGTTCTAGAGCAAAAAGAATCAAAGGCATCCAAAAGGAGTAGAAAGACACACATGGTTCATACTCACTTATAAGTGGATAGTGACCTGACAGAGACTTCCTCTTAGTGACTCCACCCATCCGGGATTGGACGCATACTGACTTGCTGCAAGAGTTGCCCGCAATAGTTGGGCAATGGAAGGAACCAGAGGGGTCATGAGCTCCTCAATGAGATCATCAAGGCCGTCGGATCTGGACGAGTGGGGTGAGGGCTGCCCAAACTATATAGCAGCAAAGGACATTATAGGCAGACCCGAGACTGCATGTTCAGACATAGCCTATGGACAGCTCATTGTCCACATTCACATGGGGGAGGAGAGCAGGGAATGCTGCTGACAAGATCTCCAGTGCATATTATTTCATCACTGCCTCTTGGCTGGGTGGCATTATGGGCACACAGAGGAAGGGGATGCAGCCTATCCTGATGAGACCTGATAGGCTGAAGTCAGATGGTGGGGGAGGAGGGTCCCCTGTCAGAGGTCTAGGAGAGAGGGATAGAAGAGGGAGGAAGGGTAGGAACTGGAAGATAAGAGCAAGGAGGTGATAATCAGGATGTAATGTGAATAAATTATAAAAATAATTTTAAATTGTATACTAGGTTTAAAATTTATTAAAATTTCTATTTATCTACTGAAATTAGGCAATTATTCTAATAAAATTTACAAGAAAGTCATTACACACAGGAAAACTAAACAGAGGTTGTGAAAAGATAGAATGAGACTAAAGTATTTTCTACTATAGAAAATTCAGCTTCATATCCATATATTTCTGTGTCACTTTTAATAAATAATTTGAGCTAATATATGTAAAATACACATGATGGTTGAAAACTTGAACTTTAGCAAGATTGAATGGCATGGTAAATTTACACTTGGTTTAAGTCTTGCCATATAATTCAGTGCTACATAATTTTTAATATATTTTAAATTTTTAATGATTTCTGAATCCTGTAATCTTGACCATTGCAATGATGGAAAAAAATCACTGATTGTATTAGATATTTGCTTTGATTGGTGCTTTTATTTTAAAATGTGAAATGTGTTTACACATAAAAACATGCATGTTTATACATACATATATAATCACATGTTTATTCAAGGTATAGAGAAATTAAAAACAGAGGTCTGTCATTTTTAGAGACAATTACTATACATATTAACCTAATACCTTTGAAATTTATACTATTCCAAATGTAAGTAGAGAAAAATATTAACTTCTACTACTTGTTCTGTAGAGCTGAAGGGATGGCAGTTCACAAAGTCAAAATAGCATTATAGAGACATCAGTTTCTAATAGATGTCTGAGCAGGAAATGTTTTAGTTAATCTGATTGACTTTCAAGCTATTTTGAAATCATCCATGGGCCTTGCAAAGCCTTCTAAAGAGGATTTATTTTCAACCACCCCTCAGGTTAAAATGGTTAACAGCTGAATTAAGTGCTGCACCTTCAGTGACCTGAAAGGGGAAGAGAAAGTGCACGAATGAATAATTTGTCAAAATGTACTCTATTTCCATTAAACCTAGAAGAAAAAAATACAGACAGTAGAAATTGAGAATTGAAAGAGCCTTCAATAAAACCAGGACATTTTCTACATGCTGTGCTCTTTGCTATAAAATGTATATCCATTGTTTACTAGGATTAGTTACATTATTGTAAATTTCACCATGAAAATTTATGTACTTAATTGTCCTATAGAATGATGAAAAATTTTAACTGCGTTTTAAGCTCAAAAACTGTTTCATATATAGATTCCATCAGCTTGATATGTTTGGAAATACCATCTTTAGAAATATAAAAAAGGGATATGACTTTCTCACGTACTCTGGTGCCTCATATTTGACTATGTCCCCTAGAGGGGGAGACCTAGTGGCACTCAGAGGAAGGACAGCAGGTCACCGAGAAGAGACTTGATACCCTATGAGCATATACAGGGGGAGGTAATCCCTCTCAGGAACAGTCATAGGGGAGGGGAATAAGGGGAAAATGGGAGGGAGGGGAGAATGGGAGGATACAAGGGATGGGATAACCATAGATATGTAACAAGAATAAATTAATAAAAAAAAAAAAGAGGGGAAAAGTGATTCTGCACAGCATCACTTTTTTATTAAATATTTTTTTATTTTTACACATACATTTATACTATTACACATATATACAATAAGCTACCTACAGCAAGAAGAACCATGACACATTCAGGAATTATGTAAATGTTACGTTTTTAGTGTTTTGGCTATTTTTATTTGGCAGCCTTGAGGAATCACCTTTCCTATCTTGGCACATCTAAAATTCTAAATGTAAATCAATATCTATCATATCTCGATATTATCAACTTAAAACATATATCTTGACCTAAAAACATCTTAACCCCTCAGCAACTAAGCTTAATAGTAAAACTAAAATATCTGGTCTTCAACCCCTTCAGAGACTTAAGAAGAAATAAACTTGAATACCTGAATATACTGGGAGAGCAAATTAGTAGCTTTTCAAATGAGAAGATGACAGAGACAATTTGGTACCTGAATAGTCACCCAAAACTCTCTATAACATTGGAGCATCTTCTTCAGCCTTCTGGCCCAATATAGCTGACAGACGTATTTGGGGAGGCAGGAAATATTGAGGACTTGCTTACACCATCTTGGTAAAGTTTGACCTTTGACTCTACCTGCATCCAAGCTTGCCCTTTTAAAGTCTGAATCCTGTCTGTGATAGAAATGAGGCCCTTTTTTCCCAGTGGCTTGTTTGCCACATTTGAAGCCATCTCCATAAGGTGGTTCTTTGATGCTGATCATCCTCTGCAGTAGGCTGGGTGTTGCCAGGAGTTAACCTGTCTTGTTGTCAGTGAATCTTTAAATGTCTCTCTTTTCCTTTATCTTCAATTCTTAGATTTGGAGATAAGGGTTTAAAAGAGAGCATGGAGAAGATATAAATATATAGGTAAGATAGAACAAAAAGTGGATTAGTGAATCTACTCCTTAACAGTGCCATAATTGTCACTCTCAAGGTTATTTTTAATTCACTGGTATAGAATTTTGCAAATAGATGCAAAATAAGTTTAATTTTAGATACAGTGGTATAGAATTTGAATGTGAGATTATTCTTCACAAACAATATCTACTCTGAGATATTGTACCCCATCTAACTCAATTATAAATACAAGTTTTACTTCCAGTACTTTGAAAGTGTTATTGCAGGCTATTTAGGATAAATAAGTTATACAAGTTAGTTTTTAGTTGATCAAATCATTGTCATGCCAATTACTAGCCTATTTTTATCATAAGAATATACCTATTAGGTACAACAGATAGATATGATTCTATAGAAAGACAAGGTAAAATTGTTAGATAAGGTCTTCAAAAACTTCAGAGACATACAGAATATAGCATTGAAAATGTTTTTATTATTTTAAAGCATCAAACACTTTAAGAGTTACTAAAGTTTTTAATAACTGACTAGTATTATATTATGTAAATGTACATTTTTTTCATCCATTCTTCTGTTGAGGGGCATCTGGGTTGTTTCCAGTTTCTGGCTATCGTGAATAAAGCTGTTATGAACAAGTTGAAAAAAAAAAGAAAGAAATATATATATATATATGTAAACAAAACAAAGGAGTGGTCATTAAAGTGAAAAGAGGGAAATTTGACATTAAAATTCTGAAATATTTGCTTTTCATAAAAAGAAAGAATATAAATGCAGCTAAAGTCAAGGATGCCAGGTATCCCACAATCAGAAATTATGAAGACAGCAAGTATTCATCTCTCCTACTTCATTGGGGGAAATCTCACCAATTTTAGATTTCTAACTTCATATATTTAAAATGAATAAGAAAATGTATCTCATATTAAAAGGATACATTTTTTGCTACTTTATAGCTTTGCCACAAGTATTTAATTAAATATGTGACATTACATTTAGACAGATAGCTAGAATTGGAATATGGCCTTCTTTAAGTCTATGTGTCCTAGACAAAAACTAGTTTGGAGCAAGTTACAATGAGTATCATCCTATGTGACCGCTCTTGCACAATTGGTACCCTCTTTTATCATTTGTGGACATTGAATGAGAGGAAGTCACATGAACATTAAAGAGGAAGAAGACAAAGAATGCCTTATCCCATAACTAAGTGATCACACTATCCTTTGGGATTTTCTACCCTTTAAAATCATAAGAAATAGGTTTTTTGTTTGTTTTATTCACACTCTTAGTGATATTTTATTATTTAGCCAGAGTTACCTGAAATCAATGTGATTCAATATGTTCCAATGCTCTATTTTCCTTTAAAATACATTAAGACTGTTTAATATTCTTTATCACTGTACATTTAACCATACATTCTTCTCTGGGTGCTTCAAAGGCCACAAGTCTATGAGAAATCTTAGTTACTCAACTTATTTCTATCCAAATATCATTCCATTTTCCCCTAGGTGGGCGAGGTTTATATTATACTATTTCTTTCCCTGAATGGAAGGTCTAAGTGCTAAAATGGAAATTGAAAATAGTTTATCATCACTGACACCTGCACAGGATTGAGCAAGTTCTAAGTACTTGGGTCACAGAGATCATCAGACTGTTGGTCCAATAAAAACTAATGACAGATGTACAATAAAGTATACATTCTATATTTTCATATAACTCTTCTATCCTGGGTCAGAGATGGCCTAAAAACTTCAAGCAAGATTATTACTTTGACTTGTACAATCCTTTATGCTTAATCAAATATTTATAGATAACATGAAGTCTTCTCTACACTTTATCATTAAAATCCATTTGCACAGTAGAAACAGGCCTCACACTTTGCTGACCTCAATTCCAGTGACATACTTTCATTTAGCTTTAAGACACCATCTTCATGGTCATACCATGACCCTTATCATCACAAAATCTACTCCATGCTGCAAAATGAAAATCTGGGAATTTGTTTTTCAAGAAAGGTGTTTTGCCACCCGCTCACACTCTGATTCTCACATGTTTCGTTTTTTTGTTTTTTTTGTTTTTGTTTTTTTGGCCTGAAACATAACCACAATCTAATCAATATTAAACTGTATCCACTTGAAAAGTAAATTGACACTTTCCATTTCAGCATACAAACATCCACTCAAAGTAAATCGTAGAGATGTATTTTAAAGCTAACAATAGAGTGAGTTTAGGAAAAAATACCCGGAAGCAGTTATGTCTTTTTAGACATGATACAAAAATCTAAATGAGAAAATAAAAGATACATAAATTATTATTAAAATGTGCACTGTCATGTTACAAATTGCTCCAATCAAGGAAAAGGAAGAGAAAACCCACAGTTTGACAATTATCTGCAAACAATGTGTATAATGAGAAATTGACATAATAATCTTAAAAATCAATAATAAAATTTAAGTAGTGAAATTTAAAGTGGAACAACTGGCTGAATAGATATTTCTCTAAAGAAAATATTTGAAAATTTAGAAAAGTATCCCATACATCATAATACCTAGGAGAAATGAAAATCAGAATCTTATTAAAATATCAAATTACCTCATTAGACTAGTTATAAGAAAAAAGACAAAAATAGTTGGTGAAAATATGAATACATTGTAGCCATTCCTTTAGTGGGTTTATAAATTGGTATAACTACTTCGGAAACAGTTTATCCATTCCCAAAATTTGTTAAATATAAAATTATTGAATGTGAATAATTATATTATCAAACACAAATAGATTCTATGTCATCTCTATACATCTTTGTCATCTAACAACAAATGTAAACAGTGGTGTTAGTCTAAAAATTGCAAACCATCTAGTTGTTCACAATTAAGAATGAAGATAATGATACATCTAGAGCATTAAATTCTGTTTTTCAAGGAAATTAATGATCCCTTGATATGTAGCACAATTGGAAAGAATATTGAAAAATTACAACTGTAAAAGTCAGGTAATTATATTTTATTTTTTATTTTATTTTATTAATTTATTCATATTACATCTCAATGGTTATCCCCTCCCTTGTATCCTCCCATTCCTCCCTCCCTCCCATTTTCCCCTTACTCCCCTCCCCTGTATATGCTCATTAGGGTATCAAGGCTTTTCTTGGTAGCCTGCTATCCTACCTCTGAGTGCCACCAGGTCTCCCCATTCAGGGGACGTGGTCAAATATGAGGCACCAGAGTTATTGTGAAAGTCAGACACCACTCTCCCCTCAAATGTGGAGAATGTCCTCTCCATTGGCTAGGTCTGGGTAGGGGTTTGAAGTTTATGGCCTGTATTGTCCTTTGCTGGTGTCATAGTTTGAGTGGGACCCCTGGGCCCAAATCTGCCTATCATAATGTTATTCTTGTAGGTTTCTAGGATCCTCTGGATCCTTCAACTTTGCGACAGCCTACAGACTGGGAAAAGATCTTCATCAATCCTACATCTGACAAAGGTCTAATATCCAAAATATATAAAGAACTCAAGAAATTAAACATCACTTTTTTGAGAACACAGTTACAGAGTACCTAACTATGATCTACAATTGTTTCTGGATACAATTAGAAATATTGCTTGATTCATCTTTCATTTCTTTATATTTCTTCCTCCTTTCTTGATCTTCATCATAAATTTTCTGTTAAGTCTATATTGCTATGATCCTCTTTTTTCCTGTATTGACAGCATTCTTTCTTAGAAAAAACTGAAATAAAGTCAGATAAAACAAAAGTGGTCAATTTCTATTTATAAGGTGGCATTTTGTGAACATTCCTACAAAGTTCTTGTAAAATGCTGCCATTACAGACTGATGTTCATTGTTTTTAATGTCTTCTAAAATTTGTGAGTCAAAAGCCACTAAAGACGTTTATTGCAGTCATTTCTATTAATTAAACACAATAATTTCACAATTGATGCATGAATAACTATAGAATTCTATTTAACATGACAAGTATAAAACATAGGAAATAGAAATTTGATATTTAGTTAAGAAATTCATAACTTGGGTGCTAGTGACATGGCTCAGCTGATAGAACACTGGCCTCTATTCTAAAGGTCCACAATTAATTCCCAACAACCGTATGGTGGCTCATGACCATATCTAAATGAATCTGATATTCTCTTCTGGCATATAGGTGTACATGCAGACAGGACACTGCTACATCTTAAAAAAAATTAATTAATTAAAAATTTTTATAACACCTAGTCATTTGTTTCTTACAAATCACAGACCACCTGAATTTTATCACATGAGTAAACATTACTGGTGTATTATATCATCTATCTCCACAGCATGTTAACTCCTGCCTGTTAGCTTTGGAAGGTCTACTTATTTGTCTTTCATCCTTAGTCATTTACATCAGAATCCTGGAAATACTCAATATAATTGTCTTAGGTCTATAAGACCAGAATTTATGTATCCACTGGGCTACACTGGACTCACATCAGAAGGCCCTGTATAGAAACTCAATTTGACTATTATTTGTTGGAGAGATGCAGTTCTTTGTACTTATAGGTCTAAGTCTCAGTTTTACTGTGACCTCTGGGCTTATAATGTCTCTTAGGGCTTTAAGTCAACCTGCACTCACTCTTACAAGTTCTTAGTATCTTATAAGCAGCTATTTCTCTCCTCGCTTTGGATCTTTGACATACTATTCCCCTAACAGTTAGATTCTTTTTATTCCTAAAGACCCCCTGATTTGGATCACATGAATGATCTTTCTATCATAAGATTGATTTGGCATATAATAAAAATAAATTAATGAAAAATAAGTACAAAAAATTCCCATGCTTGCTCAAAGGAGATTGGAAGACTCACATGCTTCTTCAACTTTCCATCATGCGTCTGACTTGAAGAGTCAGTGTTTTATACAATAAGATGAAAATAAGCATTTAAAGGAATGGCAAACATTTCCCAATTCAGATCATTCATTGCCCTGTCATCTTTTGGAAATGTCTCACATATTTGATTTATTCATCAGTTTCTGTTATGTCTGTATTTTTCTTCATTTACGCAATTGATTTTCCACCATACCAATCATACTATAGAAAGAATCAATATAGATGTCCACACAGAAAACTCAATATGCCATTTACAGATGTTGTTTTTTAAATATTCCCCTAAGCTTTGACATCAGTAACCTATGTCAATGAAGAAACCTAAATTTCTTAGTTCTCATATTTTCAAATTTACTTTTTTTCACTGTTAATTTTCTAAATTTTAAAACATTATGTAGCAATAGTCACATGGTAGTTCACACATTTTCAAAACTAAAGAATCTTTGTGTTGTAGATTCATTAAGCTCTTCTTAATCTTGCTTTAATAGAAAGAAATGATAAAAATTGCCAGGGAGCTGTCAATAAACTGGAAAAAAGGATATGAGGCTTGCATAAGGGGCAGAACTTAATGAGTCCTTGGCAATGTTTATACATAAATTTATTTGCTCCGTTCAGTTATATTATTCAATTATTTTGCAAGTGTGTTACAAGTAGCCACCAGTTTACATAGATATGCTGTGCACATTAGAGTCACTGCAAAGATTCAATAGAAAAATATATGTTACTGAAAAATAAAATAAGTCATATTACATCTCATTTGCTATCCCATCCCATGCATCCTCCCATTCTGCCCTCCCTCCCGCATTCATCCCATTCCCCTTCCCTATGATTGTGACTGAAGGAAACCATCCCAGCTGTTAGTAACTTAACAAGCTGCCCACGGCTAGTCCTATCATGTCTAACATGTCTCTAAGAAGAGGAAATCTCTTCAAGTGTTCTTCCTAAACATTGCCTGGCAACAAGGATGTACCTGAAGTTAGTGATTCTGCAGGTGTGATGTGTCAGTTCCATATACTCAGAGTTTAACATAGACCATTAAGAAGAAAAGACTTTTTTTTTGCTGGATGGTACTAATAGAATTCCTTATAAATGTCACCATTTGGATCATACGCATAACCTATATCACTGTCACCATTGGAGTGGGACACTTTGAGTAACCACACTGTAGTATGGGTATTTTTGGGGGGGAGTAACCACACTGTAGTATGGGTTTTTTGGGGGGGAGGTGCTATTTTTATTTTTTCAAAATAGACGGGGTTGGGTTTTTTTGTTTTGTTTTGTTTTTTTGTTTTTTTGTTTTTTGAGTTTTTGTTTGTTTGTTTGTTTTTTGCATTACAAGAATAAATGACTTAAAGTGCCAATCTGGATTAAGCACATTAGAATTCTTACAGGATCTGAAAGTTTATCTCTAATAACAATCTATTGCTTGTAAAACCAAGTTTAGGTGGTAGTCATCTTCATCACTAGCTTGGAGGGCTTTCTAAGACAGCAAACTAATCTTGGAAATATAATAAAATACATATTAAAAAGCTTAGTAAAGAAGAGCAAAAAATGAGCTGTTGGGCTTATAAACAAATGGAAGTTTACAATTTTAGATATCTCAATGAAAATTTACATTCTTTTTCCTTTCTTTTAGAGAAATCCTAATTCTATTCAGACATTCCATAAATTTCACCTGTTACCTACCCTCTTTGCCTATCAGAAGGGTTTATGAATGTCCAGTTATATTTTTAACATTATGTTTTCTTCCAAGACTAGGCCCTTTTCCCTCCCTTACTCTTTCTCATTATGTTTTGTATTAGACTTAGTTGACTCTAAACACTAATTCTTGTACAGTATTTTGTAACCATTTTTGCACAATGTTCTAATCCCTTCTTATATTAAGTCTAATCCAAATTTCCTCCTTCTGAAATTCTCCTAGACTCTGTCAGTTAGAACCAGGTGTGCATTTATATATGTATTATTTTTCATAACCTAATTTAGAGTACCATTGGGTTTAATGATATCTTTCTCTCATTTCTTCTACTGATATAAATCATTCCTTTTACCTTTCCTCCCTGAATTGCATCCATATCTGTGCCAAGAATCATCATAATTCTACAGCCTGTGAAAATATAAGTAAAATCATTTTTGTCCAGCATTGAAAATTATTTATTTAAAATTATGACTCTTTCCACTTGGGACACTTAAAACTCAGTATGTATTTAATGTTAAACTCATAGATCAAGTGATTGTGAAAATAATCTATAGCTGCCATATGTTCAAAGGAATATGTAAGCAATGATATGAAGTCTAATTTTCTCTACTTCCTTCTGCTTTCTTAGCTAAACAATGCTATAAAATTCCATCTATTTCAAAGGGTTTTATTATACTTTAAAATGAAGTAAAATTTTTTAAAATATCTTTCTTTTATGTCATAAGCTTCTGTTATTTTTTAGATTATAGAAAAAATAACACCTCTTAAAGGAATGGTTTTACCTCAAATAAATCAAAGGAGGAACTATAAAAGGATACATAATTTATATTAAATGTCTTGTAAATAAAAAACTTTTGAAGATTAATTTTTCAAAATTAAGCATAAGACATAAAACTATAACAGTCATTATTTCTTTTATTTGATTCTTATCATGAGGTTATCCAATAACAACTGGCTAGCCCTACAACATACATACACATAACATTAAAGAGATTGAGACTGTTATATTTAAAAACATATATGCATATATATATATGTGTGTGTGTGTGTGCATGAACCAAACTTAATGAAAAAAAAACCAAGCCACAAAATTGAAAGAAAATAAGGGATGCTATATGGAATACTTTGGATGGAGAAAGAGGAAAGGGAAAATGTAATGATCTCACTAAATGAAAGAAATAATTTTAGAAATTGAGAATGTAAAATACTATATTTGAGAGACTGAGGAGATGGATTAGTCAGTAAGGTTCTGAGGAGCACTGATAGATACACACTATGTGAAGCTCTGGCCTGTATGGACACACGCAATTACACCTGGACACAGATATCTGCTTTTATTCTTCTCTTAGTTTCTTTGAGACAGGAGTGCATAAGTCTTACCAACCTGACTTCAGATTCTCCTATCTGAAAATGAGCACTAAGATTAATATGTGCACACTGCCACATCCAGATTTGTAAGTAGGTATCACAATCTGAACTCAGGTCTTCGTTCTTGAATCATAATAACTTTACCAATGCACCTCCCTCCCCAGTTCCTATTTCCAGGTACTTTAATGGTATTTAAATCATCTATTTCTTCATCATCCTTTACTATAGCTTTATTCTCAATATAAAATTTGCAAACTACATAAATATGCCAGTTGTAAAAATACATTTTTGTAAATAAGAAATGTAAAGTTTTGTTTATAGATTTCTCTGTACCCATTTTTAATGAAATTCAAACCAAACCCTCTCTCTTTTACTAAAATTTTAGTCAAATTATGTGACCATTTAACGTAATTTTTTGTATACACTCTAAAAAGACTTATTGATGTTGTAAAGTTATCATCTGCTACGTGAAGTAATAGAACTCTCCCAGAAAGGTAGTAGCTTAATATAAACTAATTTAATAGAAGTAGAAATGCAACCTTTTTCTGTAAAGAAAAAGATAAATATTTTGAAATAATAAAATAAAATAACAGTTACTCATACAATACCAGGACAATCAGTCTTGTTAGTAAGTCACTTCATCATAGAGGCATTCACCCACAATAACAATGCATGTGAATATTAGCCCAAAGGATCACTGCAAGTTTAATACCAATAGCTATAGCTTCTGACTCTTCAGTGGGGTGCAATCATTCTAGATACAAGGTAACTACAGCTTTCAGTTTTCCAGGTATCTCATATGGATTTTGTTATGGTATCTGTTGACATTTACTTCAACATGATATAAAACTGAAAATCAAAACTATGTATTTGTTACTGTTATTTGTACAATATCCAGCATATTGATTCTGAATAATATTTATGAAATAATATTTATTTTTTCCTGGCAAAATCCAAGTGAGCTAGTGAGATATGAAGACTGCAATATGTTCAGCTGATAAAGGCACCTGATGCCAATACTGAATTTGATTGCCAATCCCAACCAGGTAGAAAAATTATCAACTCCAGTATGCTGTCCTCCGACCTCCTCCTCCTCCTCCTCCTCCTCCTCCTCCTCCTCCTCCTCCTCCCTCCTCCTCCTCCTCCTCCTCCTCCTCCTCCTCCTCCTCCTTCTTCTTCTTCTTCTTCTTCTTCTTCTTCTTCTCTCTCTCTCTCTCTCTCTCTCTCTCTCTCTCTCTCTCTCTCACACACACACACACACACACTACAATGTTATAAAATATTTTTAAGCTAAGCAAAAAATTGCATAATTTAATTCTTTCCAATTTTGGGGAGTTGCTTAAATAAGAAAATTGCATTTTCATATTTGACCATAGTTAGTCTCTTAAAATTCATATATTATATTGCTTCTGGCAAATACCATGGCACGATTCTGAAGAATGAAACTGAAGCAAGTAAAATTATACTAGGAATACTATTTTTTAAAAATCTGTTCTAGTCTCACAGACATATCCTATCTAACTCACTCCCAAATTCCATATAAAACAGGTTATCAAACACTTGCTTAACCCTAAGCTACTTCTAAACAACTAGAACCAAAACAAGGCGCAGAGGAGCAAGTTTTATTTCATGTCCAACATTTACTGAAGAAAGAGAGAGAGATTGTGAATCACACATTTGAAAATGCTTTTTTGAAATGCCTGTGCCTCTTACAGCATCTGATACTCTACCATGTCACTGCTGGTAAAGAATGATGTTCCTGATTGTGTCTTAGCAGAAAGAAATGATGTATCAATTTATACACACAACTTAATAGGAGTGTAATAATTTAAAATATTAAAGAGCTTTTGAAATGATAGGTCTTTGATAGATAATTAAAGGTAATTTCAGCCATTTTGTTTATATCTCTCAGCATAACTATAGACATTTCAAAAAATTTATCTTCCTAAAATTTAAGGCACAAACGTATTTATTTGTATTTTAATGTAAGTTAGTAAATAATTAAATTTCAAATAGTCTTACTTTAAAATATTTTTTTATTTTTTACATATACATTTATATTATTACATATATGTACAATAAACTACCTATAGCAAGAAGAAACATGACACAATCAAGAATTATACAAATGTTACATTCTTAGTGTTTTGACTGTTTGTATTTGACATCCTTGAAGAAAACATCTTTCCTATCTTGGTGCTTCTAAAATTCTGAACATATATATATATATATATATATATATATATATATATATATATATATATCATATCTCATCATTATCAACTTAAAACATCTCTGTAGACCTAAATACATCTTAACCCCTAAACAACTAGGCTTAATTGTAAAACTCAACTATCTGGTCTTCAACTCCATCAGAGACTTGAGAAAGAATAAAATTGATTACTTGAGTATACCAGGAGTGCAGGTTAGTAGCTTTCCAAATGAGAAGATGGCCACCCAACCTCTAGTAGTCACCCAAAACTCTGTATAATGTTTGGGCATCGTCTTCTGACAGACATATTTGTGAGGCAGGGACTATTGAGGTCTTGCTTACAATGGCTTGGCATATTTCAGCATTCGACTCTGCCTGCATCTAAGCTTGACTTTTTGTTTGTTTGTTTGTTTGTCAGAATCCTGTCTGTGGTAGAGATGAGGGCTTTTTGCCCAGTGGCTTGTTTGCCACATTTGAAGCCAGCTCCACAAGAAGGTTCTTTGATATAAGATGAGTGTTGCTAGGAATTAAAATGTCTTATTGTAAGTGAATCTTTAAAATAAGAAAAACATTTTAAATGCCATATTCTATATGTCGCTGATGTTTTTGAAGACCTTGTCTATTTTACCTTATTTTTCTATAGAATCATATATATATCTGTTGCACCTAAGATGCATATTGTTGTGATAAAATAGACTAGTTTTTGATATAACCATGATTTCATCAACTAACTTGTATAGCTTGCTTATCCTAAACAGCTTGCAATAGGACTTTCTAAATATTAAAAGTAAACATTGTATTATCATTGAGTATTATCATTGGGTAACAATATCTCATATTAGAATAGAAATACATCTAATTTGTGTGAAAAATAACCTCACATTTGAATTCTATACCACTGTATGTAGAATTAAACTTATTTTGCATCTATATACAAAATTCTATACCAGCCATCACATTGCACCAACACGCAGTCTCTGGTTGAATGGTGGCCTACAGAACACCAGCTTTTGGGCCTGCTATCCCAGGAGAGACCCAAGGGTGTGGAGCATGGGTGGATCTGACCTCAGGTCACTAGGGTAATCCATGAAGAGGTCGCAGGTCCAAACAGGCTCATACAAGGAGTGGTCCACAAACCTTACGCTCATATTGGCAGGTGTGCAGCACCCTTCTTGTTTGTCTCTGACCAAGCAGTGGGCAGAAAGAAAACAGTGCTTGTGTCTTCTAGCCCACAAGTGTGGAACACAAGTGGGTCTGAAATCAGGTCACCTTGCCAAGCCACAGAGAGCTACCAGATCTGAACCCAGGTTACTATCCTGACCCACGGAAGGGCTCTCTGCAGGCAAGAAGTCTTAATATATAGCCACTCACCTATGAGCTGCTGTCAAAGGTCAGTGAGCCACACCGGAAACTATTACCCAACACCAGAGACAGCAAGATGACTAAAGAACAAGATTAAAATAAAAACTACAAAAGCCAAAATAATATGGTCTCTCCAGAACCCAGTTATCCCAAAGCAAACAGTCCTAGAGACTGAAATACAAGAAAATGACCTCAAATAATTAATAATGAAGATGATAATGGAGGAAATGAATAAATCAATAAACAAACACAGGAAGATATAGCCAAACAGCTTGAGGACCTTAGAGAGACCTTGGCAGTTGCCTATAGAGAGGAGATGAAGGAATCACTGGAAGAAATTCAGGAAAATGTAAACAGTCAGGTTAAGGAAATCAATAAAATGGTTCAAGATCTGCAGATGAAAATGGAAACAATAATAAAAGCACAAATCTAGGTAAGCCTGGAAATAGAGAACTAAAGAAGAAAACAGGAATTGCAGAGGTAAGCATCTCCCACAAATACAAGAGATGGAGAAAAGACTCTCAGGCGTGGAAGACACAATGCAACCATCAAAGAAAAATTTAAATCTAAAAAATTCCTGACACAAACATCCATAAAATCAAGGATGTCACAAAAAGTCCACACCTAAGAATAATAGGAATTGAGGAAAGAGAAGATGCCTGCCTCTAAATCCCAGAAAACATTTTCCACAAAATCATAGAAAAATATTCCCAATTTAAAAAAAAAGATGCCTATAAACTTAGAAGATGCTTACAGAACAGCAAATAGAGTATTCCAGAAAATAAAGTCCTTCTACTAGTATAATCAAAACACAAAATGTGAAGAACAAAGAAAAATATTAAAAGTTGCAAGGAGAAAAGGCCAAGTAACATACAATGGGAAACCTATTAGAATCACAACTGACTTTTCAACAGAGACCATAAAAACCAGAAGGGCCTGGTCAGAGGTCTAGGAAACCCTAAGAGACCACAGATGTCAGTTCAGATGACTATACCCAGCAAAACTTTCAATAACCATAGCTGGAGAAAACAAAATATTCTGTGTCAAAACAAATTTAAAGAGTACCTATCCAACAAATCCAGCCCACAGAAATAGTAGAAGAAAAACTCCATCCCAGAGAGGCTAATTATACCCGGGAAAATACAGGAAATAGATAACTTCACTTAAGCAAAACAAAAATCATGGAATCACAAAAACACACTTCCACAACCAACATCAAAATAAAAGGAAATCAAGAGCTGGTTCTTTGAAAAATCTGCAAGATAGACAAACCCTTAGCTGAGCTAATTAAAAGGCAGAGAGAAACGACCCAAATCAATAAAAGCATAAATGAAAAGGGTGATATAACAATAGACACTTAAGAAATACAAAGCATCATTAAATCTTACTTCAAAAGCCTATGTGCCACAAAATTTGAAAATATAAATTAAATGGGCAGTTTTCTTGATAGATTCCATTTGCCAAAGTTGAATCAAGATCAGGTAAACAAATTAAATAGTCCTATATCTCCTGTGGAAATAGAAGTTATCATTAAAAATGCCCCCCCCCCCAAAAAAAAAGAAAGAAAAAACAGGGCCAGATTGTTTCAGTACAGAATCCTACCAGACCTTCAAAGAAGAGCTAATACTGATACTTTTCAAACTACTCCACAGAATACTAATGGAAGGAACATTTCCAAAGTCGTTCTATGAGGCCACAGTCATCTTGATAACTAAACCTCAGAAAGACCTAATGAAGAAAGAGAATTTCAGAGCAATTTCTTGCAAAAATACTTAATAAAATAATTTCAAACTGAATCCAAGAACAAATCAAAAATATCATTCACCATGACCATATATGCTTCATTCCAGGGATGGTCCAACATACAGAGATCCATCAATGCAATCAATCATATAAACAAACTGAAATAAAAAAAAATATGACCACCTCTTTAGATGCAAAACAAGCATTTGACAAAATCAAAATCTGTTCGTATTTAAAAACTTGGAGAGATCAGCGATACAAGGCACATACCTAAATATAGTAAGGGTTATTATATACAGCAATCCTATAGCCAATATCAACATAAATGGAGAGAAACTTAAAGAAATCCTCCTAAAATCAGAGACTAGACAAGGCTTTCCACTTTCTCCATATCTTTTCAAAATAGTACCTGAGTTCTAGCTACAGCAATAAGACAAAAAATGGAGTTCAAGGAGATACAAATAGGAAAGGAGGAAGTCAAAGTATCACTATTTGCAGATGACATGATAGTAGACATAGGTAATCCTGAAAATTCCACCAGATAACTTCTACAGTTTATAAACACCTTCAGCAAAGGGGCTATATACAAGATTAATTTTGTAAGTAGCATTCATGTATACAAATAACAAACAGGCTAAGAAAGAAATTGGAGAAACTAAAGCCTTCACAATAGCCACAAATAATATAAAGTACTTTGGTGTAACTCTAACAAAGCAAGTGAAAGACATGTATGAAGAAAGAAATTGAAGAGGTTAGCTATCAGAAGATAGAATAATCTCCCATTCTCATGGATCAGAAGGATCAACATAGTAAAAAGGGCCAAGTTAACAAAAGGAATCTACAGGTTCAATGCAATCCCTATCAAAATAACTACAATTTTTTTTACAGACCCAGAAAGATCAATTCTCAATTTCATATGGAAAAAAATTCCCAGAATATCTAAAACAATTCTGTATTATAAGAGAACTTCAAGAGAATAACTATCCCAGATCTCAAGCTGTACCATGGTTCAGCATTAATAAAAATCAGCATGGTACTTGCATAGCAATGGGCTAGTTGATCAATGGAATAGAATTGGAGACCCAGAAATAAACCCACATGTCTTTGAACACTTGATTTTTTTAACAAAGAAGCCAAAATCATACAATGAATAAAAGGTAACATCAACAACAAATTGTGCTGGTCCAACTTGATGGCTATAGGCAGAAAAACGCAAATAGGGCCATATTTATCACCCTGGATAAAAATAAAGTCCCAGTGGATTAAATACACCTACATAAAACTAGACACATTAAATCTGTTAGAAGAGAAATTGCAGAAGAGGTTAGAACTTATTGGCACAGGAGAAAACTTCCTAAACAAAACACCAATAGGCCAGTGTGGAGAGCCACAGATAACAGCGCCCCCTGCTGCTTCCCTGGAGCAATATGCCCTTGAGTGAGCCCCTTATGCACATGCCCAATGAGCCCTTGAGTGAGCCCCTTATGCGCATGCCCAATGGTATGACACTTGGGGGCGCTATCCTTCTGCACCAATTGTGAGTGACAACGTGGCAGGCTCTGATTGGAGCGATCGCACTATAAAGGCTTTCTGGGTGTGGTCCTCGGGGTCACTCCGTTATTCAAGAATCCTGAGTAAACTGCCACAAGAAGAGTTCCCGGTGTTGGTGTCTTTCCTGCTGGTCGGGGGCAGCACCCACAGGCCAGGCTCTAAGATCAACAATTAATGAATGGGACCTCAAGAAACTGAAAAGAAAAAAGAAAAACAAAACAAAAAACAAACAAATAAATAAAAGCAAAAAACAAAAAATAAAAACAAAAACAAACAAAAAAATCTGAAAAACTTTTATAAGACAAAAGACACTATCAATAGAATAAAACAAATATATAACAATTGTGTGTATGTGATGTAAGTGTTGTATTGAAATAATTATTTACATATTAGTTTAAAATTTTAAACAAACCATTATATTACACAAGTACATTTTTAAAATAATTCCAAATATAAGTTACTATTTTAACACTATCACCTGCCTTTCTGAAGCATAAGTGTATTAACTTCTGTATACTGTACTAGCACTGTAATTGATTCTATTGTTTCTGCCTAAATGAATACTTTTCTCCTAGCTTGATGCCCCAGTGAGAAGAGACAAACACATTTTATCATTGCTGTAATTATAACAATTAATTTGTTCCATGTAAGTTGAGTAATTGTTAGCTGAGCGTAACATATTCTTTTTATTTTGGTGACAAAAAAACTATCAATGAAATAATTAATGATTGCCTTGATTTTTAAGTAAGGTGTTTCTTCAATAAATATGATGTTTCTTCAATAGGCTTGTTGACTACTCATGATTATTTTTAAATGAATAACATTTCTATATCGTAAACTTCAAAAACAACACAAATAAACAAAACTAAGTACATTTACAGTAGTAATGTAGGTCATCAAAATAACGAAGGAAAATTTTACAATTTGGAAAGTGCACAGATGATCCAGACAGCTATTCAATACCTGTCCCCTTAAATGCCTCCCAACTCTCGAATGACACTGTGTAAGGTGCTGGGTGTGGCCGCTTAGTGGTACCTATTGCTAGACTATGGTCTCCTCCATGGGTGATGCAGCTCTAGCCTTTTGACACAGCTCTGCTAACCATGTTAGACAGTTCCTGGTTGATGAAGTCTCCTGAGTGACCATATATGACCAGATTATTGTAAGGATCATCTTTGTAAAACTTCAGTAAAACTCAATTCTCCAAAGTCTTTTAGGTGGCATCACAACATGGAGAGACTCTTCAGCAAGCCAGCATCTCAAATGGCAGGTGGGTGATATTCCACTCTTTTCTTTTTCTGACCTTGAGAAAAAAGGACTCTGATTAAAGTTACAGAGTGGACAGATTTCATCAGGACACAAGTCACTTGTTCATGAAGCACACATGAGATGCTGTTCCTCATGAACATAATTGGAAGGAGGGTTTCACCATGGGAGAAGCAACTGGTGCAAATCAGGACCTTAAATGAGCCCTACTCATGATTATTGAAGGCATTATGAGTTATTCAACAATCATTCTTGTGCCTTTTTAGTTTTCTTAATTACACAATAACTAGGAATATTTATAAAATTATAGAAATATTTTGATACTATTAGATTATCCAATAAGATCATTAGCGATGTTCTTATATCATAGTTTTTAAAGATTTCTAAAAATATCCATGTATATATTTGTTTCTTTTTGTGTATATGATACATTTGTAATGTCTTTAGAATACAGAAATATCAGGTTTCTCATGTCAGATTAACTGAGTGAAACTGATTTAAGATTTTCAAGGGATAGCAAGCTATTATATGGGGGCAAACTCAAATCAGGCTTCATTTAGAGGATTTTAGCAATATTCAATTTCTCTTCTGTCTGGTTGTCTTTCTTTCTTTCTTCTCCTTTTTTCTTTCTGGATCCTTCTATTTCCTCATTCTCCCATAATTCTCTCACCTAGAGTCCCAATAGCATGTCCTCCCTTCTATCCCACTTTCCTGAGAAATAAAAATTTTCATGGGACATGCCCCTTGGGCTAGTGTCCAGATTAAAGTGAGTATATATCATTTGAGTCTTTCTGCTTCTGGGTTAACTCACTCATTATGATCATTGTTAGTTCAGTCCATTTGTCCACAAATTTCGGAAATTCCTTGTTTTTAATCGCTGAGTAGTATTCCATAGTGTAATATAATATAATATATTATGTATATTACATGTATATAATATATACGAGATTATATATATGCTATGTTATATAACATATATAATTAAGATGATAAGGTACGAAAGAATATCCTAAAGAAAGTATTATCACTGGCAGTGTTCCTAACTAGAAACATAGACTTAACACAAATCCCAGTTTTAGTCACAAGTTTCAAATACAACAATAACCCATTATTCTAAACAATAAGCCCGAGTAACTATAATTGAACACTTTGTAAAATAAAACTTATTTCAATGTTATTTTTGGTAATTGAATAAATTACTTTTATATCTTAAAAGGAAATTTTCTACTACATAAATGCATATCTATGGATATCTTGGATAATGTAGAAATAGATTAAATATGAGACAATATAGAAAGAATACATGAAAAATGAACAATTCTCCTGACAAACAGTATTGCCTCTTTCCATATCACTTGACACAGAACCTCTATCCAATAACTTAATTTCAAAGACATTTTCAAGGGAGATAACAGCAGGGACATTTGAGCTTCTTGGCATATCTTGTTTTCCATCTTGCGTAATGATTAATGATCATCCTTAAACTTTCTGCTTCCAAATTCCCTTAATTAAGGTTCCAAAAGATTTTTAAGTTTCCATTCTGAGACTGAGATCATCAAATTATATTGCCCTCATATAGTGTGATTGCATAATGAGGTTCTTGTAGTGAAACACCATAATTACATTTCCAATCAGTCATCCTGCTGCTCCTTGGTAAGGTGAATTTTCCTTCCACAGTGTTTTCCAGACACACATTATGTCCTCAACTTCCCAGATCCTAAAGAATTAAATTCACTAAGTCGTCTGAAGGTAAAGTTGTGTCTATAGCACAAAATTGTTATATTTTGTAGTGTTTGCAGACAACTCAGGTTAGTAATGTTCTCCTTAACACTCCATTTGAAAATTAGAAAGTTCTTTTATGTGAAAATTTTTATTTATTATATAAGTTGTTTATGGAAATATATTATTCTATAAATATATGAGTCACACATATGAAACTTGATAAAATTGTTAAATACTTATCGTCAGAATTCTGAAATGCAAGATCATTTCTATTTCTTTTTGTCTTTCTGTTAATTAGGATCTCTCCAAGGTAACACTGTAAGTTAATGTAAGCCATTTCTCCATATATGAATCAGTTTTCACGAATGAAAATTTAGGGATTTTTTTAAAACACATTTTAGTTTAATTTGGCTCAATATATTAATATAATTGAAAGGAGAGACTCCTCTGCAGTTTGATTAACTGAAGACTTAGTTTTGCTCTTTGATTTATAGCATTCTGTTTGATGGATATTCTGAATTAACTTATGATTTCTTAATGATTTAGTATTCATAGTGTATACCCCTGCTAAAAATCCCAATTTGTTAAATAATTTATTAGATATATAATGTAATATGAATAGAATTGCTAGTTCCAGGGTTATATACATATATAATTTGTGACAATAATTACTTTTTTTAAAATCAATTTCCATTTCTCCTATAAACAACTGCCACAAGGAAACACAGAATTGCTTTTTTTTAATTCTGTAGATTGGCAGACAGTTCAAAGTACGTTGAGTCTGAATCTTTTAGGACAGTGGTTCTCAACCTTCCTAAAGTTATGGTGACCCCCACAACAAAATTATTATTTTTTTTACTATTTCATGACGGTAATTTTGTTACTGCTATTAATTACAACATGTCTCTGGTATGAAGGAGATCTGATATGTGACCTCTGTGCAAGGATCTTTCCACTCAAAAAGGAGCATATACCCTTCCTAACTGCTGTTTTAGAGGTTTCAGAAAATAATTACTTTTCATCTTCTCCAACTTCCAGAATATGTGCATTCTTAGCTTCATAATCCCATCTTTCTATCTCTCCAACTACTTACCCCCACCCATCAACATATCCTCATTTCTAACCCTGAATTGTTGCCTCTCTATTATGAGACCAATGTGATATATTTAGAATGATCCCTAAAAATCTAAAGAACTTTACTACCATCTTAGCAACAGTACCTAGCTGATGCACCTAAAATGTATATTCTTGTGATAAAAATAGACTAGTTATTGATATGACTATGATTTGATCAACTAACAACTTGTATAATGTATTTATCGTAAACAGCTGGTGTGTAAAGAATAATCTTAAACTTGAATTTTATACCACTGTATCTAAAATTAAACTTATTTTGCAACTACAAACAAAATTCTATACCAGTGAATTAAAAATAGCCCTGTGATTGATGATTAACGCATTAAGTTGAAGGGTAGATTCATTAATCTACTTTTTATTCTATCTTACCTATATATTTCTATATTCCTCCCTTCTTTCTTTTCAACCCCCATCGCCAAACCTAAGAATGGAAGATAAAGGAGAAGAGACACATCCTGGAGCCCAACTTTGTTTTTTCTCTAACTAAGACCAATAATAACTTATAACCAATACTCATTGAAAATAACCCTCTAAACTAGAAGAAAGCAACCAGAAATCTACCCAACCCCCTTTGGGGAAATGGAGTGTCATTTTCTTAAGGTTCCTTACTGCTGATTTGGGATGAATAATACCTTTTTAGGGGTTGAAATAAAATTGGGGAAAAGATTAAACAAGCTAGGAATAGCATTTGTGGTCCAGTTTCTAAATGTTGAGAAATTTCAGACTTAATTAGAGTCCTGTGTGGGACAGTCTGAAATTCTGGACCAATTGGGGTCCAAAACTTTCTTTGAAGGTGTACTGGGAGCTATTTTGTTCTGGTGAGATAAAACAACTGAAACACATGGTGCTGGAGCATGAATGATGCAGGGTGTCAGTGTCCAGCATGCAGAGATAAATGAATCATGTCAGGTCTGATCAAATGTTAGTGTCCAGTTCTTTTGTTTTTAAAACATATTTTCTCACAGGGATTATACAGTCCTAAATTATAAATGTATAAGGTGTGCGTGGGTGCACAGAACAATTAAGCCAGTTTCTCTGTTCTTTCTCTGAGCAGAAAAAAATGATATCCGTAAATCTTCATTCATGCCATACAAAGAATGACATATAATAATTCATAAGGATTCTTTAGCCAACAAGGTGCACTGTCTATGCCTAGACATTCAGACTCAGCCAGTCTCAGAGCTCTTCCCAATATAATTTACCTGCTTGTTCTGCAGTTAAATTCTTCACATCCCGATTGTATCCCCCTTCCTCATCCCCTCCAGATGCCCCCTCCCTCCCTCATCCCTCATCCCTTCTTTGATGCTCATCATCTTCTTTGGGGTACACTGGTTGTTGCCAGGTGTTGACCTGTGTTATTTTCCCTTTTTTAAAATAATTTAATTAATTTATTCAGCTTACAACACAACTGTTACCCCATCACTTGTATCCTCCCATTCTCCCTTCCCCCCTCTTCCACCCTGTTCCTCTCCCCTAGGCCTATGACCTAGGGGGACCTCCCCCCCAAACTATATGGTTATAGGTATCAGCTTCATTTTGGTAGCCTGCTTATTCTTTCTCTGAGTGCCACCAGGCCTCCACACCAAGGGGAAAATGGTTCATATGGGCCACCAGAGTTCATGCTCTCCCCACAACTGTGGAGAATGTCCTGACCATTGACTAGATCTGAGTAGGGGGTTCGAAGTTTACTGCTTGTATTGTGCTTGGTTGGTGCAGTAGTTTGAGCAACCTCCCCCCGGGCCCAGACCCACCCATCATGATGTTCTTCTTGTAAGTTTCTAGGGACCTCTGGATCCTTCTACTTTCCCATTCTCCTACATTTCTCTCACCTAGTGTCCCAATAGGATGTCCTCACATCTATCCCAATCTCCTGGTAAATGAAGACTTTCATGGGACATGCCTTTTGGACTAGTGTCTTATTATAAGTGAGTATATATCATATGAGTCTTTCTGCTTCTGGGTTAACTCACTCAGTATGACCATTTCTAGTTCTATCCATTTGTCCACTAATTGTGGTATTTCCTATTTTCAAAGAAGCAATATTTAGTACCTTAGTTCACAGACTTTGGAGGAATTAACACAAGAGCATCAACATGATAAGACATCACTCAATCACAAAGCTATAGTTACACTCTAATTTCTAAAGTATGGAAGCAGGTCTCTCCTCTTGGAATGTTTTATTCAGAATTATAAATTAGAAAGGCATGATTACTACTACTGGTAAAATAAAATATAGTTTAGGTATAGCATTAAGTGTGACAGAACATCTGTACTTAACTTACCAAAAACTATAATTATGAAACAGGAGAACCAATTAACTCACTATGGCAAGAATGATTTAAAGAAAAGCATCACTTTTGATTTCTTATAGAAAGGTCCAACATACTTAGACTATAAATACATTAATGTGTTTATTGCTAATATATTTATTTATAATCTACTAAAGGTTTAGAGATTTAATAGGCTGACATCATACTTGATTTTGATGCTATATTTTAACTTGGGTCAATCACCTCAAATTTTTATTATAGTTTCCATCTTCAAGACATTAGATCATAATCATTATCCTTGAGATTTTACTACCTAATGAATCCCTAGGGCTCACAATTTACAATGGTTCAAGGTACAATTTTTTGACCTTTCAATTGAATTTTATATGTGTTAGTAGAAACCATACTTCAAATTCAAGTATGACCTCTTCCAGGTTAGCTACATGCAATAATGATGCTTGGAAATATAGACAGCATTATAAAGCCAGAGTTCCCAGTTAGCCTTGCAAGCATTAAGACTCAGGAATCAATATCCACCTTAACTGTGTTGTCAGCACTTTCTTTATACATATGTTCAATAAACTATATGAGGCCTTCGACAGTTTATTACAAAACTGACTTTTCCATTCCTGTGTCCAAACCCTCCCATGTGCTCTTCCTAACTCTCTTCCAAATTCATGTGGACTCTTTTTTTCATTGATTGTTGATATATATATATATATATATATATATATATATATATCACTCAGTTTGATTAATGTTACTTTTATATTTGTTTTTGTTTTCATGCATGACCACTTATTATTGGATAAACTTCTGCTGTGCTCTTTAGTTTTGAGAAATATCAGTGACTAAAAGTGTTCTGGCTTAACACAATTACACTAACCAGATTTAACCATCAGCAATGAGCAGGATATTTGTGGTGTTTGTGATTAGGTCACTGTTTACACATGTCTGATTGTAGCAAAGGCTAAGAAATGGTTGTTCATAATGTGCTTGTGGTTTTTGATGCTTCACAGTATTCTTGTTCTCAGTAATTCAATTTTTCCAGCTTGATAAAATATTGAAGTATCCACTTGCCCATGTCATTATATTGTTTGGAGTTTACAGTGACTGTTGACCTTGATCACTGTTTTTCTGGATGTCTTTTCAATAAAAGGCTCATAAGTCTCAGATACTTTAGCAACAGTGATATCTTCTTTTAAGATAGATCTGACATTGTCATTAGTCATTCAGTGTAATCTGAGCTGTTAAGTGACTTTGTCTTTTCACTGGACATTAAATGCTGAAGTTTACAAGATATTTTCCCTTCTTAATCAGATGTCTTTCTTCTATTTTAAAGAGTGTAATTCTGCACAGCAAATGTAATTCTGGAATCCTCACGTAGTTTATTTCCTCACCCTATTCACTCTCTACATTGTCTTTAAAATTTGAAAAAAATCCCAAAATTTCTTAGAAATCTTATTCTTTTAATCATATGAAAACACACAACATTTAAAGCCCAGCGACAACCCTAACCCTAACCCTAATCCTAACCCTAACCCTAACCCTAACCTAACCCTAACCCTAACCCTAACCCTAACCCTAACCCTAACCCTAACCCTAGTTGAATCTGAAAATGGTAACTACAACCAGTGTGCTTTCCTTAAGAATTCTTTTTATTTAACACCAAAACATAATTTCTGTTCCCAAGACTGTCAGTTTATCTCATTTCAAAGTCAGATATATTGTTCAATGAAATTGACATACTTCCATTTTTAACTGGAAAATGAAAAAACTTCTAACTTCATTATACTAAAATTAAGGAACCCCAAAACTCTCATTGATAATTCTCAGTGGCTTAATAAATTATTTGGACAGAAGGTTTGAATTACCACACAGCTAAAGAATGCTTTTCCAGCCATAATGGTGACTTGTTCTTTTATGGGATGTTTCATTTAGTAGCTGGAAAATTCTGATACCTAAAGTTTAAACACAGAAATATAACCTCAAATACTTTGAAATATGGCATATACACATATAACTGACATACTCTGTTCAATATTGAAGAAAATAGGGAAATGTACATGCAATTGAAGTACAAAATATTGAGAGTAAGACAATATGGATTTTGTATTAATATTTTACTTAATTACTTTTAATTTTAGTGCAGCATGCATGGATTATGTGTTCTATATTTACATAAATGTTTTGATGTATTTGTTTAAAGTTAATTTCTACTTCAAAATCCAAAGCACATGTTATTAAATTCTCATTTTGGTTCCAATAAGACCCAGAAGACTTACGCTGTCATCACTTTCAGTGTCCAAGGGAGTTCCTAGTCAAACTTTATGATGATCAATGAATTAGAGGAATGAGATTTAAATAAAGCTCTCAAATTAAATTCAGATCAAAAGTGATTTCCAATATCTTAAATAACTAAATAGTATATATTGGCTTGTCTCTGTACAATCTCATTAAGGAATTAAGTTTATTTGACTTCTAAATACTGACCTCTCCCTTCCACAGCAGAACACAGAAATACCATGGCAGTATATAAATTCTAAATTTCCTACTTCAAACTGAACATTTTTTTTCTTACTTCTCTGAACACTGAGTATCTAGTGGTCATCTTGTAGAGTTCTACATTGTTTGAATATAATGTCTTCCCTCATCTAGAATTCCTACTCATTCCTTTAAGAGTAGGCTGGTTTTTAACATGGAGGAGACTTAGGTACTTAGTTTTGTCTGTAAAAAGTTCAGTGTAGTATGCTTATAGTGAAAGCACTGGATATATATATCAGCAAAAGACATGACAGTAAGTAAATAAAATTGTGTAGAAAAAAAAGTTGACTAGAGTTCATGACCAAGTCATACCTCATCTGAATGAAAAGATTAGACAATAGGGTGGTCTTTCATAAAAGTCTAGATGGAGACTTGAGACAAAGATATCCCTTATGAGAGATGAGGCAACGAATACAGATAATCTCTGATGTTATTTTATTTGTGCCAAAAATTATCCTTGATTTAATAAATTCCCTTGGAAAGAAATCGCTAAGCAATGAGGATGCAGCATCTCATTGGGCAGGTGAACATGTGCCGGCACAATACAACTCAGGTTGGTCTGGAGCTCCAATTAGTTTTCTTAGGTGTGTATCCCATCTCAAAATAGATGGAGTACTGTTTTGTTTTTTTTCATCTGACTCGGAAAGCATTTCGATTTCTTGATGAAATGCTAAACTATTGGTTCTCTCAGGATGACACTCTGTTAGAAGTGTGGTAAAGATTGTGAACAGTAGATCACATGTTTATGTGTCTTCTCTTTATTTTTTAAGTATATGATTATACTGTGTGTTCTTTCCACAGTTTAGACATTCTGAAAGTTCTTAGAAAAATTCCAGTTTCGATCATACATCAAGGAAAAGAAAACCCAAGATTGACATTTGTACTGAATCCCAGCTTGACAAATTATTCTCTCATCCAAGATTCATTAAGTCTGGGGATAATCAATATTTATAAGAAAGACAGCTGAACTTCTTATCTGACAAAGCAAAATTTATAAGGTGGCATGTTTATACATAAGAAGACAGTTCAAAACAGGGTTTACTGACAAAAATGTTGTCAGGATCCTGAGCCTACCCCCTTCCACGAGAGTCCCTCTCTTCACACTTAATTGGGCTAACACTCGACGTCAATGCCAAATTTAAAGTGCCAACTTTCTAAGATGTATTTTATTTTCCTTCTTGCTGCCTCTGGTCTGATGCTAATGAGTATGAGGGTAATCCCCCACTCTTCTATACTTTGTTCACATGTGTCTTTGCCTTTTTAGCTATGTCCCCTTTAAGATGATAATCCAGCCATTTTCACTGTAGGTCCCTAACCAGCCAAACCATTTGCTACTCTTTGAGTCTTGCACAGTGTTACCAAGTATTGCTCTTTTCAATCAGAAGATAAATGCCTACACTATTGGGTTGTCTTTTATTTTTGTCTGTGATTCATGGCACATGTCTTTATCACTATATTTCAGGGTAACCTCTGAAAACAATTTTAGTTAAACTAAAGTCTATTTTGACTGTTATCTAATTGCTGGTTCTAGATATACAGTTCCCTATAACTCATTATGGCATTTTCTCCAAGTACATAAACACTGCCTTAATTTAAAGTACATAGTGTGTTATTTTTCTGTTTCACAGTTTTGTGCTGTAGGACTACATTTTTCCCTGCTTTTGTAACTCACAACACTTTGCTCTTACTTAGTTTTTCAGTTTGGAGAATAGCTCTGTAATTGCTTAAATAACAAATAATTTACTAGCTGGTAAAAAATAAATAAATAAATCGGATTATCGCTATCAGCTAGATGTTCCATGGAGCTGGCTAGTCACTCAGAGCTGAGTTAGGCTGATTGCTTTTTAAACTTAGAAACATTTCCAAGATATAAATGACATAATAAAAACATACACATTTGTTACATTGTAAACTAGTCCAAAAGAACCATAAAAAACATAAATGATAAGCATTAATCATCATATTTGGCTGATATAAGTAATTTCTGGAGAGTAGTGCTAGATTTTCCTTGTTTCTGCAATCCTCTAGGTGAAACGTACTAAGACTCCCAGTTACTGTCATTTTCTGACCATTCACACATTCATGTAAAAGCCTCTCACACTTAAATCTTTCTTCAAATTACCTTCCCAAACAAAACAGATCCCACTCCAACCCGCAACTTCCTTTCTTCTCTTCACTTTCTCTTTTATTGCCACAAGTACACACAAAAAAAATAAAAAAGAAAAAAGAAAGAAAGGAAGGAAGGAAGAAAGAAACAAAGGAAAAGAAAAGAAATACAATGAAACAATGCACATTACTTTGCTCATGAATCAGAGGTTGACAGTGAAAATTTCACTACTTATAATTCCTTAATTCATAAATATGCATTTTCATGATTTGGCCATTTATTTTAGCCTGATATTTGCAACAATTAGAAACACTACATTTGTATATTCCAAAAAAAAATCCCCACTTTTTTTTGTTAAAGCTGTTGAGGAATCAATTATGAATATCTTTTATTTCCCTCAATAAAATTTAACAATTCAGAAGATTAAAAAAGTTCTGATGGTTGAGTAATGATAGCATGCTTGCCTACTACTTATGAGAGCCTAGGATCATTCCCAAATAATAAACAACAGAAACAATTGTGACATTTTTGTAATTTTTTTGTATCTTCCATTTGTATACAGGTAACTTTTTCATTTATTGTTCAAATGACACTTAAATATTTTTGCTGTTGATTGTTATTATAAAGCCAATACTTGATAAAATAAATGGAAGAAATGTCAGAAAAATAAATGCTTAGATTATTACTGAGCTTTTGAGAATCTCTAATTTTCTTCTTTTGCTTAATTTTTCCACACACCATGACACATATGACAAATGATGAGATGGCAGAAAAAGACATGATTCTTGGTATAAAAAAAGCATTGTCATGTGTCATATCCAAACCTTTAATTGAAGCCTTTTCCTGACCTATTTTGCTAAAGTGATCCCTTGTCAATATTGCTTTGCAAAAAGGCTATCATGAACTTGCTCACATTCAAGACGCTATGAGCCTAAGTCTCTCTCCTTTTTGAACTGCAGGATATGCTGGGTGACTGTTGTTTACTCCAAAATTATAGATTCTGTATTCATCGCTGGTGGGTAGTGTGAGGAAAGCCATACCGTGTCTTGGCACAAATGGATTGTGTGATGGGAATCCTGGGGAACATTTATGATGCTTGCGCTATTGCAACTGCTGTTTTTGGTTTCCGTTCACTGTTTCAAACACTGGCCCTGACAAGAGCAGAGACAGCAATGATTTAAGTGTTGCAGGATAGCGCTGCTGTGATAGCAACAGTGCCTGTGATGAATGGCCACATAGCAAGCACGAAGGAAGGAAGATGTGAATTAGGAGAGGGTGGATGAGATGTGACAGATTTAAAGCCTTTCCCCCGAACATCTTCCTGTTACTCTTCGAGGCAAAAGTGCACTATTTTAATTTCTAGAGGTTTTCTGGAATGTCACAGTAAATTTGTTTGACTCACAGGTTAAATATGAATCACTATTTAACCATCTCACAAGCCTGGGAGGAACTACTGTTTACATTCAATCTTGACCTCATTGAAAATTTCAATTTCATAAAGTAATACACATGATATTTTAAAATAAATATGAGATAGGATATACAATGTCATAGTGAATATTAGCTTTATTTCTTAGGTAAATTATAACTCCATATAATATTATGTGATCATTTATAGAAATTGTGAATGAAAGATAAACCTTACTTATTTTCTGAAATTTATATATATATAAGCATTCATACATGTATATTGTATGTAACTTATGTAATATTAGATGCTATAGAAACATTGTGTAATTTCATACAACTACAGGTTTAAAAACTTAAATATCCATTGAACATATAAACCACACTTCTACTTCAGAGTTTCAATTGTCAGTGTGGAACAGGGTACAGAAAACTTGGAAAAGCTATAGAAAGTAAAGACCATAGGGAAAGTGCCTTCAAGACACAGTATGTAAACACATAATGGTTTTGGTACTATACACAAGACCCATGCAGTACCAAACTAGAACAAATGTAGAACAGAAAGCAGAGAGGAACATGAATTTCCACTCCTAGCTGAGGTGCTTTGGGTTATTCTTAGCTGCTAGCTAAGTGTTCTTCAAGAGTATAGATCCCCCCATTTTAAAGAGTTTTATTTATTTATTTTATGGATATGAGTGCTATATCTGCATGTATACTTGCATGCCAGAAAAGGGCATAAAAGGTATAGATGCTTGTGAGCCACCTTGTGGTTTCTAGGAATTGAACTTAGGACCTCTGGAATAGCAGACAGTGCTCTTAACGATATTAGACTAACATAGAAATCCTCTGAGAGATTTCATCCAGTGGGAGATGTGGACAGATACTGGGACTTGCAGCTGGACTCAGGGTGAAGAGCTTAGAGTTGTATAGAAGAAATAATGGATGGAAGGACGGGTATGCAGGGGTTGGGGCAGTGATGTCAGGAGCTTCACAGAAGAATATTAAGACTGAAGGATCTGGACCCGGGGGGCTTGCACGGACTGACACACCAAACAAGGACAATACAAACCAAGTTCCTGGATCCCCTGTTTGGGTTTCAGTGTAGCCAATGGACAGTTCATTCTCCACATAGAGGGAGGAGAGTTCGGTACTGCCGCTGACAAGATCTCTGGTGCCCAGGACTTGATCATTCCTCCTTGGTGGAGAAGCTCTGTGGGAGCACCAAGGGGGTGGGATGCTAACTGTCCAGATGAGACCTGGTAGGGTATAGTCAGATGGTCGGGGAGGAGGACCCCACCTCTTAGAGGTCATGGGGAGAAGAATACAGTGGAGTAGGGGGGTGGGAATGGGAAGGTAAGAATGAGAGGGATTACAATCCAGATGTAATGTGAATAAATTATAATAAAATTATTTTTAAGAGAATAAAAAATGAGTACAGCCCTTGATAAATCAGCTATGCTGCAGTAGGAGACCTTGTGTCCAAGAATATTTGAACAGCATAACTTGTCCTTCATAGTGAAAAAAAAAAAAAAACCAAAGGCATAAAGATGGGTAGGAAGGAAAGTGTGAGTGAATTTGATAAAAAGTTTGGAGGAGGGAGGTTGAATGTATTCAGAACATATTATACAGAATTCTTGAAGTTCTAATTATTATCAAAAAGCAGTGAAAGTTGAATGGAGACAAATTGGCTCATAAGGGATAAGGTAGGATATAATAAAGTGGGTCCAATCTATGCACTATATAATGTGTGAAATGCCAGACTAAATATTACATATATTTTTTAAAATTAGAAATTAGAAATTTGTGTAAAGAAAATAGTTTTTGAAGATAAAAGTATGTAACATAGCCAACAGAAAACAAGATAATGACATTAATTACACCCAGAAACAAATATAATATTAAATACGCTTATTAAGTATGCTTATGTAAAACTGTGTGCATTATCCCAGGGTCAGAGAATTTAATAACAGTTTTCAACTTCTATTCTACTTTGTTCTAAAGTAAATGTACCTTAAGCCATGTCTCCTGTAAAGGTGCTGGGGATCACTACAGATGTTTTTTGCATGAAGTGTGGTAAATTCTCTAAGAAAGAATCAATTCCATTAAAGTCCTGGTTTTTATATAATTTGTCAGGTTTGGTGAAGAAAGAGAAATAAGTTTGCCTACTTTTAAGCTGCAGCTGAGATAGAGATGTCTTCATAAGAACTAAATACATGTTGGCAAGGGTTGAATTCTGCATTCAAAATTATCCCTATGATACATCAGTGGTGCAAAGCAGCATGATGTGGGGTGAGGTCTAATGGAGTGAAAGACGTTAACAAGCCAGAGGGAGCAGTTTCTGCACAATGTAATTCTAGACCTGAGCGGTAGGCAATGCCACCAAATCTGAGGGTTAAACCAGCTGCAGTGGGAACGGCAGGAAACAGCTGCAGGAACATGTGTGTCTGCAGAGCACTGTGTGATACTGAATCACTCAGAAGTAGATAATGAAGTAGGAAACTGAATAAATAATAGAAAAAAGAACAATACTTTACTGTTGCAGATATATTGAAGGTGTATTTTTATCTGGGTAAACAATGTGCATGTTTTTCTTTATAATCATATATAATAAATACAAATATATGTGTATGTATATATTTCTCTGAGCATTTTCACAAACAGTTTTAAAGGAACCATTGAAAGACAAGGGCATGGAAGTTGCACATTAACAGAGGTTAAATACTGAGAAACGCTACTTTGATGGTCACACACATCATTCCCCTTCTCTCCAGAACTGGGAATTGTGGAGCTAAGCGCATAGAAAGAACCTGAAAGGAAAGAACCTAAAGTGGTTAATTGCATGGGACAGAAAAATATTGTTTATGTTTTCATCTATGGAATAACTTAGTTATGAAAATTACCTAAGACCTACAAGCACTGTATTATTATGAATTCTGACCTGAACTCTGACTTTGAATGCATGTACTTATGTGGCTTGTCGTACTTTGAATGAGAAATCCATGTTCCGTAGTCGGGCACTGGAACACTTGGTGTTTAGTATGTGGTGATAGTTAGCAAGGTTTGGGAGGTAAAACCGCGTAAGAAGTTGGGAACTAGAGGTTGGCTTTTAAAGTTTGCATCCTTGTGCCTTTTTCGGTTCCCTTCTTTCACTGTGTAGTTGCAGTTGAATTTGTGAATCCTCAACATTCTCTTGCTGCTGCATCCGCCCATAATGATAGATTGGTAACCCTGTGGACCAGAATTTTGTTTGCAAGTTGATGGTGGGTATTAAATATCTTTATTTCAAGTGGCAATATGTCTAAAACAATACAACATGATAATGTTCTGCATGTGCCACATGGTTAACTTATTTGTCATCCTCTAGTCCCTGAAGTGGGCACTGGGCACAGTGATAACAAATGTGTACTTGTGTCAGTTGAGTGTTTAACACTTAGTAATAGTAAAATACAGAAATATCTATAAGCTTGCAAGTTATTTCATTTTAGGCAGAAAAACAAAAGTCTTCACCAAGTTTGAAGGGACACTTTTAACATCATAATGCAACATAAAACATCGGGTAGCTAAAACAGTCCTAAAAAAGTATAAGAATTGCTAGAGGTATTATCATCCCAGATCTTATATTGTACTGTAGAATGATAATAATAAAAATAGAATGGTAATGTCACAAAACAGGCTCTTAAATAGAGAAAATGGTCCCAAAGATCCAGACATAAGTCCACACACCTATGGAGACCTGGTCGTTAGAAAGAACCCCAAAATACACACTTTTAAAAAGACAGCATCTTCAACAAATGGTACTTCTCGACATGTAGAATAATACAAATAGATCCACATTTACCACCCAGAACAAAAGTTCAACACCAATGGATCAAAGACCCCCACACAACAAGGGCAAATACACTGTTAGAAGAGACATCCCACCTAGGCTGGGCAAAGGAGATATAGATGGGGCTAAGAGAGAGGAATTCTGGGAAAAAGAAAGGATGGCTAGGGGGAGGAAGGAAAGAGACCTGAAGTGAAGAGAGGAAGGCCGCCATGGATTAGCTAGAGGAGAAGCACATGGCCCGAGGCGTGGATGGAGAATCCAGCCGAGATGAAAAACATTAGCAAGTATATAGGAGTATGGATGGGAGGTAACTTGATAGAAGTTATTAGAAACAGATGGCATGGGATTGAGACAGGGATCCCATGCCTGAGGCTCTACTATGGAAATTAGTTTAAAGGATTAATATCTGCCCTGTCCCAGGGTAACTATTGCTATTTTAAAATATAACAAGTGTCTGTGTCTTAATTGATTGCTAGCCGGGCCTGCAGATAATATAGATAATACATGTAGTTTTAAAAATCAATACAGTAGGGAATACCCTTGAAAGCACTGACAAAGCAAAAGATTTTCTGAACAGAACACCTACAACACAGGTACAAAAGGAACCATCAGTTGTAGGCCCTCATGAAACTGAAAATCTTCTGTATGGAAAAAGGACAGCATCATTCAATAAAATAATGGGAAAAAGAGTGGAAAATTTTAACCAACTATTCACCTGATGGAAGGCTAATATCTAAAATACACAAACAACTAAAAATTAAAAATTGGACATTTAGAAAACAAGTAACCCAGTTTAAAAATGAGACACTTATCTAAGCATAGAACTATCAAAAGAGGAAACACAAGTGGATGAGAACACACTTAAAGAAATGTTCAACAGCCTTAGTCAGCAATGACGTGAAATATGAGATTTTGTCTTAAACCAGTAAGGATAGTCAAGAGCAATAAAATAAATAGCAGCTAATGAGAGACATATAGAGTGTATTAGTACTCTCATTATAGGGGATAAGTCGATGGTGGTGATATGAGGAGGATATATGAGATGTTTTGGTAGTGGAAACTGTAATCATAATAAATTGTACAAAAATATATTTTTTTATTTGAAAAAATAATAAAATATAGTTAATGTCTAGAACATATAAGAATACATTATTTTTCAGCTTCTTACTCTTTAAACTTATTTAACATTCCAAGCTGACTAGGAACAACTCTTGTATTGAATAATATATATATATATAAGTACCTAAGATTTTTGTGCCTTTTGGTTACAGATAAATGATCACCTCACAACCTCACAAATGAATTTTCTTTTTGGTTACTAGAGTGAACACTACTAATAGAGCAATTACTCCATGATCTAATATCTATCAAAACACTATAATAAATGCACTAAAGTGAACAGTAGGCCAAACAAACATTTTTAAAGTGTATCAACTTTGATTAATTCACTGATTTGAGTTTGTGGTACAGTGACTTTTCATGTATACATAAAATATAAATTATTAGTGGAAATAATATGGGGGTTAAAAGGTGATCAAAGAAAACTGAATATATATAAACAAGGGTCACTGAGCTATGCATGGAGACAGAATCATGCAAATCAATGAGAAAGATAAAACATCTGCTTGGGAAACATACACACTAAAATCTTACATACCAAAATCATACAACCAAAGAAGAGCACAATAGTAGAACTTCCTAGTCATGAGCTCACTAAGGAACACACTCATACAAGGAACACAACTCATTCAAGATAGTGAGGAGATGGGAAACAGCCAGAGGACGCAGATAATAACTGATGTGATAATTTATAAGCTTTATAATGTGTATGTGGGGCATTAAACCAGCATGACCCTCACAGACTCACATATTTTCATATGTGATGCCAAGTCGGTGGAATTGTCCAGGAAGAATTAAGAGTACTTTCCCCCCACTGGAAGTCGGCCATCTAGGTTTTTAAAAACAACCCTGCCAATCCCAGTCTCTATCTGCCGCCTGCCTGAAGATCAGGGTGTAAGTTTTCAGGTACAGCTTCAGAGCCTTGCCTGGATGCCTAGATCCCCAGAATGATTGTCACGGGCTAAGCCTTGAAATTGTATGTAAGTCCCTGATTAAATGTCCTTTTCATAAATTGCATTGTTCACAGTTTCTCTTCACAGCAGTAGAACAATAGCTAAGACATTGTGGCATACAGGGAAAAAATGAAGAAAAAAAACAAAAAGGAGAAAGCTAGTACCTGTTACGTGCTCCCACTGGTCACCACCGCATAGAAATATCCGAGACCAAAACAATTGATTTTTGATTAATCAAATGTTAAAAGATTAATATGCTACCTTCTTACTAAAACAGTTTCTTCAGTTGCTTTGATTGGTGGGTGGTGTTTACAGACCATCCAACTGATGCAGGACAGCAGCCTTGTTGGTTGTTGACCCTGAGTGACTTTTTCAGAGCAGATTTCCAGAGGATTCTGTCTGCTAAGGTGAATGCTGAAGAAAGAGGAAAAAGTAACTGAAGCTAATCCTTTTGATGCATAAAGAGACACCTACTTGACTGGAAGATACTAGAATGAAAAAGAAACAAAATTATTGCAAAGCCTTTGATTTTTAGAGCAATAGTAGCTAAGAAGAATGATTAAGTGTATCCCTGAAAAAAAAAAGAGGGGCTTAAAGTTAATGGAAACAATCTTCATAGATGATGTAATGTATTTGCTGAGGTGCTGGATGCTTGCTATATTTTTTGTTTTGTCTTGTCATTTTCAATCATCTCTAACTTATATTTATGTAGCATTTCTTTTTATCTTTATAAACTTTAATTTATTTATGCATTTACATTCTAAGTTTAGACACCCCCCTCCTCTCCTCAAGGTCCCACCTCCCAGACTGCCTCCCTTGTCCCTCATCCCTCCTCCCATATTCCCCAGATATTGGAGCCCCTCATCCTCCCATGGCAGCTCATCAAGTCCCATCAAGACTTGCATCCTCTTCCCCTGTGACCTGGTGTGGCAGTCCTGCCAGGGTATCAGTGATCAAAAAACAAGAAACAAATTCCATGTTAGAGACAGCCCCAATTCCCCTTACTAGGAGACCCACACTAAGCCTTATCTTCCTATCTGCTGGCTTTCTTTACTATGACAATTCCTTCTGTTAGGCTTAGTCTACCTGTTTGAAGAAAACTTTCCACTGGGTGGTGGAGGCAGCAGTACGCCCAGCACTGGGGAGGCAGAGGAAGTTGATCTCTGCTAATTTGAGGCCAGCCCGGCCTGCAGAGTAAATTCTGTCTACACAGAGCTACACAGGGCTACACAGAGAAATCCTGTCTCAAAATGTCATTGAGGGAGGAAAAAGATGAAAAAAGTGAAATTTTGCTATGCATAAGATCATACTTATTCAAAGTAACTTTGTTTAAAAAGATTTTGGAAAATAGTCTGATATTTCGTTTCTCAATACAGAGTTCAGTCTGGGGGAATGATCTCCAATTAACATTAGATGAAGCTATGAGAACAAAAACTTCATAAACGTAGAGAGTATTTTGCATTATGGGGCATTTCCCACATTAATTTACATATGTCTTTAAATAGATACACACACACACACATATATATGTGTATGTATAGAAAGAGAGCGGGAGAGAGAGCGTTTTTTCAAGGATTTCAATCTTATAACAAGATGCAAAATAGAGGTCAAGCACAGGAGGTTCAGAAAAAGAAAAAAAAAAAAGAGGCAAGAAAAACATCATTTATTTTCCAGTGGAGAGTATTTGTTGCTAGACTAGTGATGCAGTGCTCACATTATGCTGACATGCAGGATCTTAAGACTTATGTTGAAAGCCTGGCAGAGGAAAATAATAATGTGTAGTTGTGCATAGTCTTGAAGGATGGTGTTAGCATCAGCTCCCTTGTCCTTGCTGACTAAATCATTCTTGCTTATTGGAATCTATGTTAGAGGAGAGTTTTGTGGGGGAACATCAGCTTGAGCCTAATGGTTACAGATTTAATATTGCCTTTGGGAGGTTACTCCATAGAAGCCTCATCTGAGGGATTCCATATTTCTGAAAAATTAACATGACGGTGGCTTGAAAAGCTGTATGAAGCTCTGTGATGTCTGAGTAACACCACGGAGCCTTTCACAACGCAGCTTTCTTTTTCATTTCACTCGGCTTTTTCTTGTTGTAATAAGATTAATTTTGCTCCTTTTCCTCTCTAATAACTAAGGCCATAATCCAGAAAAGTTGTTTAAAATCAAATATTTTAACTTATTACCTTTATCCAGGCATTTAAACTATGTACGGTACTTCAATTTTTTTAAGAGTAAATTGTACAAAATAAGCAGTGAATAGTAACTAGCAGTTATCAGAAGACACATTGCCCTGTGGAAACCACAAGAAAACCCACAGAGTCAAACAACGTGGGCTCATAGAGGCTCACAGAGACTGAACTGACAACCAGGAAGCCCATGGAGAACAGACATTGACTCTCCACATGTAGGCTATGGCTGTGTAGCTTGGCCTTTTCATGGGACTCCTATCATCGGGAAGAGGGGATTGTCTCTGAGTCTTTCGCCCGCTTTAGTGTGCCTTACCTCCTAATGGACTGCCTCATCCAGCCTCAGTATGAGGGAGGAGCCTAGTCTTACTGCAGTTTGATATGCCATGGTTGCTTGATATTCAAGGGAGGCCTAATCTTTTCTGAAGAGAAACAGAGGATGAGTAGGTGGGGTGGGGCAGAGAAGAGATAGAGGAGGTGGCTTGGGAGGAAGGTCAGGAGGAAAAACTGGGGTCAGGATGTGAAAAGAATGAAAATAGTGTATTTATAAACAATATATACTTCCAGCTATTCACATACATTAGGAAGAACTGCCTTACCCAGTTTTCTACAGCTAGGTTTGTTTCTTTATTTTAGTGAGACCTCTTGATGCCAGTAGAGTAAAATTTAAAACTAAACTTCAGACAACAAGGTCTCACTTAAAAGCAAGGGAGATGGTCTAAGTGGGATGAAATCAAAAGTTAAGTCCTGGTTTATTATAGGTCATTTCTTTGCTCATATATCAATTTCAATTGTAACAAAAAAGATATGTAGGGACTGATGATAAGAAACTGTCATGTAGGTAAAATCTTCAAAGTGTCATGTATATTCAAGTGAGAGTTTCAAAGTTTTGACTCATTGATATGATCATGCCTCTGCCTCGTTAGGCCAAGAATGAAATCTATAACAAAACATGAGAAAAGGAAACTATTATTTGGTTAAGGTATGATACTCAGGCAATCAATCAAATGAATCCAAACAAAATGGTAACTGAATTTGCTGTTGATGAAATAGTATTTAATTTCCATCCAGTTGCTTCTATAAAGTCAGATCTTGCCTTATGAGAGGTATGGCTGAGTGGATTAGTGTAACTCCTATCATGTAATGAGCATGATCCATGTTAAAATATTCTTGCAATCTTGCAACAGTATCTCTATCAACTTTCTAAAAGGGTAAAAGTTACTTAGCACAAAAGATATTTATGGAGTAAATGTGCTATTCAAGGCACTGTGGTTAACATTAATAATACAATTTCTCTTCTCTAAGAACTCATTTGAAGTAAAAATTATAAATAATACCAATTTATGAAAAATTCATATGTGTCATTTTCCTGTCTATTTAAATTTCATTAAAGAACATGTTAAAATTTTTAAAATAATTCTCTTATCAAGCCTTGGGAAATAATAAGGGCAATATTGAAAAGAAGATGTAAGGTACAGCACTAATATCATATTAGCTTATTTTCTTCCTCCAAATGTGGGATTTACTCAAGTAAAAGAAAATTGGAAGAATGACTTGGGCATGCTGTGACATCATTCAAATAGCTAATAATAGGTAGAAGACACCTAGCCATCACCTACAATATAATATTTTAAATATCTACTTAAATTTTAAAATTTTGACTCAATGAAATTGTTGTTTCCATATAACAGCACTTAGAAGATATATTTATTCTTCCACGTTAACTGTAGAAACTGATAATATAGAAAGAACTTTTACGAAAATGTTTGGAACATGCACTGATAACACTGTATTATACTAATTTGATGCAAATACCACTAAATGTACATGCTTGCCTCCATCACTTTATAAATATAGTTGATGTTAGCTTCTCTCATGATTACAAAATCCAGACATTCATGATAAAGTTTATTTTCAATGCTGTATTATTATTATAACTGAATTTATAACTAGTAAGTAAAAGTTGAAGTGAGAAGTAACAATTTGGTAAAAATAGACAATACCAAACTAAACTATTTCTTGACAGAATGAATTTCACACATTTGCATCAGAAAGGTCTATCTACCAACTGTAACTGGTATCCATAAATAAATTCATCACTGTAACACAACTTCATATTATGAGGCTACCATAGTTACTTAAGTTATTTCACCCTCTACCATGATCATTTAAACTTCATTAATTTTTTAAACATTTCTCTTACCTTGTCTATTTATATTTCCATAATTTGAAATCCTTATACTCAAACATGACATCTGTATAATGAATACCTGATAATATGCCTTCTACTAATTTTTGTGACATGTATATTCTCATTTGTAATTATTATGTTGCTAAATACTATCTATTAAATCAAAGAATTGAAACTTTGCAAAATTAAACATTAAAATATATTTATGAAAGAGACTTGATACCCTATGAGCATATACAGGGGGAAAAGGTCCACCTCAGTCACAGTCATAGGGAAGGGAGTAAGGGAAAAATGGAAGGGAGAGAGGAATGGGAGGACACAATGGATGGGATAACAATTTACATGTAATATGAATAAATTAATAAACTATATATATTTATGAAAACAAAACAAAAATATGACCCAGTATTGGACAATGTAAATAGTTGCATTGGTGTTTGAGAAGGAAGAGATAAATGATGAAAGACTAGAGAATGGTTGAGTCAAATTTCAAATTTGACTTTAGAGATGGAGAGAGAGAGGCAGAGAGACAGACAGAGACAGAAAAAGACAGGGAGAGAGACAGGGCGACATATAAAAATAGTTTAAAAGTTTTCTGTTCCAGGATTAATATCTATTTTGTTCTTTTATAATGTACTTGATAAGTCTTTTAGTAACAAGATAGAAAATCAAGCTATAAAATTATAAGCCCTAACATATTATTGGTTTATTGATTTTCAGTAGCTATTTACCATTAATCAATGCTTTAATAAGATTTTGTCAGGCTAAGAAAAGTTAGTCAAGTATATTTCTGAGATTATTTCTAACATGAATAAATTGAATTGTGAGTGTTTCTTTTATGCAAATGACCCTTTTCTGTCTCTTAGTGTATGCAGGTATATTTGTATGCATGTATGTATAAAAGAATGAGACTAAAGTGATCAGTTACATAGATCAATTTTCAATGAAGAAGTCTTACTGTGTTACCTGAACAATAGACATCTCATTGTGATACTTGTGTCTTTTCATTTGAATGTAATTGTAGCATACTGTTTTTCAGAATATGTATTAATTTTTTCTGATGTGAGAATTTTATTTGTCATTAAAATGTTCATATGGCATTACTTCCATAGATATTAAGCATTTAAGATCTCATAATCATTAAGGCTTTAAAAAATAAAGCAATGCCAATGGCCCAGAAAATATTACAAAATATCAAAAGGGGAGAATTATATATGCTGAAATTTGTACTATCTCATCAAAAATGTGTATTAAAATTGGAGTAAGTGTAAGGTCAATGTATAAAAAAATAGGCAACTCATTAAAAGATTATCTTTAGAGACAGACATTCATGGGAAGGCCTAAGAAAATGCTGATTGCAATGTGTGGTGGTTTGAAATGGTGGCTCTCATAGGCTTATATATTTGAATAGTTTATTCCCCATTGTTGGAACTGTTTGCAAAGCAGTAAGAGGTGTGTCACCAGGGAGGCTTTGATACTTCCAAAGTTACTACATATTTCTCTCTCTTCCTCTGTGTCTCTGTCTCTGCCCCCCCCCTGCCCTATTACTTCTTGTAGATACAGTGGTAGACTATCAGCTGCTGCTCCAGTGACATGCCTGTCTGGTGGCTGCCATGCTTTCTGCCATGGCTGTCATGAACTCTAACCATTTGCACATATGAGCTCCAAATTAAACAGTTTGTTTCATAAACGTTCTTCTTGGATATAGGGTTTGGTCACAATAATATAAATGTAACTAAGACACAATTTATTGATATGCATAATTTTTTCAGTTATGCTATCATTATCTCTCCTGCTACACAATATGCTGAGCGGACTTTGTTGTATTTTTGTTTGGTAAAGTATTTGCAGAACACCATCAGAATCTTACTCCAGCCCTACTTTTGATTCCGTTACAGAAATGGAAAGATGCCCAGGAGACAAAATAGAGATGAGGAGGATTTCACTACCATTAATATTTTTACCCTGCATGTTATCAGAAAAAAGAGAATAATTGTATTCCACCTCACCGTACTTGTGATTGAAAAATGGAAGCAGGATTTGATATTTCACTAGCAGGATTTCTACATAATTTTTTCCTTAAAACTTTCCTTATACAGAGAAAAATAAAGTTATTTAATTGATGGACAAGAAAATATATATTTACATATCTGTGTATATATATATATGTATGTATACACACGCACATATACGTGTATGAGTGTGAGCTATTTAGGATGTATTTTCTTAACTCTATTAAAATATTATACAACATATTAAGTATGCATAATTATTCTCAGAATCATGGGTATTGATACAATTTAATGTAAAATTTAAAGTTTGCACATCACAGAAATTTATAATCTGAACATTCTGATCATAGGTAAACCTATTAAAGAAAGAAAATCTCATGTAGCTTACCTACAGATTTTGGGAGAGCTCTCTATCTCATACATTTTAGTCTCTCCATTACTTATCCCAATACTTGAAATGCCCTTCAATAGTTATTTTAACAATTGTCATAGGCAGAAAATTCAATATTTTAGATTTATAATCTTAGGGCAGAGTGACTAACCTAAGGGATGTAAATTAAATAATAAAAATTTAGTCTTATGTCCTTGGCATGAAGCACCAAAAGCACACTATAATTAATTGCAGCTACTTTCACACAGCCCTCATGCAATTTCCTTTTCTTCCCAGGAGTTGCTGAATCAGGCTATATAGCAAAGTTGATGTATACCTTCTGTGGAAATGAGATGTTTTAGATGCAGTATTCTCAGATGCCAGGATGGATGACAGTGTGAGATATAACCCTTTCCTGTTTAATGCAACCTGAACCAATTTACATCCTAGAAGTCATTTGATTTCTCCCCTCTGCAGTGCTATCAGATAGCAACCTGCTCTCTGGGGACTCCATTCATGCTGAGATTGCATGAGCTAGTGATTACACTGTTGAATCAGCCTGTAATCAATCTTGCATCCTACTGATCTCCTTTGGAATTTTTCTTTTGATCACCAGCTAATGGGAGACACAGCATGGTAAAGAATAATATGGTTTCATCTAATTGTAGCTCCATTGAAAAGGCCTCTGGGTACTCTTGTATTCACCTTTCAATGAGAGTGTTTATAATGCAGTCAATTTGGAAAGTCAAAACAGACAATTATTATAGAGTTAGCTTGATTTATCAGGAGTATAAATGCATCATTTTCGCAATTTATGAGTTCTCAAAACAAAAGTGATTTTCTGACATGAAAGTGTGCTCTGTGTTCTCTGATCAATGTCTCTATTTAAATGAGACAGTTTAAGACTCTTAGAGAAGAAGTTTGTTGAACTTCATAATTAGGTGCCAGTCTCTGTGACAAAAAAATTATCATGTAAGCCATTTTTCCAGGGAATGAAAGTTCACTATCTTCTCAAAGTTCTTCCTAGTAGATTGTATATATAAAGAAAATATAACATAGCTCATGTTTCAGCTCTTACCAATATTGGATATGATGTTCTATGAAGTAGCAAAACAGTGCACTAGAAAGTGTGGAATAAAATTGTTAGCTAAAGTAAGACAGAGATACATTCAATAAATAATATTTTGCCTCTTCATTTATAAGCTTGCCAATTTGAACAACTTAAGAGATATTCTTTTCATTTCAAAATGTTTACCTTCCTTAAACTTTTCACAAGTACTACTCTGCACTCACTCATGTCTCTAGTCACCTCTTTTTCTACTTGTACTTATCAGAGTATTTTTTAAATATGACACTCTTCAAAAACTATTTTACATAGATTGCCACTAGAAAAGAACATTTACTTTCTTCATAAATACCTCATTTTTCTCTTATGTTTTATGTGTAAGAGGCATAGAGCCTATTTTTAAAATGAATTTTATAAATGAAACTTTACTGTCAGTGAAACTAAATATCTGTTAGGGGTTAGTAGTGAGTGTGTGACTTTGGGAGAAGTTGCTTTACTGCTTGGACAATTATTTGATCATGGAACCCAAATACAAGACTACAGAGGTAGAAACCCCAGCTGTGATATTATGGCAAGAAGCCAGGACAAAAAGTATGTACCTTAATGAATGTGATGCTTTACTAAGCAAATATTAATGGCCATATTTCCTGGTAGGTGCCAATGTCATAAAATTAGTTAAGTTATTGCCCTGCATGCATGTTATTCACAGTCCACAGTGAAAGAAATACATTAAAATAAATCACCTAAAGCAAATGGTTGGTCATCATAACATGGATGTAAGTAGATTTCTAGAGACTCATAATTGATTTCATGAGTTCATTTGTGTCCTATGCAACATAGTCCAATGGAGATATTATTTCCCATTACATAGACAATTAACTTCTATTATTCAACTTGAGATTGCATTGCCTTTGCTAGCAACACTCCACCGGTGTCTTAAATTAAGCAAGAAGAAAGGGGTTGGCTTTTTCATCTCTTTATATTTTTATTACTTAAGTCTATGAAGGTGTTGGATGGTGTTAACTTTAGTTCAGGAATTTGTGAATTGCTTTTGGAATTATCACAATCAGCTAAAGTTTCCTGTGCTGGATAGTTTTATATAAAATTAACACAAGCTAGAGTTGGACAGATACCACACAAGTGCCACATGATATTAGCAAGAATGGGGTGAAGTTTTTGATTGATTATTGATGTTGAATATTGATATGTCACTGTACGCAGGCAGACTCATCCTTGGACTGGTGTTTCAGAGTGATATAAGAAATCAAGATGAGCGAGCAGCACCTTGAGGTCTCTCCCATGTTACAGGATCTTTGATCCCATTGTGATCCCTCAGATTGTGAACTGTAAAAACCTTTCTTTGTTCCCATTGTGAGCCATGAGATTGAACTGTGAACCCCCGTTTTTGTGTCTGGTTGATCCCTAACACCTCTTTAATGCAAGAACTTTCTGCTTATTATAAACAGGTGATTAAGCTGTGGTTCACCCAACCCTAACACACACCTTTAATCCAAGAGATTTCGGTGCACAGGATTTAATAAAGTTAACCCTAGGTCAAGAAGTGGAGCAAGAAACCAGCTGACAGGGATTAAAGAGTAAGAGGGACTTTGAGTTGAGAGGTATTTAAAACAGCATGTAGAAGTGGAAGGGATCTTTGGTGCTTGTAGGCTTTTGGCAGTTTACCTCTTGGGATTTTTAACTTGGGCTCTTGAACTCTTTAGCTTCTCAGCTCCTTGGTCTTTGTCTTTTTGTGTTTTGATATAGCAAGACTTTGGCCTTGAGATTTTTGGGAGTTTTTGTTTGTTTGTTTGTTTGTTTGTTTTTCTTTTTCTTTTCTTTTCTTTTTTTTTTTTTCCTTTTCTTCTTGGGCTGTCAGCTGACCTAGTGAGCCTTTTGGGTCTTCTCCATCTGGACATGAGCTGTTCATGTCCAGTAAGAAGTTCAGCTGGGTGCTTTCTCTGCCTCTCTGAGCTAACAGGTTTTCATCACAGCATCTGGCTCCTGAGTCTTTATTGGTAAAATAGAACTATCTGGGATTGTCAATTAAAACAACACTACTCAATACCAGGGTTCTGTACTGAGTTCCTGCCCTGGCTTCTGTGGAGGGTGAACTCCAAGTGAAAAATAGAAATAATCCTGGCCCCCTTCCAGAGTTGATTTTGGTCACGATGTTTAATCACAGAAATTGAAGCCATAAGACCTTTTCTTTGTTCTTCTACAGGAGAAACTTTCACTATCTAAGATTAAGGTTAAATTCATTCTAATTTGAGGTCATATTTAAGAAAACATACATGTCAATTTATTTTTTTCTGATAAGTTCTGAAACATTGTATTTTATCTCAACAATTTTCAAAGTCATTTGAAAAGAAAGAGTAATTTAAAGCCAAAGAAACAGGAACTAAATTTCAGTCATGGTGCTTATATCACACTATGAAGAAAATACATTTGGAGACAGAGCCTTCTTCATAATTTGAATAGGGTAATAATGCTAACCTCATTAGATTGTTTTGATAAATAGTTTGTGCTGGCTTACAATGAATTAACCTAGTTATTTTCTTCTTAACTATTCACAGCTGTTTAGAATTAGCATTAACTCTCTAAATGTTGTATATTATATCATATAAGGTTACTGCTTATTACTTTTCAGCCTACTGTGCTGGCAGAACATCTTTATTTGAACTATGAATATTGTCAACGGCAGTGTTAGACATAGCTCAGTCCTCCAAGCTCTGTCCAAATGAAACATTCCCTTATACAGGGAACAAGGCTTGAAGACATGTGAAGGTTGAGACTAGCTAGATAGGTCATCAACTAATATCAGAGTTTGGTTCCCGAAACCCAGGTCAGGCTCTTTCTTGGGACCTGATATTCTCTTCTGGCATCCACAGGTACCAAGAGATATATGGTATACACTTACATAGACACATGACCATTTAAAATTAAAACATATAATATGAAAAATTAAAATAAAATAACTTGGATAGTTAGTGAAACTTATGAGGTTCAAGAAGCCCAAGTCACAAGATTCATAGAATTCTCCATCAAAGTTATGTAGACATTAAACAACAGGGTGAGGGGGCACTAAAGGGTCTTTAGTTATATCCGCCTTCATTTTGGGCAGGAAACTCAAGGGTGTCAGTTTTGTTAGACTTTGCCCATGCTCGGGTGGGATTACACTTGAGTTGTTTACGATCCTGTAACTCCTATAAACTCCTTCTCTCATTAAGCTAGATTGAGTAGAGTTGCTTATTTTGCCTGCCACCAGTGCCTTGTAGAATGATTATTAATATTTAATATCAATCCATATGATTCTTAATATAGTGGTTATTTCTTCCCTGCTATTATATAAATAAAAAACATTAAAAACCTGTTAGAATTTTATTATGCCTTAAAACACTGGGGCTGGGTAGATATTAAATCTCTAAGGTATCTTACATACTCCTCAGCCAAAACCCCATCATGCTAATCCTCAGAGAAAGCCTGTCCAGGCCATGTGCTTTTGGTTCGTGCTAACCCATGGTGATAGTCTCTTTCCTCCTTCCTCCTTCCTCCTTCCTCCTTCCTCCTTCCTCCTTCCTCCTTTCTCCTTCTTCCTCCCTCCTCTTTCCTCCTTCTTCCTTCCTCCTTTCTCCTTCCTCCTTCCTCTTTCCTCCCTCCTCTTTCCTCCTTCTTCCTTCCTCCTTCCTCCCTCCTCTTTCCTCCTTCTTCCTTCCTCCTTCCTCCTTTCTCCTTCCTCCTTTCTCTCCTGCACCTCTCTCCTCATGGTCTTCTGTGAGCCCCCAATCCTTCGAACCTTTCTCGTCTGCCAAGCCCAGGAGTAGCCTACTTTCTTGATCAATTAGGGATAATTTTGGAGGCTGGACCTACACAGCATCACTTGGTTTAAGTGAGAATGTGCTCATAAAATAGGAAAGATCAGCTGGGCATGGTGGCACATAACTTTAATCCCAGCACTCAGGAGGCAGAGGCAGGCAGATCACTGTGAGTTCGAGGAAAAAAGAAAAGAAAAGAAAAGAAAAGAAAAGAAAAGAAAAGAAAAGAAATAAAGAAAAACCAAAATCAAAGTCAAACAAAGAAAAAAACCAAATATGGTAAAGATCTTTAGGGACAAGAAGTTTACACTTGAATATATACCAGTTGCAGATCAACCACAACAGTGCCTTCTTTCAGGTAAATAGTTGTTAGCGTACATATTCTCCAGAACGTCCATGCAACACCTTCCCGTTTGTCTTTTACTTATATAAGGCTAAGTTTCTAATGATACCACAGAAAAGTACAGGACTAGCCAAACATAACCATATTTAGCGAGTTCATTAAATATACTTAGATATAGTACATGTTTTGGCTATAAATGTGGGCCTATAATTGATCTGGTACACACAATTTCCTCAAGCATCTCCTATTTTTCTCTAATCAGGACTATGTACATTTTAGATAGGGCCCAGAGGATTTGAGCTGGATCAGATGTGAGATTCTCCTCACAAAAAGCTTTGCACAAGAGTCCAGAGGAGCGAAGCAACTAACAGTCCTGCCCAGTGATGAAGCCTATGAACTACAATGTACAGCATAACACGATAGCCCTAGGAGTGCAGTAGTGGTATGCATATTTTCTTCACAACCATCAACTTTCTAATTGGACATAAGACCCATTCGATAAGAAGAAAATCCTATTCTCTTTCTGCAAAACAAGTTCAAAATTCCTAAAAATGACATGGACAGGTCATAGCAATAACGTCAATCTTCTCCTAAGCTAGAGATAATTTAATATGTTAGTCACTTTTCTCATTTTGGACACCAAAAACCTAACCAAAGGAACAAAAAAAAAAAAAAAAAAAAAAAGGAAAAAAGAGAAAAATTTATTTTGCTCTGGATTTTAGTCAATCATATCTGAGAAAACAGAGCAGAGCAACACATTTTACACAATAGCTGCTAAGGAGGTAGAAGGTAGCAAAGGAAACACCAGCAGCTGAAATTTTCGAGAAGAACACATTTACAAAGACCTCTTTTGTCCAGCCTGGCATAAAGTTCACCCACTTCCTAATGGTTCTTTAATTTTAGAAATCTACAGATGGGTTAAACCTTATGTTAGAATCCTCAAGGAAAAGCTTATCTCTAGAAATGCCTGCACTGATACATCCAGGATTGTTGTTACTAATCCAATTGTTTTATCAATCTACTCAATTTGATACCCAATATTAACTATTAACCGTATCCCCAGGATTAAGGTTTGTTTGCTGTTCAATGAGGTAAATTGGTTATTTCCCCTAGAACTCAGAATTATTAGGATGTTTTTGTGCCAGGGAAGGGGGCAAAAACAGTAGTGAAATCATTTGAAAGCGTCGTGAGGCACCTTCATTTGGAAGTAGTGATCTTAGCAGTCAGGATGTTGAAAACCCTTTTACCTTATGAAACCATCTAATGGGGCTTTAGATCACTCAAAATATTAGATTTTACCCTTAATGTTATATAGATTGGAAATAAGCACCCAGTTGAGAAACAAACAGCATATCAATAGAATAATAGTTGTACCTATCAGAGTAGTATCTGACTATACTACAATGTCAGATGCACAGATATGATTCATACTTCCTGTGATGACAAACCCTAAAATCCATAATCCTACACATACATATTATGCATTGACAATTCTATCTCTTGTTAATCTATTAGAGCCACTCAATAGAAGGTTGAAGAGCAAAGTACAGATTTCTTACAGGTAGCAGTTTAAACTTTGAGTTTGCCAGAAGACACAAATTTAGTTCAAAGAGAAAGTGATCCAGCAGAGAGGGAATGGACATGAAAAGGGAGAGAGAAGGATCCCTTTGGTGCTGATCATTGCCCAGATTTTCTGCACATCTCACTGATAGTCACAGCAGGATACTGATGCCAAATGAACACCTGACCTAAGCATGAGTGAGAGGTTGGTATTGGTAACAACAGTGCGCCAAAAGACAAGGTTATGAGGCTTTCCAGTAAGTGCAGCAGGCTCACCAGTAAATGTGTCAAGGGCTTAATAATGTAAGTTAAGTGACTGTATTGTCAGCTTTTACAGATGGGGACTGTGGCTGAGGTGAGAGTTTCCCACACATGCACAGCTTGTAAATTATGTAGATTAAACTGTACTTCTATGCCAAAGAATAAAGCGCTTGAGATTTCTTCTCACCCTTCTTAGAACTGTGCTAAAGGCCAAGAGGTAATAGATGACCTGGAAATCTATCATTAGTCAAATATTTAAATCAAGTTAGGCCCTTTTTTGTTATACAAGCATACTATTATATCAACAAATGCTATTTGTGCCAAAGGACAAAGTTAATCCTATTTTGTTTAATAATCATCACTAGCTCTATATTTGTTCTGAAATGAGGCAATGTTTTACCATGCTGCATACAGAAAGGACTGCACTAATCTGAGCAGTACAGAGTGTCTTTGTAAACATGAAAGCTGAAGAAAACAGAGACAAACAAGAGCCGAGTTACTTCATTACAAAGATGAGTGCAGGGAGTCAGACGATAGAAAAACACTTTGCTAAAATTAACCTGCAGAGTATTTGGGGAAGACAGATCAAAGAAGAAAGCTATTGCATCTCAAGCCAGGAGAATTAATTTTGGTTTTCTACCTGTTACCCCACGGTATGGGGGAGACATAAAGATCCTAGAAAACAATCATCAGATATTATTTAATTCTGTAATGTAGATATGGATGAAGGTGCCCAGCCTCTAGCCTCCATACATACTAACAACATACACCTTCATATGTGTATCTGTACACACACACACACACACACACACACACACACACATACACACACACACACACACACACACACACACACACACACACACACACCAAAGATTTTTTTATTTTTACAAAGATAACAGCAGAGGAAATCTAACCACCATACTACCTACAATTGGCTTTTTTTTTTTTTTTGGTATATTTAATCTGCGAGATGGTTAGCAACAGTGTAGTTTTCTCTTTGTGGTGTGGGATATCAGCATTGGTGAGTCTAATTAGGGATGAGTATAAGATCATAGCCCCGAAATGTGTCTTCATTGTTAGCACATGAGACTCTCAAAATGACTACTGAACTTCCTGTCATTACAGGAGTTGCCAGTAGGAAGAAGGGAGAAATGATCCAAACAGGTATGCTTGTAAAAAAAAAAAAATTAAAAAAAATAAAAAAAAAAAAACATTCAAGCCAAAATAGTGAGTGTGAGGAATCTCCCGAGTTAAAGGGATTGCTCAGTTGAAGACAACAGCCATAAAGAAAGCACCACTCATGGTTAGTGCAACTGCAGCTCCCAGAAATGAGGCTATAAGAACAAAATGGATTAGAATATTTACAATGCTGATTGGGAGAATGAAAGTGTAAGTTCATACTGAACCTATTTCGGTCACGGACAACAGAAAGTTGAGCAAAGCTTGGACCTGGGATGGGAGTCCTTTCCCCTCACCTTCTTTTCTTCTCACCTCACGGACTTTGTAATTAAATCAGACACAGCTCAGATTTTTTTTCTTACCATTCTTAGATTCAGCTAATGGATTTTGTAATTAAATTAGATACAGCTCAGATATTTTTCCTTACCATTCTTAGATGATTACTACATAACTCTAAAAGAAGTGAACAACCCTGGTTTCAAAGAAGCCTGAGAAAACTAGTATTTATTAGCCACTTCATAGAGGATAACCACTCGACAATACACAGACAACTTTTAAATAAATAAATAAATTTAAAAAAAAAAAAAAAAAGCTAAATAGCAAGGAAGGACCCAAGGGAGAATGCCTAACTCTCATTCAGAAGGTCAAATAGCCTGAAACCTGAAGCAGTTGAAGAGAAGGAACAGGAAGGGATGCTTGCTATCATAGTGGTCCTCTGAAAGACCTTACCAAGCAGGGGATCGAAACAGATGCTGAGACTCACAGCCAAACACTGGAGTGGAGAGTAGGGAGTCTTATGGAAGAGTTGGGGAACAGAAGGACGTGGAGGGGACAGGAGCTCCACAGGAAGATCAATGGAGCCAACAAATTGGTGGGGGTGAGGGGCAGGGATGCTGCATGCAGAAACTGGTACACCAACTAAGAATCATTCATGGTGAAGTCTAGACCCTATGCTCAGATGTAATAGATAAACACAGTCTCCTGGTGGGTCCCATAATATGAGGAGCAGGCGCTATCTCAGACATAGACTGTGGCGCCCACAGAGGAAAAGGATACAGGCAGTATAGATGAGATTTTACAGGCTGAGGTCAGATGATGGGGGAGAAGGGCTCCCCTTTCTGAGGACTAGGGGAGGAGGCAGCATGAATGAGGGAGAGAGCAAGGGTGTGACCAGGAGACAGTGAGAGAAGGGGCTACAATCAGTACGTAAAATGAACAAGTTAAAACAAACAAACAAACAAACAAACAAAACAAATTTAGCTTATGGAATAAGGCATGTGTTAGGTCCAGGTGGTGGCACACAGACAATGAGTAGAGAATATCACCAAAATCAAATAAACCAGTAAGCAACTTTATTTACCATGGGAGGAGCTTCTAGCCAACTAGGGCTACAGACTTGGGAGCTGACTGGAGTGGTGAAGGTAGGGAGTTAGTGTCTTTTCTTTTTTTCTCTTTTCTTTTTCTTTCTTTTTTTCTTGTTTTTCTTTTTTCTTTCTTTCTTTCTTTCTTTTTTTTTTTTGTTTGTGTATACACTTGTTTATTTACTTTAAATGCTGGTTGTAGCCCCATCCCTCAACTCCTTCCTATACGCCCCTCCCTCCCCTCCTCTCACCCCTGCCCTATTTTTCCCCCGAAAAGGGGAGCCTCCTTGCCCCTTCCCATCTACCCCAGCTCATCAAGTTGCATAAGGACTGAGCATTTCCTCTTCCTCTGTGGCCTAGCTAGGCAGTCTTGCCAGGGGGAAGTGATCAGAAACCTGGCAACATAGTACCTGTTAGAAACAGCCCATTCTCCCATTATTAGAGGACCCAAATGAAGTCTGAGCTGCCCATCTGCTACTTCTGTGTTGGGGGCCTAGGTCCTTTCTACGCATGGATCTTGATTGGTGATTCAGTTTCAGCAAGTTCCCCTAGGTCCTGGTTAGTTGGCTTTGTTGGTATTCTTATGGGGCTCCTGTAACCTCCAGGTCTTATTCTTCATCACCTCACTTTCCCACAGGGTTACCTCCCTGTGTATTGTTCAATTTTTGGCTATGAGTATCACCATCTGTTTTGAAGTGCTGAGGGGTGGAACCTCTCAGAAGACAACTCTGCTATGCTCCTGTCTGCAAGCATAGCACAGTCTCATTAATAGTGTTAGATGTGGGCTCCCTCCCTTGGGATGGGTCTTGGGTGGGGTCAGGCTCTGGTTGGACATTTCCATAATCTCTGCTCTATCACTTAGTTTCTTTTAAAGCAAAAAACAGCAACCAGGTGTTCAGGGAAGAATTAAGTAAGCGTTCAATCATTCTTTTTCATTCTTTGAAGTGACATGCCCATCCCTGAGTAAAGGGCTTGTTCCAGAGAAGGACAGTTTTTGATTTCGTGATGTTCATATAGGCTCAAGGCAAAGGAGCAGGGCTATCTCTTTCTGTCACCTGTTGAGGGCCATTTGGCCTTCCCTGCAATTAGTGGGACTCTATAGACAAGGGGTTGCAGGGATCTAGGGCAACAAGCACTCAGCAGATGGCCCATTCCAGGGAGCCCCTTGGGGTGGGAGCCCTAAAGGATAGGGAAGGGACAGGGGGACACAATGCAGTGGGATGGCATGCTAAGTCTTTTTTTTCTCATTTTTTTGGTTTGGGCGGGTGGGTAGGTGGAGTATGTCTGCCTAGATAACCCAGCCAAATCCCCTGCCCTCTTAAGCATGATGCTCTTAGAAAAGAAAATAATGGCCATTCTCGTTACAATTACAACTGTAACATTTCTTGTAATATTTTTTGATGTGTTGCATACATCCAACATTGAAATCAGTGGAGTGAAACACTGCATCTCCCATTCCCATGGATGAAATTTGTACCTCAGGCACCGGTAACTCAGAAAGTGGCAGCACTTATTTCTCTGAGAACAGTATATCTCACTAATGTGAAGACAGAAGAAGGTTCATAAATAGCATGATGACATAATGGGAACTCACTGAATTTTGGTTGGTTTATTGCTTTAAGTAATATAGATGTACATGCAATCATAATAGATAAACTTTAAGAGAATATCAGAATATATAGCATGACTAAAGTAGCTTTTCTACTGTTAGCTATTTGAAAGGGTTCTCCCATAAAGACTACCTCTCTAGGACCCTGGACGACCCTTTGTCCACAAAAATAAAGACTCAAGACTTTTAAATATTTCAAGGCTTAGGCCTTAGCTGGGCAGACTTTCAACTAGCTCTTCTAAGTTAACCCTACCATTTAGCCCAAGCCATCCACATAGCTAGCTGTACCTTGAGGCCTGTAGTCACATAATCACTTCTGTCTTCTCTCATGTCTCCTAATGAAAAATACCTTTTATTTTTCCCAGAATTCCTTTCTCCCTCCATGGAAGTTCCACTTTCACTCCCTACCCTGTTAATTGACTATCAGACTTTTATTAAAGCCAATGAGAAAATGCCTTAGGTATGTGAGGAAGGACAGAGATATAACTTCGCACAGCGTACTCCAACGGACTATAGTATACACATACTAATAATTCTCCTGTCTAAAACTTCCAGCAATGTCTTGGCTTCAGACTCCCAACTGTTTAAATTGCAATTGCTTGGCACTGCTGGTTAATTTACAAGTAAATTAACGACCAGGTTAATTTACCCATTCAAAGCATGTAAATGAGAAGAATTGTCCTCAAATAGTAGTCACCCTATTTCAGACACTGTACCAGGCATACATGTCTCTCTCCCAAAATCTCAAATTAAACTTTATCATAGGAAAATTGAAATGGTATGTTTCCCTTTGGTTAGATAACTAGAGAGGGCAGAGGGTGTTTATACATTTTTCTTTTTACTATCTTCAATTTTTATTATTTAATTTTTATGGATTGTTTTTGAATGTCACATCATGCACTCCAATCCTACTCATCCCCCTGACCCTTAGTATCCACCCTCCACCTTTGCAACCTCCACCCCACAAGAAAGAAAGCTCACTGTGGAAGCTACAGGGTGTAAGTCACAGTGTGCCCCACAGTATACACTTTTGTCCACACATCTTTACTTGTAAATATTCATAGCCATGAGTCATTGGTCTGGTTCAAAGCCTCAGGCTTCTGCTACATTATCAGTGTTGGATCCTCACTGGGACCCCCTCAAAGATATCCTGTTGTTGCCCTGTGTCATGGAGATCCTGCAGCTTTGGTTTGTGGGAGCAGGCCCTTCACTGCTATAGCACTTCATTGATTAGGGAGGATGTTGGGATGGGCCAACTCAAAAGCCCTGGCTTTGAGCCTAGGTGATAGTTGAGCTGGTCAGCCAGCCAGCTCTCCTGCATCCAAACCTCCAGGGTGAGATCTCCAGTACTGCCTTAGGTAGCTCATCCAATGCAGTAGACTACACAGGACTGGGACTAGCTCTCCTACCCACAGGGCTGCCTCACCTGCACCCCAGCAACCAGGGCCCCCTCCATTGTTATGCCCAAGCAAGGAGTAGGGCTCACTCTCCAGAGTATGTTACAGGCAATAAGGATAGGGCCAGCTCTCCCACTCTCACGACGTTGGGAGCAGCTTGCCCACCTGCAAAGAAATAGGAGTAGAAACCATTTAGGTTTGAATATCACTGTCATCTGTATTCGTTTTTCTCATACTTAGGAAACATAGTGTCATTGAAATGGGAAAGAATCAACGCTATCAAACACATGTGTTTTTCTCTGTGCCTCTGCATTGATCAACATCCTGAGTTCACACAGCTGTGATGTTAGACTGATGTCCCCTTCCACCTCACATGGCTTCTCTCAGAAAATGAAAGAAAGGCTTCTCAAGTAACTAAGTAAATGAGATACCTCATTTGCATTGAAATACACAGAAAATCAAAGCAAAGGGCTGTCTCTCCATTGCCAAGCACATTTCTTTACTCATAATGTACTGATGATATAATGGAGCAGACCATGCTGCAATTTTTTGGGACTGGCTTTTTCTAACAAATGCCTATGATGTTTACTAAAAAATCGTATTATTAATAACTTAAGAATCAATATAACCACACACACTTTTAAAAATACAAATACTATTGTCTTGATTTCTGCTTTGAATTATTTTATTTTATTAGATTGTATGTATGGTTTTTAGTAGAATTGTAAAAACCACCCCAAATTATTATATGGTAAAGTAGTAACATGAAGATGAAATAAATTAGAAATTTTGTAATGGTTGGTTTCAAACATTATCTAATATAATCTAATATATTTTAAAATTTTTAATTTTTATTTCAATACCCAACCTACCAAATCATTTTAATAATAGCTACATTTGTTCTACTTTAAATTTATATTCTTAACAAAAATACCAAACTTGACACTACTAATGCATATCTATACTGATGTTACACTTCATAATTAAGTACCTGAAAAAATTTAGGTTTTTTTGTATTTTGTTTGCTTGTTTGTTTGTTTTCTAGATTTCTTACATATTGCGCCAACCCTTGCAAGAGTGCCCCATCACTAAATGTGTGCTGTATGTATGCACAGTGCCCAGCCTCTTGAGAACCATCAACTATAGATGTTCTACTCCACAGAAATATCTTTATACAAGAATCCAGTTGGGTTAAGCTGTTTTCTAAATGCAAAGAAATAAGAAAACTAAACATATTGAAGAGGGAAGAAGAGTCACTTTTCATACATTCTGCTGCTTCTTTCTCACATGTTTATGAAGTACAATGCACTAAGGTAGTCTGTGTGGAAGGAGGTTGGGGAAGGGAGTATGGGACTTCTACACAGAGGCCAAGAGCAGCTATCTCCTATGAATACTGAGCCAAGGTTAGTTCTGAGGGTTGCATTCTGTAACAGCGGTTGCAGGCTCAAAGAACAGCCCATTGCCATATAAAATATCAATACAATAGCTGTAGGGTCTAGACATACTTATTTGGCCTTGAGAATGAGACATTCTGCAGGAGAATCTGTAACAAGTTTGGTCATGAGTCCACAATGTTAATGTGCATCAGCAGATCCATTTCTTAGCCGGCCTCTGAATCCTCAGCGGGCAGGTCCAACTTCTGCTGACCCAGGAGTTGTATCCTATGAGATGATAAATACATTAATTTGACTGATGACAATAACTTCAAAGGCAAATTGTATAAACTCATCAGTGCTGTATAATATATATATATATGTATACACATAAACATATATAGAGATTAGATAGGTAGATGGATAGATGATTCATAGACAGAAAGGTAGACAGAAAAATAGATGGATGATAGATAGATAGATAGATAGATAGATAGATAGATAGATAGATAATATCAGCTTCCCCTCGATAAAAAAAATGACAATATGGGTTCACATCCTCAGAAACCTGGCGAAGTGAGTTTCTGTTTGCCAGAAAAGACTATTATTTCTCATGTACTCCCATAGTGCCCTAACTACAGAAAGAGCATCAAGTTCTCTATTAACTCAAACAAGCCACCTACAGATTAGAGCCCCAAGCTGGTTGTCAGGCTGTCACAGCCTTGTAATATGACCCTGTTTAACTGGTAGGACTCTCCCACCACTGTTGCTGTCTTCACTTCTAAAACTCTGGAATCTTCTCTCACACTTTTTTCTTTCTGCTTCTCTCTGTGTCCCTGAGAGGTAGCCATGACAAAGTGTTGTTGTTTTTATAAAACAGTATTTGCTTCTCTTAGCATATTTCTTATCCCGGCTATTAACACAAAAAATTGAGACTCTTTCATAATACAAGGTTTCACAACACAATCTGAGCCGTTTCAGTCTGTTCTTAACCATCTATGACATTTTGGCTTACTCCCAGCAAACATCCCAGCAATACTTGCACTGCGTAGCTCTTCTCAGTCCCAGCTCCTTCCTCCTGATCTTCCTTCTACCTTAGGCTCAAGCTCCTGGCTCAACCTAATCCTCTTCTAACTCCTCCTCCACTGGCTAGCAGGAAGTCCAGGCCTATTCTCTCCCCTGCTCATAGACTGGCTGTAAGATGCTTTATTGACAGATTAGGGGAACAAATGTGTAACAGAGTTTATACGACATTTCGATAAGAAATCAGAATTTAAACTACAAAATAACTCTCTGCAGACAACAAACTCCTCCAGATGTTCATCCTAGTCTCTCTTTCTTTCTTTCTTTTTTTTTTTTTTTTTTTTTTTGGTTTTTTGAGATAGGGTCTCTCTGTGTAGCCTTGACTGTCCTGGACTCCCTTTGTAGACCAGGCTGGCTTCGAACTCACAGCGATCCGCCTGCCTCTGCCTCCCAAGTGCTGGGATTAAAGGAGTGCGCCACCACCGCCTGGCTCTAGTCTCTCTTTCTCATCTACAAGAAAAACATTACCCCTAATAATGAGATGGCCATCTTGATGGTGTCTTTAGTGTGCTCCTTGCTTACATATGACTTAAAATATATGTAGTATATTATTTGTTATATACTAATTATATATTTTATAATAGGTATCATAATACCTATATGCATATTGTTTCTAAAGAGGAAGAGATTGCGTGATTAAAAATATAAATTTAAATAAAATAGGCTTATGTGTGTAAATACTGAAACGGTGAAAGATCCTCCCTTAGCAAGTGTGTGCACAGATATGACTATATAGAGAATGCAAAGTCATCACAGTATAAGTTTCTTTAACATCTTTTTTGTAAGCTTTTCTAGACTCCTTCCTACATGCTAAAGTTGTAGTGGAATAATTTTTATCCTGCTGTTTCTACTTCAGTATAGTCCAACGCTGTCTACAGGTTCTGCACCCCCAAAATTATACCAGTTAGCTACTTCTCCTCAATATTTTCATGTTATACTATTAGGGTATCAGAATAAAGGAAGTGCTAATACAGTTTACTGTTTCAAATTTAGCTCCAAATTCATTAAGCAGCATACACAGGAAATTTCTAGTAGGCACAAGCCAGAAAGAGGAAGTGAGAAGAAAAACTAGAAAGAGAAATGGGGGGAATGCATTTAAGACCAAATCATAAGCAGAATATATTACATGGTAACATTTATTTTTAGTCCTTTATTCTAAAGATTGCATAATGTTTTTATTTATGTAAATTATTCTTTAAAACTTTTTTATTCTTGCTTTTTTATTTGTTTATTTGTAAATGCAGTTTCAGGGAAAAATTAGTACAGTGGACATTCACTACTTCTGCTTCAATTTCATTGATCTTCTCTGTATAACCACAACAGGGGAAGAGCTAAATCAAGGGTAAGCACTCTTAGCAAAACAATCAAATACTCCTTTTTAAATTTAGCCACCTAAAAAATGTATACCTCCTTCTCACTATTTCAAGTCAGGTAAGTACTTACATGTAGTTATTATTTTACTTTGTATTTTTGGTTAGTTTTTAAATGAATTCTTTAGTTGGGGAAAATGAAGTGTTTTTTTTCCCCAGATACTGGCTATTATGAAAAAAGCTGCTATGAATATAGTTGAGTAAATGCCCTTATTGTATAGTGGAGCATCTTTCAGGTATATGCCCAGGAGTGCTACAGCTGGGTCTTGAGGTAGAAATATTCCCAAAATTCTGAGAAAATGCCAGATTGGTTTCCACAGTGGTTGTACAATTTTTTACTCCCACCAGCAATGGAGGAATGTTCGTTCCCCTTTCTCCTCATCCTAGCCTGCATGTGCTGTCACTTGAGTTTTTGATCTTACCCATTCTTAGAGGTACAAGACAGAATATAAGAGTCAGTTTGATTTGCATTTCCCTAATGACTAGGGACAATCAGCATTTATTTAAGTGTTTCTCAGCCATATGATATTCCTCTGTTTAGAATTCTCTGTTTAGTTTTGTCCCCATGTTTTAACTGGATTATTTGGTTTGGTGGAGTTTAATTTCTTGAGTTCTTTATATATTTTGGATATTAACCCTCTGCCAGATGTAGGGTTGATAAATGTCTAAGACAATCCTATACAATAAAAGATCTTCCGGAGGTATCTCCATCCCCGATCTCAAGCAGCAATATAGAGCAACAGTAATAAAAACAGCATGGTACAGGCATAGAAACAGACAGGTGGATCAAATGGAATCAAATGAAAGACCCAGAAATAAACCCACATATCTATAGACACTGTACACTTGACAAAGAAGCCAAAACCATACAATGTAAAAAAGATAGCACTTTTAACTAATGGTGCTGGTCTTACTGTTTGGATACCTGTTGAAAATGAAAATAGACCCACAGTTATCACCCTGCACAAAACTAAATTCCAAGTGGACTAAAGATCTCAACGTAAAACCAGACACACTAAATCTGTTAGAAGAAAAAGTGGGGAAGAGCCTTGAGCTCATTGGCACAGGAGACAACTTCCTGAACAGAACTCCAACAGCCCAGGCCCTAAGATCAACAATCAATAGGACCTCATGAAAGTGAAAACTTCTGTAAGGCAAGAGACATTCAACTGGACAAAACTATAGCCTACAGACTGGATGAACATCTTAACAAAAGCTTTTTAACAATATATTCAGTCTTAGCCAGAGGCCTTTGATTCCTGGGACAGATGCTCAGAACAGACAGACAGACAAACAAACAGAACATAATCATGTGACCATGGAAGCCTGTTCTAGAGGCAGGAGATGGAAAGATGAGCTTGTGCTTTCCTTTTCTCCTGCGGCACTCACCTTGATGCTAATATGACCACAGAAATAAGGACTAAAATCAGCCTGAATACATTGTGTTGTTCAGTTAGTCATGTACACACACAGTTCCTGATGAACTGAATATCAACGAGTGGGGTGTACAAGGTGCCTTCTGAGGGCTCTCACGGTCAGGAGGGGGTTATTCTGATGCTCTTACTTTCTTCTAGAGGCCACTGGAATATGATGATTTGCTTCCTTTCACTCCTCAAAGTCAGCAACAGCATATCCTCACACTTCTCCCTGACTGAATATTTGGTATTCCTTTGGCACATTTAAGGAATCTTCTGATTATGCTGTCTACTCAGTAAATCCTACATATTCTTTTTTCTACCTTAAATTGAGCTGTCTCGAGTATTCATTTTAATTTACCAGATTTTGTTGCAATTACAAACAAACAAAGCTTCATGAGGTAGCCATGAAGAGCCCTTTTGAGAGTCAGACGATACAATGATGAGCTTGAGTGTTCTGTTTTTGTATTCATCCTTATTCCCCTCCCATTCACAGCTTCTGGGTCCTTGGTGTCTCTGAGGCACCATGCTTTTGACTACCACGGTCAAGCCTGGTAATCATTCCTTCCACCTCTGTGAGAGGTGAGCAGAAAGCTAAATGATTCATCTTGGCTGACATCTTCTTACAGAAAGCTTGACGAGTGGTGAATAGCGTCTTCACACTGCTAGGTTAGCTGCAAAAATACTACAAAGACCTTTTTCTTTCTTCTTCAAATCCACCCCCAGTGTAACATATTTTCAGAACTCCATTTATCAACAGGCAAAAATCCATTTTTCACCTCTTGAAGCCTGACAGACATAGCCACTTGATCTGGTCAGTGGAATGCAGCAAATATCTATTTCTATAGTCTAAACTAGGGAAATAAACAGAGGGAAATGGTCCAAGCATACGCACTGTCTTTTTTCTCAGCATACATTAAGACACCTGGTAGGAAATCAGGTGAGGTCACCTAGGCCCCTAGAACCAGAAATGTATTGATAAGTTTGCTCTAATCATCCACACTCTAAAAAACAAGTTCAACGCAACACTCAGATTAAAGTTTTCAGGCATTGAATATTGTCTTGCTGTGCTGGGAAGAATCACTGTGGCAACATATTACTGCAACACATCATACCAAAAATACACTGAAGGACACTGCAAGATGCATTCAAGGCTAGACATCTCATCAAGACATCAAGGCAGAGACTCCATTATTATACTCCACTCCTTAATTACATGATGTACATTAATAATAGTAACCATATTTACTATCCAGCTATATTGGTTCAATTTATATTTGTTTCAATTTCATCAACATTCTTAAAATGTGCTCTGCTTATAAATCTAGGTGATGCATAATATATGAAATCATGCATTTATTTTTGAAAATACTTTAGTGTTTTATCTAAACCAATATAATGCATTTAATATGTTAATACTAATAATGTCAAGTGTTTCCTTTTTTATAGA
>OU015747.1:10696356-10711187 GCA_907169655.1 Acomys percivali | reverse complement strand
TCTATGTGTAAGCCAATGAATGACTCAATAATATTAATGACTGTCCTAATAACTTTGATAGAATAGGCATTATTGATGATCATGTAGCTAATATATTGTTTTAAAATAAATTTATCAGAACAATTCCAGCTTTACTTTAGGAAGGCAGCAGAACTGTAGTAAGGATTGAAAAAAAAATGGTTCAGAGAGATGGAATGCTTGAACTTATGTCAGAAGGTTGAGTTTGAATGAAAATAAATGATAATACATTTGAGGGAGCCTTATGTCTATGAGAAGTCAGACAGGTGGAAACACTTGAGATTTGTTCAGAGGAAAGTTTGAAAGTCTGTTTGCAAGGAGCACAAAATGTAAGGCAAAGCTCAAGTATGGTTTTGAAGGGTCATTAATCCAAGTTAAAGTGGCTACATTACTTCACCCACAATGAAGAATCACTAGGGGAAGGAAATGGACCCTTAAATGCAGTGTTTAAGCTGGCAGCCAGGAACAGGTTCATTAAAATGGTAGATTTTGGGAGTCACTCTAAGAAGTAAGCTACTTCATAATAGATGATAGATAGATAGAGTGATGATAGAAAGATGATAGATAGATAGATAGATAGATAGATAGATAAATAGATAGATGATAGATAGATAGAGTGATGATAGATAGATGATAGATAGATAGATAGATAGATGATAGAATGATAGATAAATAGATAGATGATAGATAGATAGAGTGATGATAGATAGATGATAGATAGAACATATATGAAAAACAAAACCTGTCTTAGAGGTCTTGAAATATCTCTTTGCAAGTGTGTCTCCTTATACATCTGTGTGTCCAGTAATAAGCTTCTAGAGTCACATTAATTTTCAGACTGAAGATGGTCAACTTCTTTTATTGTTAACTTTTTGTTTGTTGTGCTTTTGTCAACATTATGACTTTTTAACTGTGTTTTGAATTTATATCCTATATATTTAAATATATTTCAAATATATTAAATATATATGTATCCCATTTATGTGACATACGTGTGTTTGTGTGTGTGTGTGTGTGTGTGTGTGTGTGTGTGTGTGTGTCCCCTACAACTCCTATAGAGAGAGCTGATAAAACACTTTGAGCTGATAGAGTGACTTTTATTTAGAGATACCATTTTCCACGAATTTAATGGCAAAACTTTTATAAAACCTGTGCAATTTCCTGCTTTGGTGATAAGAGCTACCTATGCAGAAACAAGTTGCTAGCAGATCTTTCTATCTCTGTATCTTCTAGGCCTAAGCTTGTGTTTTATACACACAGAGATCAGGGCTAGGAGCCTGCCCAGCAATTAGTTTCTCAACAGTTCTAAGTGTTTCCTTAGAATGGGGATTCGATTTCTTGTACTTGGAAAACTTCAGTAATGATTTCCATACTTAATGGACTCTTTGAACTCTCACCAGCAGTGGGTATAGGTTCCTCCTCCCCTGCCCACCTCAGTATATTTGCCCGCATTTCTTAACATTTGTTTTTTAATGATCCTTCTGACAAAGGTGATATGGAATGTAAATGTAATAATTTTAAATAATATGACTCTTATGAGCAAGGATTTTGAATGTTTTCTAAGTGTTTATTGGCCATATCTGCTTCATCATTTTAGAATTGTCTGTAACTTTCAGTTCCCCTTTTATCAATTGAGTTGTTGAATAGGTTCTTTGTATTTCGTTATTTCTTAGTTCATTACATAATCTAGAAACTAATCATCTTCTAATATATAGATACTTCAAAAGACTATGATTCAACTCTGAAGGGTACATTCGTGTGTACCACACTGAGTTTGTATCTTATACTGGTAGCCTCAATAATTATAAAAAGGAAAAGCTAAAACAATAATGAGACTGTCTTGCCCATCCTCAGTGGATGAGGATGACCTTATTCTTTATGAGACTTCATGTGCTGGGGTGGGTTGGTGAGGGGGGTCCCCTTTGCTGAGAAGAAAGGTTTTGGGGAGAGGTAAGGAGGGAGGGGCTAGGATGTAAAGTGAATAAATAAACTAAAAACAAATACTCATAATTTTATCTAAAAAATAAGAAGAAAGGAAAAGAAAACTAATACCAGGATGCAATATATGGAAATAGTACTTTGCAGATCCACAGGGCAGATCCACAGATAAAGAAAGGATACACAGGATCTGACAAGCTAAACCTGGACAGAATCCCAATGCAGAGGAATTGAGGGGTAAATGAAGTTCCAGCCAAGGAGATATTCACAAGTGATAGCCCTGGGAGAGAGAATCAGTTTAGTTCAATGGAGCATTACTGGGCATATCAACCACACTCCAGGGAAGTCCCTGTGCTCAGATGCAGTGGGATAGATAGAGAAGTGAGAGACCAGGGAGGCATTCAGCTGGTGGAATGGATATAATTCAAGTATATAGCATAAAATTCTCAAAGAAATTAATGGCATTTTAAACTAATTATTGTAAACTTTCAGAGAAGAGGAAAAATTAAGGTAAAGAGTCAAAGACATACTTCTTGTCACTATTAGGATTCTCACAAAAATATCAAGTTAACAAGCAGCCCTAATATAGATGCAGAGGACCTATTGCAGATATCTACAAGCCATGTGCTGGCCACTTCAGTCTCTGTGAACCCGCATGAGCCCTGTGGGTCATGTTCTGCTGGCATCTTCCATACCTTCTATGCCCTACAATTTTCCCCCTACTCTTTTTCTGGGTTCCCCGATCTCTGTGGGATGATCCTAATGACTCTTTTCCTCCTATTAGGTTGCCCTATCCAGCCTCAGTATGAGGGCTTTTGCCTTGTCTTATTGTATCTTGCTTTGTCCTGTCTGGATGTTGATTCTTAGCAGCCTGATCATTTCTGAAAAAGAAACACAGGCGTATGGATCTAGTGGGGCTGAGGAGGGAAATTGGAGGAAATAGAGGGATGCCGAGCTGGTTCAGATATATTATGTGAAAGAAGAATCTCTTCGATAAAAATAATTATAATACATATTAAGAAAAATTCTGACCAACACAGTAAATTTGAAGACTACAAATAAGTCTACAATAAAAGAAAGGTTAACTGTCCTTAGATGTATGAGAGAAAAAGTATGGTTCCATGTTTTATGTTGCAAAGTGTACAATGAGATTTAACAATACTATTATTTACAAACTATCTTCAGTAGAGTGACACCATTGTGACTTATATTATCATTATTATTAGCAGTTCATAACATTCAAATTTGCCTTTGACTTAAACTAAACCTTGAAGGGTCAAAACATTAACAACTTCAAAACATCACTACAATTGTGAAACCAGAATTTTATGTTAAATTTTCAGTACTTGGTATGAGATGATTTTTCTGTAAATTGACAATCTAAGGAAAGCTGCCTCAGGGAATAGATGAAGTTCTGTAGTATAATTTCATGCTGCTTGTTCTAACCTTGTTGTGAGTAGACAAACTTTACCACCATAGTCATCAATTCTGTTGTTTCCACCTGAAAAAAATTATAAGGAAAACTGCTTACTTGCTCAAGTTACAATCTAAAATTTTAGCCATGATTTCATTGTCACTGCTCATTATGTTACTCCACAACATGAATGGATTTTGTTTTTGAAAAATAACCATAGTCTGCACAATGGACACACCAACTGATAAGCCACTGTGGATCTGGTAAATCTCATGAGGCCTAATCATAGATAAAGACCTATAAGTAACTGATGACTGCTGAGAGAGAATTAGTCTTCTGAATGGACAAGCCTGTACTTTGTTTCCAGCATCAACTGATGCAATGCCATAAAAATATGCACATAAGGCCAATACTAAACAGATTTATTAGAATATCAAAGTGTATGCGCATGCATGTTTATGTGTGTGTGTGTGTGTGTGTGTGTGTGTGTGTGTGTGTATGTGTGTGTGTGTGTGTGTGTGTGATAAGATGCCTTGGGTTTGAGAGTAGTAGAGGTAACAAAGGATTTGTATCGAGGAGTGGGTAGAGAAAATGTTTGTTTGTTTATATGTTTGCTTGTTTATGGTACAGCTTATTTGCAGCACCCTTTCTCCTCTCCTCTTAGTACCACCCTCATGTCTCTCTCTCTTCTTTCTTCTCTCCACCTCTTCTCAGAGAAGGGAAGGCCCCTCCTCCATGAATACCAACCCACGCTGGCACCTTAAGTCTCAGCAGGACTAAGGGCATCATCTCCCACTGAGGTGAGACAAGGCACTCCAGATCTCGAGGGAAGGAATTCAAAGTCAGGTTACAGTCAAGAGACAGTCAGTACTCGCACTGCTAGGGGGCCCATATGTTAACCAAGGTGCACATCTGTTAAAAATGTTTAGGGGGTCTAGGTCCAATCCATGAGTGCTCTTTGGTTGATGGTTCAGTTCCTATGTGGCCCTCTGGACCCAGTTAGTTCACTCTGTAGGTCTTCCTGTGGTGTCCCTGACCATTCTGGCTCCCTAAATACTTTCCTCATTCTTCCACATAACTCCCAATATTGGCCCATTGCTTGGCCCGTTGCTTGGCTGTGGATCTCTGCATTTGTTTCTATCAACTGTTGGGTAAAGTCTTTCAGATGACAGTTATACTAGGCTCCTGTCTGCAAGCATAGAAGAGTATCATTAATAGTGAGAGAAGTTGGCTCTCTCTCCCATGTTTTGAGTCTCAAGTTGGACCGTCCTTTGATTTGCCATTCCCTCCACCTTTGTTCCACCTTAAAATCTATACTTCTTGTAGGCGAAACACATTTTGGGTTGAAGGTTTTATGGGTGGATTGGTGTCCCTCTCCTTCCATAGGAAGTCCCACTTGGCTATAAAAGGTGGCTACTTCAGGCTATTTAACTCCTACTGCTAAGAATCTCAAATTGGGTGTCTTCATAGAGTCCCAGGAGCCTCCACTATACCAGAAATGCCCCCTGTCTCTCCTGGTCCTCCCCACCACCACCCCATTCTCCCTTACCTGATCTACACACACATTACCCTCCTCACACCCTATCCCACAGAGTTTCCCCAATGTAGTTTGGGTGAGGGCCATGTACACCTATGACCTGGCACAAAACTCAAATCCAAAGTGGACCAAAAATCTCAATATAAAATCAGACAGATTACATCTAATAGAGGAGAAAGTGGGGAATAGCCTTGAACTCACTGGTATCAGAGACAAATTTCTGAACAGAACACCAACATGTCAGGCTCTAATATCAAAAATGAATTGGACCTCATGAAATTGAAAAGCTTCTGTAAAGCAAAGGATACCATCAGTAGGACAAAATTGCAGCTCACAGACTTGGAAAAATCTTCACCAACCCCACATCTGACAAAGGGCTAATATCTGGAACACATAAAGAACTCAAGAAACTAGACACCAATGAAACAAATAACTCAATTTAAAATGGGGCACAGAAGTGAACAGAGAATTCTCAATGGAGGAATCTAAACGGCCAAGAAGTACTTAAAGGAAAGTCCATTATCCTCAGTCATCAGGGAAATGCAAATGAAAACGACCCTTAGATTCCATCTTGTTGGAGTTCTGTTCAGGAAGTTGTCTCCTATGTCAATACATTCTAGACTCTTCTCTACTTTTTCTTCTAACAGATTTAATGTCTTTGGTTTTATGTTGAGGCCTTTAATCCACTTAAACTTCAGTTTTGTGCATGGCAATAAATACAGGTCTACTTGCATTTTTCTACATGTAGACATCCAGTTAGACCAACACCATTAGTTGAAGATGCTATCCTTTGTCCATTGAATAGATTTGGGTTCTTTGTCAAAAATCAAGTGTCCAAATGTGTGTGGATTTGTTTCTGCGTCTTCATTTTGATTCCATTGGCCAACCAACCTGTTACTATGCCAGTACCATGCTGTTTTAATTACTGTTGTTCTATGGTACAGCCTAAGATGAGGTATGGAGAATCCTCCAAAGGATCTTTTATTGCAGAGGATTGTTTTGGTTATTTGTAACAGCCAGAAACTGGAAACAATATAAATGTCCCTCAGTGGAAGAATGGATAAAGAAACTGTGGTACATTCACACTATGGAATACTACTCAGCTATTAAAAACAAGGAAATCCTGAAATTTATGGGCAAATGGAAGGAACTAGAAATGATCATCCTGAGTGAGTTAACCCAGACCCAGAAAGACTCACATGGTATATAATCACTAATAATTGGACACTAGCACAAAAGGTATATCCAATGAAAGTCTTCACTTACCAGGAGGTTGGGATAGATGCGAGGACTTCCTATTGGTACTCTAGGTGAAGGAAATATGGGATAATGGGGAAATAGAAGGATCCAGAGTGTCCCAGAAACCCACAAGAAAAACGTTATGATGGGCAGATCTGAACCCAAGGGGTTCTGCTCAAACTACTTCACCAACCAAGGACAACACATGTTGTAATGTTGAACCCTATTCAGATCTAGCCAATGGACAGGACATTTTTCCACAGTTCTGTGGAGAGCACGGACTGACTCTGATATGAACTCCAGTGCCCCATATTTGACCACTTCCCCTTGGTGGGGAGGTCTGGTGGCACTCAGAGAAAGGATAAGCAGGATACCAGGATGAGACTTGATAGGCTGTGACCATATATGGTGGGGGAGGCGGTCTCCTGTCACAGACCTAGGGAGGGGAAAAGGGTGAAAGAGGGAGGAGGGGGAATAGAGAGGATAAAAGTGAAGGGATAACAATTGAGATGCAATGTGAATAAATTAATAAAAAACGATTCCATCTTGCACCTATCAGAATGGCTAAGATCAAAATTCAAGTGAGAGCACATGCTGGCAAGGTTGTGGAGAAAGGGGAACACTCTTCCATTGCTGGTGGGAGTGCAAACTTGTACAACCACTTTGGAAATCAATCTGGAGTTTTCTCAGAAAATCTGTATAGCTCTACCTCAATACCTGGCCATACTGTTCCTGGGAATATACCTAAAAGATGTCCCAGCAAACCACAAGACACTTGCTCAACTATGTTCATAGCAGTTTTATTTGCAATAGCTGGAATCTGGAAACAACCCTTAACTGAGTAATGGATAAAGAAAATGTGGTACATTTACACAATGGAATACTACTCAGCTTATAAAAACAAAGACTTTATGCAATTTGCAGGCAAATGGTTGGAACTAGAAATGATCACACGAAGTGAGGATAACCACACTATCAGCAAGGGGAGATGCTTGAAAATATGTCCTTTTAATGCTCACAATTTAGTTATAATGTTTCTAGTCTATCCAATTTTGTCACTGTATGGTTAAGAACTTCTGTTTTGAACTCTTTAATTTTTCTTTGAGTTACCACTAAGAATAGTAACTTAAATTAAATATATATTTATAGGTATATAGGCATACACCTTAACAAATGTCAGCATTATATACAGGAAAGAGTGAAACATGGAAAATAATATCTTTTTGAGAAATACAAAATTATATTTTTAAATGCAATTTTTAAACAAAGTATTTAACAGAACTGTGCATAGTAATATATTCAACTTAAACCTAGGGGAGGGGAATAGAGTGAAAGCATGAGGGAGGGAGGAATGGGGGGGGGAGGATACAAGCTATGGGAAAACAGCTGAGTTGTAATCTTAACAAATTAATTAAATAATAAAAATTGGTGTTGTAGGACAAAAAATAATAAAATCTTTTTATTCCCCTGGGCTTTTCAACAAATTTAATGATAAATTTACATGTAAGTAATATGAATTGTCTTACTTTGGATTCCTTGTCCTTGGGTGAGAAGATGAAAGATAATGGCTGAATTATTTCTATATATTTTTACTTTATGAGTTATTTTTTTAAATATTTATTTATTACATATACAAATCTCGTTATAGATGGTTGTGAGCCAACATGTGAGTGCTGGGAATTGAACTCGTGACCTCTGGAAGAGCAGGCAGTGCTCTCAACCTCTGAGCCATCTCTCTACAGGTAGATACCCATAGTTTAGAAGCAGATAAAAGATAATATAAGATTTGACACATTTATATTATCTAGTTCTTCTTCTAGATGACTTACCCAAATATCTTTCTAAAAAGAAAAAGAAAAGTCTATTATATATAATACAGAGTAACATGCATTTTCGTATTATAATTCTCATGTTGTAGTCAAATTTCTTCACAGATATTAAGGTTTTATGTGTTTTTTTTCCATTAACATAGTGGTAGAGAGTATACACAGAAATTTGAATTTGAATTTATTTGCATAAGAAAATACTACATTCAAATTAGATAAAAAAATCATGAGCAAAGAAATTTAGTTTTAGTTCAAATAGTCAAAAATGCTTCAAATATATCTCAATAGTAGCAATAGAAGCTTTTTTACTTCATGTAAAAAAATTTTCTCTAGTTTCACTTAATAGTGAAGCTTTAAAGTATGGAGAAATTTTGTATTTTTACCAATGTAACACACATCCTGAAGCTTTGTTTTGAAAGGGATTTTTTTTTCTCTGTCTATTTCACACTTAATCCCTTTTATCAAAAACTGGCACTTGAAAATTCACAAACAATTTTATTTCTGAGTGCACAGAGATAAGGTTTTCTCACTTCCAAGTGAGCCCTGTGTTCCTCTCTAAATTCAGCATTGTAGGGTAAGATGAACAACCTGTGAAATGTCACTTTACTGCCCTAGAGTTGAGATGTCTCCTCTTGTCACTACCACAGCTCTCTCAACATAACTGGGAACTGGTGACTTTATCATGGCAGAATAGTAGAACTTCAGCCTTTAAAAAAAAAAAAGCCTAGCATAGTTTACAGTCTTTTCTCACTTTGAAGGATGCCATAACTAAGGAAAGAAATTTATACTGCACATCCACCAAAGATGTGGAGGGAAACAGCACAAAGCCCATGGAAAGATGGCTTGAGCATACAAAATATTTGTTAAACAACTGGTGGTGTTTGTTCTGTTTTTCCCAAACTGTCATTTTCACCTTAAAGGATTTTGACTTGGATCTTAAAATTTTACTTTCCAAACCTCTAAATTCCAACTTCAATATGACACTCTACCTTACAGTTGGGATTTTTACTTTGTGATTTTACTCTTTTATTCTTAGTTTCTAAATACGAGTGGTGAAAAAAATGAGACTCCCAAGACAGGGTCATGTGAAGGAATGGGTAAAGAAACAGCATAAAATACAATAGGATGTTTCGAACTTCTGTATTATATTGAATACTAGTGGGCATAAATGCATTGAACTATTTCTAGTTCACATCATATTCGTATTTATTTCTCAAATACTAAATAATAAATTATTACAAACAAATGAGAGGGAATCACTCCCCAAATAATGATAATGCTGAGATATTATAGAAAGTGATTTACATTCAGAATTTTAGATGCATCAAGATAGGAAAGATGTTTTCTTCAAGGCTTCCAAATACAAATAACAAAAATGCTAATAATGTAGTATTGATATAATTAATTACTGTGTCATGGTACTTCTTGTGGTAGGTAGTTTATTGTATATATATGTAGTAATATAAATGTATATGTAAAAAATTAAAAAATAATTTTAAAAAGATATTTTGATTATATATGCAATTAAAAAATTGTTAAGCAAATACCTCTTTGAAATCTTAGGAAAAGTCATGTACAAACAAGGCTTCAACTAATTGAAAAGCTATAAAGAATCAAGTCAGTGGCTGTTTCAGTAAGAAGAATCACTCTAGAGACAACATCCTGCTAAGTTTTGCAATCCTAAATAGCCAACCTAAACACGTGTTAGACTGTATAATAAAGAAGATGCCATGAGCTGCAGTAGTAGCAGTGTGACAGGAGTGCAGTGCCTGGGTAGTCAGAGAGCTAGAAATTATGCAACTACAGCAAACACATGTATGAAACAAAACAATACAAATGTGCAAATAGGCAACTGAAAAATATCCCCACAACTATTTTAAAGTATGTTTAGCATAAATACTTATGAAAATTTTGTAATCTAATCCAACAATAGGAAAATGATGAATAAATTGGTAAATTATTGTATGATGATTGCTTATTCTTATAGAAAAATTCTCCTATTGTCTATCACATGAGAAATGAATTGCAACTGAATGCCTCCATAAAAGTAAAAACAACACATGTAGGGGGTAGCTCAGCGGTAGAGTTTGCCTAGCGTGAAGTCTAAAGAAGTGTCCGCCGTAACACACAATCAAAAATAAAGAGAAAAGAAAGCAGCCTGACACCTTGTAGAAAAAAATGGAAGAGAAGATATTAAAATTCCTCAGATGAATGCTGGAAAAAACAAATAAATCTATGTTTGGAGAGAGACAAACCAGAGGAGGTAAGTGTCCAAAATAATTCAGAAAGCTCATTGACATGGTAAATGGGGGAAGGATCAGGTGTTCAAACTCAGACAGTGACTAGGAAACCACATGTCTGTAGGATTGTATGTGTGAATCATTGACATCTGTTAATTGATTAACTTTATCTGAAAGATTAACGGACTTACTAGAAAAATGGTGACATAATCTTTATGAAAAATTTTATGTCACATGACAAGTGCAATAATAAAATGTGTTCATATAATAAAATGAAATAAACAGCATGAATGGCTAATAATAATATTGTGCCAAGGATGCCATGCAAGCTAGTTTAATGTGTGTGTGTGTGAATATATATTCAATCAATAAGAAACTAGTGATATTTTCAATATTCTCATTTACATATCCAAATAATATTTAATCTACTTCTTCTTATTGCAAATAATACAAATAACTGCCTTTATCCTATTATCCTAACATGAAAATCATATCGCATTATTGATGACTCATCTCAGGGGCTAAGAACTGGGAATGAAAAATTATTTAGAATAGTTTCAGTTTTTAAAATCAAACAAAAATCTTCAAAAATTATGAGTATGATGCTGATGTTTAGAACAATGATGATTCAATATTGAGACTAGAAAACAATACTTAACTTCACAGTAGAAATATTTAGATGTCATATTTTGTGTATATATCTTATGAGAATAAAAATATTAAATGTTCCTTAATTGAGGGAGTAACTTTCTAAGTTCCTGAGTTGAAAAATATATTCATTTCTTAAATTCCTTCTCTTAAAGGGTAGTTTATAATTGTTAACCTCACAAAAGTCATGTATGTATAAATGCCAAATTCTGTTTGCAGAATATCTTTGCATTACCTTATAAAGTACTGATATTGCATGAGGAAATAGGTGCAATTTTCTCAACTATGGCTTGTATTTTATCCCACTAGCAAACTACAGGTTGTTTGAATTTTTTTTCCATATATACCACTGTACAAAATGAATTTGTGGGTAAATCCAAACTTTCTTAGTCATTAAAAACAAAGCACATATTTTGAGCCTGGTAGATCTTTTTTCTTCTATAACTATTGTGTGTACTGTTATTTAGACAAATATTTTATAAAACCTCATTTGAAAATTTGATCCTTATGAAAATTCAAAATAATAATGCTAAAAATCTTATTACTATAAATCTAGTATTTCTCAAAATTGAGAAAATGCCCTTGTTTCATAATTTTCTTACTCACAGACACTAACAAAAGAGAAAAGTATTTTAATTACACATTTTCAAAAAACAATGTTCCAAGATAGATTGGTGATTCGCAAGAAAAGATGTAGAAGCAGAGTTCTCAGCCTTTGCGTATGTCTGTGGGTAAGATGCCTTGTTATCTCATGGCAGGTAGGTAGCATCTTCATCATCACATTGCTAGGCATCTCACTCTTAATGGGGTCTAGGAGAAGGTATTCAGTCATCTGTCTGTCTGGTAAGCTATTATATTGGCCATATGCTTTATTAATATCGTTGGAATGTATCTGCATTGTAATCCATTCCCAGTATACTTCAGAATGTTATAGATGAAAACTTTTCACCTATTGGAATGTACCACATAATTGGTCTGGGACAGACAGCACCTGCCCTACAGTTATACTAAAAAGGTTCAAAACTGCTTTGTAAATGTGGTGGCCAATGGCATGAATCACTTGAAAGGCACTGTTTTAAATGTTCTTGTGGACCTCAGATCAAAGTACACATCTGAGCTCCATGAATATGAATGTGAGTATATATTAGTGTATGTATGTCATTTTCTTAATAACTAGATATATTCATTATAACATTTTTCATGGAACTTCTTTTTATGAATTCTTCAGAACCTTTAATATAATTTGGTTTCTATAAAATAACTTTTAGCATGTATTCAGATATACAATTTCTGTTTTATTTTTAATTTTTTTTTTAGAAAATTTGTCAACAAAACTGTACTTTAAAAGGTGTGAATTACATTGACCAGAGCTTTGTTTCCAAAAAAAATTATTGATTGGGTTGAGTTATGATGAAGAATCATTTGAGAAAATAATTTTGGAGGTTTGAGAGGAGGCAGGAGAAACTGTTGTTGGCTTCCTTAGAGGTAGACTCATGAAAATTTAGGAAACTCATGTACAGAAGTAAAAAAAAAAGTGTATATATGGATTTCTTCTCTTCTTTTCATCTTATATAATCAGTAGGTCTCCATCAAATTTCCCCGAAATGCCTGTACCTTACAGGAGAGCTAAATTTCAACTCTGTCTCTGTCTCTGTCTCTGTCTCTGTCTCTGTCTGTCTCTGTCTCTGTCTCTGTCTCTGTCTCTTTCTCTGTCTCTGTCTCCGTCTCTGTCTCTGTCTCTGTCTCTGTCTCTGTCTGTCTCTGTCTCTGTCTCTGTCTCTTTCTCTGTCTCTGTCTCCGTCTCTGTCTCTGTCTGTCTCTGTCTGTCTCTGTCTCTGTCTCTGTTTCTGTCTCTTTCTCTTTCTCTGTCTCTGTCTCTGTCTCTGTCTGTCTCTGTCTCTGTTTCTGTCTCTTTCTCTTTCTCTGTCTCTGTCTCTGTCTGTCTCAGTCTGTCTCTCTATCTGTCTCTGTCACTGTCTCTGTCTCTCTCTCTCTTTCTCTATCTCTCTCTCTCTCTCTCTCACACACACACACACACATACACACACACACACATACACACCTTGTCTTGCTTTCAAGTGGTCTTATAGTATATAAAATTTTCCCCTGTGTTTTTAAATATACTTCTTACTCCTTTTCAATTCATGTTTCAGTTAGTAGAACGCTACAAAGTCATTACCTTTGAGTGTGGTACCCTAGTAGTTCTTGCCAATTTAATAGTTGTGAATTAGCTTGAAGCAAAACTTCATGTGATAACCTATAATAATTAGGGTATTCCTGGAACTTAGTTACTACCTGTAGTGCTTTATGTACTCAAATTAAAGCTTCCAGTATTTTCTCCAGATGTACATACAATATGTATTTTGTTTAGATGTATGAAGTAAATGTCTTATCTCACATTATTTCAAATCAGGAAGTATGATTTGCAGAAGCGTACGTACTTTTTCCTTGGAGACTGTATCAGAGCATTATCATTTTCTTAGAAACTTTTAATTTTCAGGAAGTTCCGTATTTCAACATTGGTTTATTCATAATGCCAGAACAGTTTCAATGTGCATAGTGAATGGGAGCTATTTGAAAAGGCACTTGCTGACAATTGAATATTATGACTTGTCCTCATGCACTCCCACACTTGCCACTTACATATTTCATCTGTACTATTGAACAGATAAAATTAAAGCTCCAGACAAGAGTTCATATTTCAAGTGCCATTGTTATTCAGTATTTATATTATATCCAAAACAATGATCAAAGATTATCCAAAGGTTAAGGAAGAAAGCATTAGAAAAGCAACAAACTACCAATATGAAACTGCCAATTAAGGTTAGCAGTATGTAATAAGTGTCAGAATTTCTTCTTCATGGTAACTCTATTTCCACAGTTGAATGTGCAAATTAAAGGTAATGGTGACAGAAATTATGTTCATATACACAACGGTGGCAGACACAGTATGCCATAAGTTCAAACGGCCACAAATGTTGCCAGCAGAACAGACTTACTAAGGCCATCAAGCTCATGTGATGCTGCTGACAGCTAGCTGAGAAAAGTAATGGATAACTATTAGCTGTCTGTATTTTGAAATATTTTGAAAAGTAAAGCCTTTGTTGTCCTTAAAAACACTGGGTTCCTGACTTAACTCCTAATTATCCCAGGCCTATACCTGGAGACTGCAGAATGCATTCATTCTTCAACTGCAGACAGTTCCGCCCTATGTGATATGTCCTAAATAGATTTTCTCAATGTCAGAGGCCTCTACAAACCATTCCAATTCCTCAATTTTAGGTTATCACATCAGTACTTTTATAAAGTGTTTCCTTACTCTTCATTTTCTCCTTCCGTTATGACATTATTGGAAAATTATAAAAAACATTCTATCTAAATTTTTATACAAACTACTATAATTTTATTTCTCCTCCTCAGACTCTTCCCAGTTAATCTCTGTTGCCTTACTCAATCAGCCTCGTATCTTTTCCTATCTCACAAAACAAAAAATGTCAAAGCAACCGAATTAAAGTATACCAAAAACAATACAAGAACAGAAAATAAAAATAAAAAGCAGAGAGTTCATTTTGCATTACCCAAACTGGAGTGTGAAGTGTGGAGTGGAGGGTGTGGAGTGTGGAGTGTGGAGTGTGGAGTGTGGTGTGTGGAGTGTGGAGTGTGGAGTGTGGAGTGTGGTGTGTGGAGTGTGGAGTGTGGAGTGTGGAGTGTGGTATGTGGAGTGTGGAGTGTGGAGTGTGGTGTGTGGAGTGTGGATTGTCGAGTGTGGTGTGTGGAGTGTGGAGTGTGGAGGGTGGAGTGTGGTGTGTGGAGTGTGGAGTGTGGAGTGTGGATTGTCGAGTGTGGTGTGTGGAGTGTGGAGTATAGAGTGTGGAGTGGAGAGTGTGGAGTGTGGAGTGTGGTGTGTGCAGTGTGGTGTGTGGAGTGTGGAGTGTGGAGTGTGGTGTGTGGAGTGTGGTGTGTGGAGTGTG
>OU015747.1:10678679-10695780 GCA_907169655.1 Acomys percivali | reverse complement strand
TGTGGTGTGTGGAGTGTGGTATGTGGTGTGTGGAGTGTGGTATGTGGTGTGTGGATTGTCGAGTGTGAAGTAGAGAGTGGACTGGAAAGTGTGGTGTGGAGAGTGTGGAGTGTGAATTGTGGAGTGTGAAGTGGAGAGTATGGAGTGTGGATTGTGGATTGGGGAGTGTGAAGTGGAGAGTGTGGACTGGAGAGTGTGGACTGGAGAATGTGGACTGGAGAGTGTAGAGTGGAGATTGTGGAGTGTGCTTGATATATACAATGTCACTCCATTGGTCGAAACTTATTTTCTCTTTCCCAGCAAATATCAAACAACCAATAGTTTCTTGGTTAAAACTTGAACTTTTTTTTTTTTTTACCATTTCAATTACTCCATACTTGGATATTTGTCTTTTTCTTGAACAGGTGCACATCTTGTCTATACTGGCCCAATCTTTGTGAGTTGCTTTGTGTATCAGCTTTGTTATGTCTTAAAGAGTAGGGTGAAGGAGGGAATATATCAGGAACACCTAAAGACTTCTTGAAAAGCCACATGGAAAACACTACTTCAAAAGTATTATATATATAAGCAATAATAGGTAGGCAGATCACATAGGACCTGTGCTTGCCACTTCCATCTCTAAGAGTTGATATGAGCTCTGATCAGTTGGTTTAGAAATCCTTGTTCTCCTGGCTTCCTCCATCCCCCAAGACTCTTAAATTCTCTCTGCTTTCTCTTTCATGGTATTCTCTGAGCTCTGAAGGGAAGCATTTGATGAAGACATTCCATTTTGAGTTGTGTGTTTGAGGGTCTCTGTGTCTCTGTGTCTCTATCTCTGTCTCTGTCTCTGTCTGTCTGTCTGTCTGTCCCCCCCCTCTTTGTGTGTCTGTGTGTGTGTGTGTATGTGTGTGTGTTGTAGATTTTCTGGCTGTGGATCACTGTATTTTTCCTTTCTCTTGCAGGAGGAAAATATTCTGGGGGTGACTGTATAAGGTACTTATTTATGAGTTAGGCAGAATACCATTAGAAGTCAATTTATCCTCTACTTTTAATTTTTATTGCTGTTTTGTTGTTGTTGTTGTTGTTGTTGTTGTTGTTGTTATGACTAGCAGTATGTTGTATCACCCTAGGCCTCTATCTATTCTCTAGTTCTTGATTACTCAGGAAGTGTCCAGTATGTAGTGGGCCTTAACCCAAGTCAGACATTGGTTGTTGACTTCCACAAGCTTTGTGCCACCATTGTCCTATCATACTTTGCAGGCATGACAATATTATAGGTCAAAATTTTGTGGTGAGATTGGTGTTTATGTTTCTCTTTGGGAGCCTACAGAGTATGGTCTTCTACCACAGACTTAAAAACACAGGGAAGAAGGTTCTATATAGGTACCAACTTAGCCTCTCCTTGTTCATTGAGTTGTGTGGTTGTTGTCTTCAGCAATGGGGCCTCGAGTCAGTTTGTGAAGAGCAATCTATTGTATTGGTTGCTGCATGTGTTGTTTGAACACTTCCCTTTGGTCAACAATTCAGTGATGTAACACTTCCTGTTAGTGGAAGCTTCGTGACAAGTTGAGACTCTGTCTCCCTCATTATTTGGAGAGTTCACTAGGATGACCTTCATATATTTTAGGAAGTTTCAGCTTTACTTGGTTTCCTTACTATGCTTCACTTGCCTCTCAATTCTAGGAAGGTAGAATTTAAAAAAGAGAGAAACAATATGATGTTGAGTACTTAGAGAGAAGGTAGATTGGGGCAGAGTTGACGAAGGGGAATGAATATCATAAAATATACAATTAATACATGTAAGAAATCAAAGTCTTTATCTGGGGCAATATATCCTTAAGATAAATGATGGCTTAAGTATTTAGATATTCACTGAGGCCAAGTAAGCAGTTGGAAATGAGGTTTACTGGTAAAATAGGAAATATAAATTCTAGCTCAGAAATATTTGTCTGAGTAGGCAGTATAAAATGTAATCTTCCATTTATAAAGAAAGTGTAGAATATTATAACGTTTGTCAGGAAAAAAAAACTATGTTTTTGAGTAAAGATTCAGGTAATAGATACAGGTATTAGGGAATAGATTGAGGATAATGTAAATTTTATCTTTTATATTTTGAAGTGAAATACAGATTTTTTTATCATTAAATGGGAGTGAGCACTTGAAATCATTCTGAAAATTAAACTACTTAAAACTTTTAAATGAAAAGAAAAATGATATTTCAAATGCTTAAAACAGCAAAGGATTTTGCTTATCTATTCATTAGATGAACTTATTGAAATTAATGCTTTATGTGGATTTAGACCAAATGCTTCTTAGCTTCAGACACAGCTATATACTGAAATCAGCAAGGTCATTCTTTAGGTTATAGGAAAAAATTGAAAGATGGCATATTCCTAGACTTGATGACCCACAAATGACTATTATAGTGACTGTTAATTGTCAATTTGACAGATCTAGAATCATCCTGGAAAAAAATCTGTGGGCCTATCATTTGGGAGGTTTCTTCAGTTGACATGTCTGGCCTACCATGATTACCACTACTCCCTAAGCAAAGAAACCTGAATTGTGTGAGTAGGAGAAGTGACTTGAACACTAACATACATGTTCTCCTGTGGTTATCTGCCTCAGGATGCTACCACTGTAACTACTCTGCCATGATGGTGATTTGTCTGTGACATTTTAAGATTGTAGAATTTTCAGTTCTAGGAATTTCATGTTTTCTGGAAAAGTTCTCATGTTTAAACCTTAAATCCTAAGGTGATACACAAAAATATAGAAGACGGTGAATTCTAAGTAGTATTACATGATGAGTAAATAAGTCTTGGGGGAAGAAACTGTTGGTTTTATATAAGAAATTTCTGACTGTCTGTATTTCCAAGATGTTCAGACAAAGGAGGAAATCACAACTTATGAACAATTATCATAGATTCTAAGTAAACTTACAAAATTTGAGAGCTCACTAGATATTAAATTAACTACTACCTTTATATTAGACTTTTCAATCTCCAGAATGGTGAACCATTTCCATTCATTACTAAGTAACCAATTAATTTATTTTTGTTATGACCAGAAACATCTAAGAAAAGTCTATTTTAATAACCTTCATTTAGCACTACCCATAAGACCTGTGATTCAAATTTTCAACATTTCAAGTAAAAAAAAAAACAAAAACAAAAACAACAAAACAAAAAGAATAAATATTATATTAGCCTCTTAAGTAGAAAATAAAATAAAACATGATCTCATTTCCCTTCACTTTGCAATGTATAATATTTTGCCTAAGTACGATTAATTTAGTTAGCTAGAGGTACTTAAATGTTTGAAAGCAATTATATATAAAAATATGATCTTTGTAATAATTTTGGAGAACTAAAGAGCAAAATGGATATTTAAGTAATAAACATAATAAATTTTAAGTCTATGTAGTCAATCATTAAGTATCAGACATGAATGAAAAGAAAATTTATATGGTTTGGATGTATGTGTCTTTCCAAAATTTATGTGTTGATATTTAAATCATGAAATATTGATAATAAGAGGTGTGGCTGTTGATAACAGTTGAATTTAAGAAACGCTGTGACTATATATAAAAAATGATCAGTAGTATGCCAACCATGTAGTAAGAAAGAACTCACAGCTAAAAATTTGTCACACCATTACAAATTTTCAAATATAAAGATGGAATTTCACAACTTTTCATAGTGTATAAGCAATAAATCAACAAGTAATGGGTAGATAATATTTTAGTAAAACACTGAATAGAAAAGATAACAGAGACATCCTTCCAAATGTCAATGATAATAATTTTAGAGCAAAAAATCCAGTAAACCAAGGCATAAATGTATAAGAAAAAATGAATACATTAGAGCTCACAAAAAAAAAGGGAACTCAAAAGAACATTGTAAAATACTGCAGAGGATGACAAAGACACAGACAGAAGGAAGACATGGTAGTGCTCACATTTAGTCAATCACAACTCTCAAAAGAAATAAACATGTAGATCTCATGATTCTAAGGCCATCTGGTCTACCTACAGAGTTCCAAGACAGCAGAGATACTCAAGAGACCTTGCCTGATAACCCCTACTCTCATTCCACCACACCACTAAAGAAGTAACAGCCTAGTCAGGAAGCCATGAAAGAGCACTCTTAAAAATTATCCTGGGGGAGAGAGTGGGAATGAGGAGATAAGAGGGAGGGCATAACAATAGGTATGTAATATGAATAAATTATACTAAATAAAATATTCAATAAAAAAAAGGCAATAGACACAGACCAAAAAAAAAAGATGCTAAAGTGTAGCTCTCCACTATTGCTGGCTTCTGGCAGAGGTACAGGTAGAAAAGGAATGAATTTTATTTTATTTTATTTTTTATTAATTTATTCTTGTTACATCTCAATGGTTATCCCATCCCTTGTATCCTCCCATTCTCCCCTCCCTCCCATTTTCCCCTTATTCCCTTCCCCTATGACTGTTCCTCAGAAGGATTACCTCCCCCTGTATATGCTCATAGGGTATCAAGTCTCTTCTCAGTGACCTGCTGTCATTCCTCTGAGTGACTGAATTGTTTTTAAGGGGCTGACTACTTTGATTTGGACCATGCTCCAGTAAATACATAGGCAATACAAATTGGACTTTTTGATTGTTTGGTTTTTTTGTTTTGCTTCTTTTAAGAAGAAGGTCACAAGGGTGATTGTGTGGACCTGGGAGCAGTAGAAAATAAGTGTAGTCAGGATGCATAATATGAAATTCACATAGAACCAATAAAATATTAATTTAAAAAATAAAAATATTTTTTAATAGCCAAACATTCAAATATAAGCATGAAAATATTATAACAAAATATACATGATTATATTTACTATGTCATACTATAAGCATTAAAATGTTGTGTATAGATACTATCTGATACAATGGATACAACAAGATAGATCTGATTTTTCTAAAGAGTACTTTAAAACAACAACAACAACAACAACAACAACAACAACAACACAGAAAACAGGTTTATTAATGAAGCAAAAAAAATGATAAAGGCAAACAAATTATGTGAGCAAAAGGATATTAGAGGCTTAAAATAAAAAACTACAACATAAAGGGTAATTTTCATGATAAATGTAGAAAACACTATTTAGACTAAAGCCATTTATAGAAAAATCAAGAAATCAATAGTAAATCTAGAAAATTTGCTGAAAAACAATAACCTCATAAAATATATTCAAATATCATCAGGGAACAACTGGCTGAGCATAGAGACAAATAGCCATCTCATCAGTGGTCATGTGAAGCAGGTGAAAAAAAGTTTCTGTGAATATTCAAATAACAGAACTAATAAAATTGCATATTTTTTCAAGTTTATTTGAGGTATGCCAGTGCATGCATTCCTTTCCTATAACAAGTAATTATGATTTAGATTTCTCCATTAATGCAATTGTGGCTAAGTAAATGTTTCCTGGTGCTTTTATGATTAGGAAGTTCATTTTGATTTATTGTATGCTATATCCTAAACGGCTGCGGTCATACATTACTCTCAAGGCAAGGTTATCAATTGCAAAGAAGAAAGTGACATTAGGGCTGGTGTCACTAAAACTCTAGAAATGAGAATGTATAATATATATATATATATATATATATAAGTACACAATATATATATATATTAGTACACAAAAAATAACAGAAGAAATGGTTTTAAAATTCAGAAAATATATAGCTTCTGATGTTCCTTGAATCAATTATTGTATCAGTTCTAAAATAACTGAGTGTTAATTTTTATTCAAAAGTGGTATCTATCTTAAAATCTTTATATTACCACAAACGATAAACAAAACTATTGCAATGCCTTCATTCTTATAACATTATACTGTATAAACATATCAAGATTAATTTATAATACTTAATCTTAAATAACTTGTGTATACTTAATTCATCCATAAAATAGAATTGTTTTACCTTATCATTAAAATGTTGTTTTGTGTCTATATTTTAAAGCACCATTTTTGATAAGTATGGCAGCATGTAGGAACATGCTTCTTTATTTTTACTTTCTTTCAACTGGGCTCCAGTTAACCTTGGCAACATGTTCAATGAGAAACTCCAGTGAACTGTATCACCACACACAATTAATGGGTGAACGTTCTATAATAAATGAAAATGCCACCACTGCTTTGCAATTAGCTTATGGATCATCTTTAACCACTTAAAAACTCTTTCATCCACAGCATTTAAACATGCTGAGTGATTTAAATTACACTTAAAGTGGGAGGCAATATTCAATTACTTTGGGCTTCATTGTGTGGAATTGTCACCATTATGATTAACAACCCTTACGAAAAACAATTAATTTTGTATCTTGTTGCTAGGTCAACTATTAAATCTATTTGCCCCAAGGAAAAGATTGTCTGTGCCAGTGCAAACTCTTTTAAATGTGTGGCGCTAACATGTGAATGCTATCCCTTTAAGAAAAAGTTTTAAATTTAAGCATGGCAAATATATCTCCAGTATTAACCTAAGATTCAAGAAAGAAAGAAAGAAAATACTCTGTCATTTATTTTTCTTGCTAAAAGAACATAGTGACAGGTAAAAAGGAAATAAAAGCTTCAATTTACACAGAAATCAGGTGCATTCTCATATTTCAGATCTATCTTTGGGAACTCAATTACACTCATTCAAGGGAGGAATTGCAGCTAGACAAAAGCTTTTGACTTCTCCTAGAAGAGTTCAAGTACCAGAAGCATGTTTCATTTTAAACCCGGTAGCGCAAAACACACATAACTATCACATCTGACTAAACCTCTGAGTTAAAAAGAAAATAAAAAACGAAGCAACACAGAATTTTCCAGCAAGTGTCTTCAGTAGGATGTGAAAAACTTCTTCTTGACTTAGTGATAATGCCTTTGGTGAGGAAAACAAAAATCAAAACTACTCTTGACCTTTTGAAAATCACACACTGTTCATATTTACATTCTTACCTAAAGGATCTGAAATATATTATACAGTTTTATAGAGTCTCTTGAATTCATAGGTCTCTTGGTTGTGTGCTGATGGTCCTATAATATATCCATGTTGCTTTGTACATCACTTGTACCTACATCAGATAACCATTTAAACAAGATTTTAAGCTCTTCTCTATTCTGCATTTCAGTTTGAAAATTACATGTAATATAAAATTTATTTCTAATATACCTGTATTAGTGTTAGTTTCTGTTTTTCCATTAGTTGCAATATTCATTGGTTATGATGCAATGGTTTATCACACGCAGGGCTGCTATAACTGTGGTTATCTCGGATTTTTGACAAAATAAAAAACATATTTAAGCATTCATCCAGCTATACAACTGGAAAGAACACAAAAGAAGCAACATTAGCCATTTATTTATCATTTAAAAACCATTGATGAGAAATCCAGCAATTATGTTTTCACATGTCACACATTCTTCTTCAATTAGCTTTTGAACAACCCAATAAAAAGAAGGGTCATTATGGTGTCTTACATAATTTTAGTTTCCATGTTTCATATCACATTGAAAAAAGAAGAGTAAAATATCTTCCATTCCATTATACATCCTTAAAGATAGTGGCTGTATTTTCTCATATTAATCACATATCCTTTTATAGAATTTTATTAAAATGTATGTTAATTAAATAACAATCATAGATTAACTTTTTAGTGTACTTCCTTGAATAAAATAACATTAACCAGGTAGTTTATGGGAAAAATTATGTGTTACTGTCTTAGAGTTTGGGAAAAACCCTGAGTAGATACTAGTAGTTTTGTGATCACATTAAAAACCTTTTACTGGTTCAACAATATCCAAAATAGAAATGACTAGATTATGTAATGACACCTCTTTTGTAATGGAACAAATATAATCAGAAGAAGTTCGTCACAATGAACTAATTATCCCTAAATGTCTTACATTTTCGTACCTTAACCTTAAGAGACAGGGAATCAAAGTACAAACTTGTAAGAAACACATAGTGTTAAACCATATGTTATTTAATTTTCAAAATTTATTGACAGCTATTGAGAGCATAACATTTATCTACTCAATTATTTTAATCATTCTACAATAATAAGTGGTTGATAAAAGTGATTGGTTCTATTATATGAATTAGTAAATATTACAGAAGTTAGGTATAGAGTAAAGGACTTGGGAGACAGATCTCTTTAGAAAGAGGAAATACAATAGATAGTTATGGATGGATGGAGAAAGGCTAGAATGAGAAGATGCAGTGTTTGAGGGAGGGGAACGAAGGATCAGGAAGGGAATACAGGAAGAGGCAACAGAATTAAGAGTCATTTGAGGGGTAGTATGTTAACCAAAAATATATAGAGAGAATCTGAATGAAATCACCAAATAATAGAGGAGACAGTTCCCCTCCTGGACATTTATTGTCACCAAATGAAAATTTTAGTATGGGTACTGTATTACAACTGAATGGAATCCCCAAAACACCAAGGCTGTTGCCAAGAATATAGTTTGCTCTCCACACACTGACACACACCTATAGCTGAAGACAACACTTACACAACTCACTGAATACAGAGAAGTCTAGCTGTTGACTAGTTAGAGCCCTTACAGGCCACCATAGCCTCCTCTTCCACCAAAGTTTCCAACACAAACAAAGTTACCTCCAATGTTTCCACCATTACCCATGAAGTTGCCTCATCCACCTACATGACCTCTGTGTGATACAGCCAACTACATACCGTGATTAGAAAGACCTTTTTGACTTCACATTATCCCCATTGATAGTGTGGTGTTTCTGAACAACAATTATATCAACTGTGTCATGATCATCAAAAATTACAAAAGCAAATCTTCTCTTTTTTCCCATTCAGCCTATCTTCCAGAATTTCTATGGTTTCAGTCTTGCCATACTTTTCAACATAGTCTCTCTATCTTCTTTAATACCAACCAACAAATATTTTCTTCACTATTAAATGGGTACCAGGCTTTAGAGTATGCTCACTAGAAATAGCTCCTTTTGATTCCAAGACATGTCCATCAATCTTGTGTGTACAAGAACACATTGCAGAAGGAAAAATTGAATAGACAAGAGATAGTATTTGAAGAGAGGGAGCAAGGTAGGAGGGAGATCAAAGAGAAATAAGGGTGGAGGACAGACCTGAGGAGAGGAGGAATGGGAGAACAGAAGGCATTATGAGTAAAAAGACACTGTGGGTGGTGGCATCTATGCATGTCTGCAACAAGATGGAGACTAAAGTCAGAATAGGCCTCTTGGAGGATATGAGGGGAATTTTTGCTGAGACTACTACTACATGGGTCATGGAGACTGAAGAGGACACACTGGACAAGACTCAAGAGGAGGATACATAACACTAACCCACCCACAAGAACTTTGATCCAAAACTCACCCTACCCATAGCATGCAGAAATAAAGATAGGAAAGATAGAGCAGAGATTTTTAGGAATGTCCAGCCAGTGCGTAGCCCAACCCAAGACCCAAGCCATGGAAGAGACTAAACCCCTGACACTATACTGTAAGAGGAGAAAATCATATCTCTATCTGGGAAAAGAAGGAGGAGGATGGGGAGGAAGAGGAGGAAGAGAAGGGGAACAAAAATGAGAAAGAGAAGAAAGAAGAAGAGGAGAATAGTAGGAGAAGAAGGATAAGGGGGAGGAAGAGGAGGAGGAGGAGGAGGAGAATGAGGAGGAGGAGGAGGAGGACTCCAACTATAGCAGAAGGAGACTTTTACAGAGATTCACAATTAGACAAAATGTAGAGAGTAAGTGGCCTTGGAGTTCCCAGGACCATTGGTACATCTATAATGTAACTCTTACGTATGAGGCTAAGGGAACATTGTAGAAGTGCTGAAAGATACATAGTAAAACACACACCTTCTTGTGTCTTCTAGATATAAATTATACTCACAATATCTCAATAATATACAGATATCTTTTTTTAAAACCTACATACTTACAATACCAGTTAACATACCAAAGTGGATAAGGGAGATTTGACAAAACTCGCTCCAAGATAAAAAGCTATAGGAAGTCAAAAAAAAAGAAAAAAAAAAAAAGAAAAAAACAAAACACAAAAAAGCAAAAAAAACAACAAAAGCTATAAGAAGTCAATGGATTCAGAGATGAAGAGCAAGTTTTCTTCTGAGAAAAATATCATTAGGTTACCCCATTTTAAGTGAGCAGACCATAACAAATACACATAGAACCAACCACTCTAAATGTACTAAGTGTGTGTGTGTGTGTGTGTGTGTGTGTGTGAGAGAGAGAGAGAGAGAGAGAGAGAGAGAGAGAGAGAGAGAATAATATTTATAGAGAAAATATTATTAATTTAAGATGTAGTATGGGGCAAATGAGCAGAAGTAGATAGAGTGTTCTCATGTATAAAATCCTCAATGTAAAATTACTAGAATAAAACAAAAATATAACTTTTAAAATATTAAAATAAAAATAAAATACAGAGAAAAATAATATAATAATTTCTCTAAAATGATATCCTGGAAACCTGTTTCAAAATTATATGTAATTGCTTCTAATGCTTATTAATTTGTTTCAACACTTATCTGGCTCCAGTGCCCCAACTCCACCCACCTGTAATTATCTACTTTATTTCCCTTACCTAGAGAGACTTCTCCATCTCACCTCCCCACATCCCTTATTCTGTACATCACCTCTGTGGTTCTACAGTTGTATCTTATTTATCATTGACTTAACAGCTAATATCCATATTTAAGTGAATACATAACATATTTGTCTTTCTGGGTCTAAACTACCCCACTCAGAGTGGTTTTTAATGTTGTTTTTTTTTGTTTTGTTCTACTTAAATTTACCTGTAAATTTCATGATATTACTTTTTTAATGGCTGAGTAGTATCCCACTGTGTAAATGTAGCACATTTTGTATCTGTTGAGGGATAAGTAGGCTGTTTCAAATGTCTGGCCATTATAAATAGAGCACTAATGAAGGCTGAAGCATCCTCTGGGCATATGTCCAAAAGTGGGCTGTATCTTGAGGTAATGCTATTCACATCATCCTAAGGAACTGTCACACTGACTGCAGTAGTTGCAGTATTTAATGGTGTTATCTGTTTTAATGTAATCCTATTTTTTTTTAGTTCTTTATATATTTTTGATATTAGTCCTCTATTGGATATGTAGTTTGTAAAAAATCATTTCACATTCTGCAGCTTACCTCTTTGTTCAAATCATTGTTTCCTTCGAGATTTAGAAGGTTTTATTTTTATGTCAACAGACTTCATTTATTAAGTGTTGTTCTTAGTAATTGTGCTAGCATTTTGTTGTTGTTTAGAAACTTCTTTCCTCTGCAATAACTCTGGTATATTCCTCACTTTCTCTTTCTTATAGAACCCAAGGCACCAGCCCACAAGGGACCTTCCTCCCTCAAGCACTAATTAAGAAAATGCTCTATAGCTGGATATTATGGAGGCATTTTTCTGTTTTCTTTTTTTTATTATAATTGATTCTGATCCCTTTGCTTGTATTTTCCCATTCCCACCCTCTGCCCCTCTTTGCCCTAATACCCTCCTCTCCACCTCTGACAGAAGGGGACCTCCTCCCCCACCATATGATGACAACCCATCAGGTCTCATCCTGATAGCCTCCTTCCACTTCCTTTGTGTGCTGCAAGGCCGAAGGGTTAGTGATCAAATCAGGGGCATTAGAGTTCATGTCAGAGACTGTCCCCACTCTTCCTCACAACCATGGAGAATGAGATGTCCATTGACTAGATCAGAATAGGGGTCTAGGTTTACTGTATGCATTGTCCTTGGTTGGTACAATTGTTTGTGCAGGTGCCCTGGGTCCAGATCCAAGGCATTTTTAAATTGAGATTCCCTCTTTTCAGATAACACTAGCTTGCATCAAGTTGACATAAAATGATCCAGCATAATAGAAGTGATAAGAAAACATCAGTAATATTAACTGGAAATCAATGGTGAGAAACAAATGATTTGGGGGGTCAGGACTTAGGGATCAGAATTAATGAAAACAAAGAATAAAGACACAGAAGCACAAACAAGCCAGGATAAAAGTTATTATATCATATTCTAACCTAAAATAAATTAAGTATATAAACAGTGTTAGGGAGAGGGCTTGGTGATAACGTGTTGTCTGCACAAGTGGAGAGCTTTGAGTTGAATCTTTAGAGCACATTTAACAAGGCCCAGCGGAGTTAATACAATAGTCATCCAAACACTGGGAAACTGAGACAGGTAGATATCTCAAGTTCACTGACCTGATAGCCTATCGTATCGAGCAAGTTCCAAGATTGTGAGAAACTCTGTTTTAATGGTAAAAATATTAATCAAAGCTTGCCATTTTTGAGGAAGGATACCTGAAGTTCTCTAGGATATACACATAAGCATGCAAAGGTGTTCATCCAACCTCACACATATATGTACTCTGTACACATAAACATATACACACATGCATACATGTCCTTACTTATGCATATATACAAAGAATAAATAAACACTGACTTTTTTGTCATTGCCATCACTTAACATATGAGACAAATACTTTTGAGTAGTTTTAAAACCTACATTAAAATAACAATTGAGATGTAATCTGAATAAATTAATAAAATATATTTAAAAACCTACAATAAAGTAATATCATGGTTTTCAGGGTATAAAAATGCAGTGGTGTTTTTTTATTTTAATTTATTATAATTTATTCAGATTACATCCTGATTGTTATCCCCTCACTTGTATCTCTCCACTTCCACCCTTCCTCCCTCTTCTGCCATATTTCCATCCCCTAGACCTCTGACAGAAGGGGACCTCCTCCCTTTCCATATGGCCACAACATATCAGGTCTCATCCAGATAGTCTGCTTCCCCTTCTTTTGTGTCTTGCTGGGCCTCCCATTTAAGGGGAAAGTGATCAAATCAGGGCAACCAGAGTTAATGTCAGAGGCAGTCACCACTCTCCCCACAGCCATGAGGAATGAGCTGTCCATTGGCTCGATCTGAAAAGGGGGGGGGGGTCTAGGTTCACTGCATTCATGCTGTTGGTTGGTGCAACAGGTTGTGCACAATGGTGTTTTATAGCTACATATCTGAACAAACTAAAATTTGTTTGTATAGATTAATTTTTGTATGGGAGTCATATATTTGATGTATAATATTGTAAGAACATACTGATTTATTGTCTACCAAATGAACCAACACATCAGCAATTCTGCATTGAGATATTCACAGGCTATGGATTTAACCCCAAGTAACTGGACAGAGTGAGTTCTTTACTCACATATAGAGGAGCCAGATTTGTTGAAACTGTTCTAATATTTTAAAGTGTAGAGTGTGTCATAAGATGTAGAGCTTACCTCAACATACTGTTACAAATTGAACTGAAGAAATACATTTGTCTTCCAACCTAAATGAAAATAGAAATTATGGGAAGCCGTCAGCATCATTTCAGTACATGTTTGTTACAAAAGTAAAAAAGCAAACTCCTTCATTGTGAGACATGAAAAGTAATCTCAATTTTCTGAGATAGCACCAGATAGATTTCCAAAGTGGCTGTACTAGTTTGCATTCCCACCAGCAATGAAGGAGTGTTCCTCTCTCTCCACATCCTCGCCAGCAAGTGGTGTCGCTTGAATTTTTTATCTTAGCCATTCTGATGGGTGTAAGATGGAATCTCAGAGTTGTTTTGATTTGCATTTCCCTGATGACTAAGGAGGTTGAGCATTTCTTTAAGTGTTTCTCAGCCATTTGATATTCTTCTGTTGAGAATTCTCTGTTTAGTTCCAAGCAGGATACCAAGAAGAGACTTGATACCCTATGAGTATATACAGGGGGAAGAAATCCCCCTCAGGAACAGTCATAGGGGAGGGGAATAAGGGGAAAATGGGAGGGAGGGAAGAATGGGAAGATACAAAGGATGGGATAACCATTGAGATATAACAAGAATAAATTAATAAAAAATTTTTAAAAAAAGAAAAGTAAGCTCAAATATGAAGCTGTGAAATGAATTACATGTCTTAATAATTCATAAAATTTAGAATAATGTTTAATAAGCCTAAGTGAAGGATGGGAAGGTAATGTTAGTAAGTATCATAGTGGCTGTCTTGACTTTTCTACAAGTGATCAGGGATCAGAAGATATATACTCATATGACTGCCATGATTCCCTAAAACTACTTCAAGAACTAAATAATATATTTTTGTAATTATACATCCATATGTCTATTTAAATATGCATCTATAGGTATGTGGCATCTGTATGGCAATGAAGACAATTAATGCTTTTCCTATAGAGTAATAAAATTAAAAATTAAAATTAATACCCAAAGAGTTAATGTCAAAAAATTGTATATGAGTTTAACCTCTTCATAAACTACCAAAATTCCAAAAGCAACATGACATATAACCCTAAAAAGTGATTACCATAAAAATTACTCAAAGTCTATTCAATCTCTGGCTCTACTGTAGAGGAAAACATGACCTTGTCCTGTAGTGATGTTTGAGCAATGCAAGAGACTGGACTTCTCTTCAGATCGGACCATCACCAAGCAATGTTCAAATCTTAAATGTTCAGCCTGTGTAAGACAGTAAGAGAATCTGAGGGTGACAGTCAATTAAGAGGAGACTGGAACCAAGATGAATTGGCTTCTCAATTAAAAAAACACATTTGAATACTATAAAACTGATGTGCTTATATAGATAAAAACACTAATTTGGAACTTTAATAAAGAAAGGATTAGCATGGCAGCATAACTACCTATTAAGCTCATTTCTGGAAATATTATTCATTTAAGTAAAATTCCATGGATATGGCTAAGATATTACATATGAATCAAGAGTGATGTTTCCCGTATACAATTCCTGCACCTAAGAAGGGGACAGTAAACCAGTTACATATGCACAAATGCAACCTAACTAATTTCAAACAACAAGGAATAGTTTCTGTAGCAGAGTGTGGCAGTGGAAGGGCCGATGTGTCCTCCCCGAACCCTGACTTTGAGGACCTAAATTGACTGAACATCAGGAGCATCCTGCTGTTTTTCCAAGGGGGAATTAATCTATAGAGGACCTGAGAATGGCACAGCACAGGGAATACATCTGCTAAGACACAGGAAAAGAAACACGTGCTGTCACTGTTTTCACCCTGACATAACACTGGAAGCAGGCATAATAATGGGAAATTACTTCTGAAAATTTGGTAAAGATAAAGTCTCCAAAAGAGTTTGAGAGACAACCCAAAGGTGTCAAGAAGATAAAAAAGAAAAGATGGTAGAGGAAATTGATTTCTCTGAAGTCTTGACTTCCAACAAACAAGCCACCACAGTTTAACTCCTAGCCAGAAAACAAAAAAGCATGAATTTAAAAGGCCCCTTTTCACCCTAAAAGTTAAAAATTTCAAAAAACAAAACAAAAAAAAAAAAAAAAAAAAAACGTTACAAGTGTCCTAAAAGCCAAAACATGCCACTCTTGCAAGCACGGGTACATTCAAGGGCTTGTCCACACAAGCACATGCGCACACACAGTCACACTCACCCCACCTCCACACACATAGAAGAACGTTTTCGGAGATTAAAATCTATTCAATATTTAGTAACATTGTCTTAGGCACGTGTACCAAAATTAAAATAATGATAAATGTTAGAAGATAATCTGACAATTTATAGAAAACACATTACTTTAGGCTCCATTGTATAAAACATTTGCAGAAATAAGACAAGTTTTGTGAAATTTTAGTTTATTAAATACAAGTAGGTTCCAGTTTTCCCAAGTCCTTCCATAGTAGCATGCCCATATGCTTATACTGTATAACTCCTTTAAAATACATAAAATGTATGTGATGTTCAGAAATGAAAAAATAAACAATTTCTGTACTATCCATAATTAAAAACTAAACTAGAGTCTCTTTCAGTTCCACTCTCTCTTAATATTGCTGTCTGCTAGAGTGTACATAGTCATCTTCCAGATAAACAATTTGGAACCCACCAATCAAAAGCCAGTCACAGTTTTGAAATGCTTTTATTTTAATTTGTCTCATAAGCATTAATGTTCTCAAACAAGAATAAATACTTCAGTTCATTAAGTTAGATGAAAGCATGAATTTAGTCAGGCTGAAAAGCCCGGTCAAATTGTAGAGTAAAATATGTATGCTTTCCACATTTATAAAAAAGTAAATAATGGGCACAGTGTGATGGTTGTGCTCAGTTCTTGGCATCCCAGGAAATACTAAGTGCATTATGATCCCCAGTATATTTTTATCTTCCTTCTGTGTAACTAAAGATCATCATTGCATTGTGGTATAAACAAAAATAATTATTTCTAGAGCTCATATTGCTCTTGAAATTCATAGGAATTTTTCTCTTGAAAGACATCTTTTGTAAAACAATATAATGAAGCTTTAGCATAGTTCTTAAACTTTATTATGCCACCTGATTGCCTTTCTTTATTCATTTCCTAAGATATACATTTTACTCCTCATTCTGAATTTGCAAGCTTATATTATTGATAAAGACCGTTAAAAATAGATTATTGAAAACATATAATAGAGTGTTGAAATAATTTCTCTTGTAGTTTAGCAAAAGTAATTACAATAACTTGTTTATAAATTGAATCTAAGGGCATTTAGATGTGTATGGGACATAAAAATATTCCCTCATTAATGACTATAAAATTTTCAATTTGCTTTCATACAAACTCTGGTGCTTCACATTTGACTATGTCTCCTGGAGGGGGAGACCTGGTGGCACTCAGAGGAAGGACAGCAGGTTACCAAGAAGAGACTTGATACCCTATGAGCATATACAGGGGGAGGTAATCCCTCTGAGGAACAGTCATAGGGGAGGGGAATAAGGGGAAATGGGAGGGAGGGAAGAATGGGAGGATACAAGGGATGGGATAACCATTGAGATGTAACAAGAATAAATTAATAAAAAAATTTTTAAAAATTTCAATTTGCTTATCATTTGAGCAAACTATAGCGGGCACATTCTTGGCCCCCCCTGCCCCCCCAAGAAAAGAACTCATAACATATGACTCTTACATGCATATATTTCGGGTTATAATTTCTGAATGAAGTACAATTGTAATTTGAATATATAAATGCAGTGTTTGGTGATAAGACAAAGTGCACAATGGTTGGTGGTTCTGTTCTAC
>OU015747.1:10653966-10678279 GCA_907169655.1 Acomys percivali | reverse complement strand
CACCACCACCACCACCACCACCACACACACATATATTTATACCTAATACATTAAAGAAATAAAAATAATTATGAATTTAATTTTCGAAAAGGCATTTTTGAAGTATGCAGACATTAATATTGTCAAAAATCAAATGTTCGCTAATATTTTTTATACATGAATGCCACTGTGGGTCTCCTTCTCCCCCAGGTATACAGGAATCTTGCACATTGAACTGGACTGGAGTGACTAAAGCTTGGGCAGAGAAGGTGGCTGCAAACAGGTTCTCAGTCAGTATGAGTACAGGAGAAACAGTCTTCCCCAGAGACAGTTTTCAGTTAAATATCTCTTTTTTGGCATGGGGATGGTGAACAAAGGCTATATAAATATTGGAGAGTGAGTAGGGGTTTCCTGGGTGAATGTACACCATTGGCTAGGACCAAGGTTCTGGATATGGTTTGTTTGCATGAAAAGGAGTTTCAGTGACTTATTGGACACGTCTTAACAAAGTTTAACCTTTAACCTGGCCACCAGGGCATGTAACCACGGCAAAAGTGACAGAGCTGTGATATGTGTGGCTGGGCTTCTGTCCCCATTCTCTCTCTCTCTCTCTCTCTCTCTCTCTCTCTCTCTCTCTCTCTCTCTCTGTCTCTCTCTCTCTGTCTCTCTCTCTCTCTCTCTCTCTCTCTCTCTCTCTCTCTCTCTCTCTCTCTCTCACACACACACACACACACACACACACACACACACACACACAGAGGAAAATTTTGGTATCAATAGATACATAATGAATAAATTATACTGCTCTAAGATTTCTTGAATATAATTGACTTCAGGAGTCTTAAAAATGACTTATAGCCTTTCAAGTTAGAAGTAAATAGAAAGTCAATAATGAAATATGGAAAAGAAATGGAATCAATATAGTTTATAAGAAAGGCAAGTGGGTCCTACTGAGATCAGGCTGTGCCTTGGTCTAAGTTACTGAATTTTTTGTGTTTGTTATTTTGCTTGCTTGTTTGCTTTATTTTTTGAACCTTGCCTGAGAGATTGCATTTTACTCAGAGCTTTTGACAACATTCTGTCCATGCAATATGATCATACTTCAGCAGACCTGAGAAAGTGTCAGGTTGACTTCCAGAGTGGTTGTACAAGATTGCACACCACCAGTTACAGAGGAGTGTTCCCTTCTCCACAACCTTCCCAGCACATGCTGCCAATTGAATCTTTGATCTTTGCCATTCTGATAAGTGTAAGGTGAAAACTCAACGTCGTTTTTATTTGCAATTTCCTGATGACTAAGGGCACTGAGCAATTCTTTTTTTAATATTTTATTAATTTATTCGTATTACATGTCAATTGTTAGCCCATCCCTTGTATCCTCCCATTCTTCTCTCCCACCTGCCTCTCCCCTACTCCCCTGCCCTATGTCTGTGACTGAGGGGGACCTCCTCCCCCTGTATATGCTCATAGGGTATCGAGTCTCTTCTTGATAGCCTGTTATCCTTCCTTTGAGTACCACTGGGCCTTCCAATCAAGTGGACATTGTCAAATACAGGGCATCAGAGTGTGTGTGAAAGTCAGCCCCCAATCTCCACTCAACTGTAGAGAATGTGCCATCCATTGGTTACATCTGTGTAAGGGTTTGATGTTTACTGCATGTATTATCCTTGGTTGGTGCCATAATTTGAGCAGAAACCCTGGGCCCAGATCCTCCCATCATAATGTTCTTCTTGTATGTTTCTAGGACCCTCTGGATCCTTCTATTTCCCCATTCTCCCATACTTCTCTCACCTAGAGTCTCAATAGGATGTTCTTACTTCTGTCCCAATTTCCTGGTAAATGAAGACTTTCATGGGACATGCCTATTGGGCTAGTGTCCAATTATGAGTGAGTATATACCATTTGAGTCTTTCAGCTTCTGGGTTAACTCACTCATTATGATCATTTCTAACTCAATCCATTTATCCACAAATTTCGGGAATTCTTTGTTTTTAATAGCTGAGTAGTATTCCACAGTGTATATGTACCACAGTTTCTTTATCCATTCTTCTACTGAGGGACATTTAGGATGTTTCCATGACTGGCTGTTATGAATAAGGCTGCTATGAACATGGTTGAGCAAATTTTCTTGTTATGTGCTGGTGCATCTTCTGGGTATATTCCAAGGAGTGGAAGAGCTGGGTCTTGAGGAAGCCCTATTCCCCGTTTTCTGAGAAAGTGCCAGATAGATTTCCAAAGTGGCTGTACTAGTTTGCATCCCACCAACAATGAAGGAGTGGTCCTCTCTCTCCACATTCTCACCAACATGTGGTGTCATTTGAATTTTTTATCTTAGGCCATCTTCCCAAATTCCACTTTTTAACACTTGGGTTTAGACTAGAAAAATTTCTGGTCATGTTCAAATTCAGCTGCCTCTTTCTCAATATACATTCACAGTTGTCTGAGGGAATAAAAAGTCAGAAATTATACTTTTAGTGCCAGTATTTTGAGAATGATGAACTTTTTTTTCAGTGTCTTGATAAATTTAACTTATGGAGCTAGGGCACTCACCCAAACATTTTCCAGCCAGCTGCTTCCAGCTTCAACAAATGTCTTATGTCCAAAATGAGTAAGAAAACAGACAAAGAGAGTGAAGTGAAAGAATGTAAATCTTAAAAAGATGGGCATGACCCTTGTGCTTAGAAGAGGTTTCCACAGAGACACCTTCAATGTCTTGCTCAGTATCCTGTTGTGAGTTTTCTAGAAAGACATTTGATCCCTGAGTCAGAAGTTTTTGTATTAGTATTTAGCAATGGAGATACTGTATAGTAGAGGGATCTTCGGACATCATTAACTCTTAGGATTAAGAGATTAAAAACCTCAAGAAGCATGAGACAGAGACAAGAAAGCTTATAAATGCATGGGGATATAAAACAATGTCTTAATTCAAACGTTTTGTCGAAACCTCTCATTGATTGAAAATAACTGGTTTTTATACTATGTGAAGCATCTGCTTAAGACTTTTCTATTAATAACAACAGTTAATATCAATATAAATTCCCTTTACTGTAGTCCCCTTTATGTACTTAATAGCTTCTAGTACTGTCATATCAGATTGTAATTCCATCTAAGTTTCCTCCAGAGCCTCCCTAGAATCTCAGTTATTGAAAAAGAAAGGGGATTAAAAACATTCTTACCAGCACTTTGAGTTGTGATCCTAGAGCTATAAACATCATGATGTTGTCTATAGCTAACTGTATGACAAATGCATGGGATCCTTCCTTCAGAAACTAGCACCCATGTCCTTATAGAGGTCCCACTTTCTCGTTGAGGGCTTCACTCTTTTCTTAAGTTTTATGGTTAAATTTATACAAAAAATTAGTAATACACACTAAGTCATCTTCAAACTCTTTTGTTTTTAAGGCCACTGTATTAATTATTTATATTGCTCAATAAAACACCATGACCAAGGCAACTTGTAAAGGAGATTATTTTGGCTTAAGGATCCAGAATGTCAGAGTCATCAGACAGGCATATTGACTAGAGCAGGATGTCGTTTACCTCACCTCATGAGGCACAATTACAAAATAAAGCAAACCAACTAGAATTAATACGAGCCATTTAACTCTAAAAGCCCTTGTTAAATGATATACTTCTTCCAACATGGCTGAAATCCCTAAAAATCCCTACATCATCAACTACGAACAAAGCATTTACATGCATATGCCTATGCAACATGTTCTAATTCAAATCACAGCATCAAAGATCTAGCTTTGCCTGAGTCTAGTTCCCCAAAACATTAAGGTGATTCCTTTTGAGTCTACTAGTGCAAGCACAGAGTTCAGCTCACACCCTGCCAATTCTAATGCCTGTCATATTTGTTGTATGAATTGATAGTGCTACATATGTATAAAAAATGAGTATAACTTATTACAAAATAACATAAGACACTCTTTAGAGGAACAGTGACTATCAGGCAAAAAGACCCTTATAGAGGAAAACAGTCTCATTAGGGAAGAGTAGAAAATGACTAGAAAGAAAATTAATGAACTTACATTTTAGGGTAGATTTCAAGAGATAGAATAAGAGGAAAAGATACAGGGACTTTTATATCCTCTACTTTGAAACCATATTTGTACTTCATATCATATAAAGAAATTTACATGAATATATTATGAATAGTTTAACATGTACAAACTGTTTATGGCTTGTTTGTTCCAAATTAGTGTGCCTCCCTAGCCCAGGTAATACTGATAATACTGGAAGATCTGGTCATTAAGAACTAAGACACTAAGCAGATCCAACCTTCCATGCAATGCTTGATACCAAGCTAGGAGAAGAAAGAAAGGGATGATAAGAAAGACAAACTGCCGGGAGGTGGTGGCGCACGCCTTTAATCCCAGCACTCGGGAGGCAGAGGCAGGCGGATCGCTGTGAGTTTGAAGCCAGCCTGGTCTACAAAGTGAGTCCAGGACAGGGAAGGCTACACAGAGAAACCCTGTCTCAACAAACCAAAAAAAGAAAGAAAGAAAGAAAGAAAGAAAGAAAGAAAGAAAGAAAGAAAGACAAACATCACGAATACAAGAAATATGGCTGACTTCGTGACCAGAAGAGCAAGACTGTGCTCCAAAATGATTGACCACTTTGCTATCTCCCTCCCCATCCCACACCTGTGCATCCTGTATAAATCTTCTGCCTGGGGATGAAATGGAAGGCATTATTGAATATGTTTACATGCCATCTTCTCAGATCATTGGTTCTCGGAATAAATCCCACCTTAAAGACTCAATTCCCATCTCTGTACATTGGCCTTTGTGGTGACAGGCAACAGGATCTCAGCCCTCTTACACTCATAGGGCTTGTTTAATTTTGACAGCAAACATCTTTCCTGAGGGACATTTTTCTTTCCCGGTGATTGGTCATCTCTTGGATTAGCTCTTCATGGAGGGGACAATAGTATGTCTTTGCTCCTCATAAGAAAGCTTCCGACTAGACAATTATCTCTTGGTGCTTAGGGTGCTTAAAATGTTATGGCTCCATGCAGGATTTAAGATACATGCAGGTCTCATTCTTCTTATTAGCGTGAGTGAGAATTCCAGGAAAGAAGCTGTGTCTCCAGAGACTGAATGGCTGATTACAAATGCAGAGATGTGGAAAAGTTGGGAGTATTGTAGGTACACAGGGTAGTTGCGTTACTTTGGACTAGCTTTAGTTCCCTGGGTAGCCATTCCTTATGCCTTCTGACCCATATGTCAGGAAAAAAATCCTGTGACTAATATATAAAAATTTGTTGGAATATATTAACTCAGCAGTTGGCTAGCTTCCATCAACCAAAAAGCTAAGGAAAGCATCTGGCCAGTAGTGGGTAGTTGCACATACCTTTAATCCTAGCCCTATGGAGGCAGAGGCAAAAAGGTCTCAGGATTCAACATGGCCAGGTTGGTCTACAAAAGAGTTAAAAAGACAGCAATTTCTATACAAAGAAACCCTATCTCAAATTAAACAAACAAGCAAGTAGTAATGATGATGATGATGATGATGATGATGATGATTAATATTATTATACAACATAAGAAAAGGATCTCCTATCCTGTTAAAATAGTCTCTCTAATAGAAATCTATTAAGCTTTCCTTGATTTATAGCTCTCTTTTTTCTATAAAATTATAAGCTTCAATAAATTGATTCCATGTTGGATCACAGTATTTAGAGTAACGTAAATCTTTATTCTCAGGAGACTCAGTTTTGACTCTAAATGTTCTCTTACACCCTGAGAGGTGAGAGCTGTGGTTTTTGCATAGGTGCTAGTAGTCAGTGTTAGAATTTCAATTTCTTTGTTTTTGAAGTTTCTGTTTAGAAGCAAGGGGTCAATTCAGACTAAACTTCCTGTCTTCTAATTAATATTTCAATACTGAATTTACATTGTCATTGACAATGTCTTCAGATGGCTGACACTGGGTCTTTGGGAACATTATGTTCAAGAGAGTTCTGATGATGACTATTCCATTCACATTACATTAAGAGATTCCACCCCTATATATTACCAGCCTGATGATTGGGTTGCAATATGTGAATTTTGGAGACATGTAAGCATCCGATATTAACAAAGTCATGCATGTTAAATTGTCAAAGGGCATAAACAAATCAGCAGAGGCAAAATCTAATCAGCACTGTTGATATATTATGTTGTTTCTCTAGTAAATAGTATAGAAACTCTCTCTGGGTTTTTTTTCTTTTTGGTGTGTGTGTGGGTGTGGGTGTTTTATAGTTGAATGCTAATGGTCTCCATAGGTCATTTATTTGTATTCTTAGTCCACATTTAGGGAGAACAATTTAGAAAAGAATGTGATATGTAGCTTTGTTGTAGGCAGTATGTCACTAAGATGGGCTTTGAGGTTTCAAAAGCCCACATCATTCCCAGTCATGCCTATATCTCTGCCTTGTAGACTTGTCTCAATATGTAAGCTCTCAGCTAAATCTACTGCATCAAGCTATCCTACTTTCTGGGTGCTCCTCACCATCATGGAGGTGGACTCATACTATGAAACTGTAAATTTCCAGGAAACACTCTCTCCTATAGGTTGCTTGGTCAGCATAGCGTCTTATAACAGCAGTAGCAAAATAGATGAGAGAGGTCCTCAAACTCATCACCTCAGAGATTAATGTCACAGAAGATAAAATTGAGGCAGGACTTCAAGACAAAAGCATGGGGAAAATGAACAAGAAAAGGGTTCCTTTCCCTGGAATCCACTTCCAGGCGTTTACCAACTAAGAATAAATAATTTTAACAACTCAGAATGAAGAATTCCTACAAAGATGTTTGTATTTGCTTAAGGACTTTCACCCTTTCCAATCTATCTCATAAGCTTAGAATATAGAGTCTTAATGTTTATGATCACTTTGTGATGGGACTAAAGTTCTTCTACATATATGTAAGATATATAGCAGTATTTAAAATTATTATGATTATATAAATCTTACTCTTTCATTTAGTGTCCCAAAATGCAATATAGTGACTTTCATCACAGTGGCATGTGCTTCTAATTTGCAATAGTCTTACAATATTTTTAGCCATTATTGACTATATTCAAGATTTTGAGAAATATTTGAAACATTATATCTTAGACATAGATTTTAAATATATACATGTATATACACAGCCAATAGTATACACCCTACACACATGTAGGCGCTGTCATAAAAGAGATAGAACTGGAGCTTATTACTTTAGTTCTATCTAAATGATATATTACTAATATTTTATTCTTTATCACCTCCAAATTTGTGTCAAGAAGAAATGGGAGTAGATATGGGTTTCTCCACTTTACAGAATTATCCAGTGTTCCTTGAATTCATTTGCTGGGAAATTATATCTTGTCCTAGGGAACAAAAGGTCCTTCTTTTCCCTCTATATCATGACCTCATTCTCCCATGTAGAAGATTTGCAGATCCAGCATCAGCCTGTTACAAAACACAGCTCTTATTAAGTCTTCTCTCACAGTCAAGGTCTGAGGGAAGTACAAAATCTCTTGGCTCATAAACCAGCACAGTTGACTCAAGCAAAGCTGAATAGCAATTAACAAGTGACATCAAACTGATACAGATCGCACCAGAATGACAGAAGATTCTCAGAAACAGAATTATTACTTGCTCTGCTTAATTGTAGAGGAAAAGATGTCAGAAAAGAGTCAGATACTGAGAAACTCATCTAAGTAGAGACAAAATTGTTACAGCTGTGCAAAAATCTGGGAACACATATATAGAATGGAGTGACACATCCCATGTGTGCCTTTGAAGGCCAGCTGTTCTTTATAATATTTGCTCCCTTGGATGACTGTAATTCTGTCTCTTGGACTTATAATATGTAATAGTATACTGAAGATTATTTCTTACTTGTAAAACATTAGTTTTCAACACAAAGTTTTATCATCAGACTATATTCTCTCACCAGTATTTTCATTGTCAAGATCCTCCACACATTTGCCTCCTTTTCTGAATGCTCTGGAATATTTTGTATAAGCATTATAATCCTGGAAAATATATGTGATCAAGAACTAGCAAGTATATTTTTGGGTTTTGTTATTTAAAATAAATACTGAAGATTAAAGGAGAAAATGACTGGTTTTTTTCATTGTTTTAAAATGACTATGGTGAGATTAAGCTTGATCAGGGTCCATATTTTGTTTGCTACCTGCATTTCTTTATCAATGTACTTGAATATCTTATATCATAATAAATCTATTATTATTATTATTAATTTGTGACATTCAATAATAATAAAGGCTTTGGGGTTGTTCTTAAAATACTAAAAAGTTATGAATTCTTTAAAGGTCAGTGAGACATTTAACTGACAGAGCAAATATATAAATAATATATTTGAGTCATGAATGTGTCTTAATAAATGTTCCTACGCATGATGTTGCTGAAGGAATTCTTATGATTAATTGAATAAATTTTGAGAAACCTGAACTGGCAACAAGTATCAATTATTTTCAAGAGGATATCCCGTACACACACATATACAACTGGAGACGATAGGAAACCATCTCATAGGCTTTTAATGCATCACTTACCTCGTAAAGGTTGAAAAAGGCAGTATTATTTCACATTACATGAATTTTTTGTACTTAATGGTTCATATAGAGACTTGAGATAGTAAACCAACAAACTTGACGAATTTTAGAAGCCAAAAATATTTTGTATAAATAATTTAATTGAAGATATTTATTGGGTCAAAAGCAGAGGCACAAAGGCTAAGAATGTCTCATTAGTTCATGGAGTAATTTAGCTTTATGCAAAGGTTAGAATCCATAAATAGTCCCACAGACCTTCTTGGTTCTACATTACATTGGGTCAGTGTTTTTGTTGTTTGTTGTTGCTATTGTTGTTGTTGTTGTTTGACACAAAGAATCAAACCATATAAGTTCCGTTTTTCAAAATAGACTTCTAACATAAAATAAATAAACCAAAAAGTGTGAAAAAACCCACTCAATATAGAATGATTAATATTGATTGGGTACTAAAATACACATTACCTAAATTTAATTGCACCTTTAGTGGGGGTTCTTTAGTTTGGACTCACAAGACAAGCCAATATACAACAGTCATATGAAATATACTTTAAGAAAAATTTTGAAAAATAAAAAGAATCCATGAATGCTTAATAACACCAAGAACTGGAGAGGTTTCACAAAATGACAAGTCAAATACTTGAACCAGAATTTATCATGGCTTCTGGCAATTTTTGTCTGCAATCCAAACATGGTACTGTACCCTTAAAATTCCATGTAATAAAGTTCAATCCAGACAAAGCCTTGTCACTACTAGGTAGTTTTTCATGCCTTATCTTTGCAGAGAAATTTTAGAAATCTTGAAATTATAAGTTATTTCTCTGCCTTCTGAGATGTAAATCTATTTTTCAAAAGTGTTTTCCTACGGTCTTGGGAGCCACATTTTTGTAATGCGGGTAAGTAGAAAGTTAAGACCCTCTCTTTCCTCCTGTCACTGGCAGGGTTTTAAAAGCACACATATTGCCTGTGGTCACTTCCCATCCCCAAAACTGACTCCAGATATAAAGAATAAAGTTTGTTTCTCTTTCATATTAGAATCCATAATCTATTTCCAGTGAAACTTCCAATTTTTTTCCTAGCACATCTGATTGTTGCAGTGTCTCCAGGCTTTGTTTTTAGAAACCAAGTTGTATTCATTTGGCTGTGCTGAACATTTTCCTTATTGCATTAATTTTACTAAAAAAAGTCTTCCTTATTGTCTTGATCAGCATGAAGCTTGTGCATAATTGACACTTAATTGATAGGTGATCAAGATTGATACATCACACTGATATAATTGAGTAAGCCCATCTCATTTAATAGTCCTAGGAAATTACCAAGTCCTGCTCTGTAAGAGGAGAAAACAGGGATAAATTTATTGCCTCACCCACAATGTCTATATTCCTTTAGGCACTTGAGATGAAATATTTTTTGTCTAGAATCCAATTGTTGGAAGGCATAATCAAAAGGAGAGCTTCACTAAGTAACGGAGCAAGACTTTGACTTACTGAGCCTTTTGCCTTCACATCAAAGACTAAGGAGGCCTTCTCAGCTCAGTGGCCACCCATCTGTCTCCACATTATAGAGCACAGGTACGTTACTCACCTCTGTAAAGGACAGTTCAAGAAGGAAGGCTATGCAAACTACAAAGAAATGAAGAAAATGCTGACCCTCTAGAGAAACGCATTGCTATCCTGCCTTAGTTGAGGATACCCAAGGAAAAAGTGAAACAATTCAAAGGACCTGGAGAATTTCAATTCCTAAACATGTTGCTCTAGAGACATAGCTCTTAAGGAAAGTGCCATTTAAACAGAAAGAAAGGAATGTGGTAAAATTAATGGATAAATTGCAATAGCAAATAATGGAAGAGACACTAAATAAAATCTTGACTTGAAATAAGTATTTATTACACTAATAATGTGAAACTGGCAGGTGCAATCTGACTGAAGGGAAGGTGGATTCAGTCAGGCTGTGCTATTCAGCACACAAACAAACTAAAATGAATAAATGCAACGTGTACTAAAAATTATAAAGAATTAATATGTAATGATTTGAAATGACAGAAAATTATGTATTCAATTACGAAAATGAACACAAAAATGCAACTGACTTTTTCTACTAAATTATATTTTGTAGCATTTTTGTTTGTTTTAAATTGAATCACAGAAGAAGAAAAATATCAGAAACACAGCTATCACTTTATCAATAGAAGTACAAATAAAAGAAGAAATAAGGTAGTTTTTAATGATACTATCCACAGATAAAGTTAGGATATTGTAAAATATTGACACATTTAATTCAAGAATAACATTGTTTCATTTGTCTAAATGCACTTTGCACTGTGACACTTTTTCATTTTCTCTTTTGTATTTTGGGGGAACAATAGAATATACTAGGTCATTAAATAATGTATAAAATGAAATCTAATAAATGTTAAACAATTTTATAGTTAATACCAAATAGTATCCAACTAATTTTATAAAATAATAATAAAAAGTAATTTAGATTGGATATAGTTCTCATATTTTGCTGTTAACTAGATCAAATAAAGCTAACTGAAATCAAATTAAAAATCCCAAACCAACGTTCACAATTTATCAGAAAAATGTAAACTAATTAAAAAACGTTTTGTTTTAATAATTAAATGTTAATCAAGAAAAATAGTGTATAGCTGCACTATATTTCCAGCTCTATTTATCCTTAAATGAACTTTAGTGTAATGTAAAATTATATCTGTAGATTGAGTAATTTACTGGATGTCAGTAATTTTATATTATTTTATTTATCTTCATAGTAGATTTGTCACTAAATTCTTATATAAAATGTTAGCAGAACTGAAGAAAAATCATAAAATGAAGGAAATTTAGACAATGTATTTAAGTTGATTCATGAAAATGCAATACATATTGCTACACTCAATTAAATGTATGAAAATTAGACTGGACTCCAGAGAGGGTTCACTGTCTTAAGAGTCCATATAATACTCCAGAGGACCATAGTTTATAACACAGCACACACTTTTGCTGGTGAACATTAGTAGAAACTTTAATTTCAGGAAAACCTGAACCTATCATTCCAGTGGCACATTTATACACACACACACACACACACACACACACACACACACACTCTCTCTCACACTCAGAGAGAGACAGAGACAGAAAGACAGAGACAGAGACAGAGATAGACAGAGAAAGACAAAGACAGACAGAGAGAACATAGATCTTGAGGATGAAAGAGGAAGATCATAATTTTAAGGACAAAAGTTTCTACAAAGAGAGTTGCAAACCAACTTCGATATTCTCATTTTAAAGTTGGCCTTATTTGAAGTTATTTGGCATTTATTTTTATCTTCTTTTCTAGTAGGAAATTGTGAAGAAAATTTTTGTGCCTTCAGGATTAAGTTGAGTGACCAACCAGAGGCTAAATTGGAAATGTGGCAATGTGTAGGCATATTTAGAACATTGAGGATGATGAGGCTGAGATGTTCAAAGATGAACCACAGGAAAAACGCCTTCTATGTTGCTGGGTAGCAATGAGAACACTGGTTCCAATACTGTGAAGTATCATCATAATGATGAATGAGCCTCTGGGGAATAGTGCAAGAGATAGTACATAGGGTGAAGGACTGAGTGGAGAAGACGTACTTAAGACCAAAACCTTTCAACAGTCCTTTGTTGCTTTAATAATAGCAGTAAATTCAACAGGACAGTCACACTTTGTAATTCAGTAGTCTAAATGTATAGATTCAAAGTGATAGAAAGTGTTGAAATAAATTTAACATAATTATAAAGTTTGAGCCTTACTTTTAGTACCTGATTTTGAGTATATAATTAATACATTTACCATAAAAACCAATCTCAAAAGCATGTATGTATTAAAATATACCCAAAAAACAAATTACTTTGTTAGAGTTACAAATTTGTGAACACTTTATTTTTTTAATAAATACTACGTTATCCATTAACAGCACTATGTATCAGTTTTAAATTTTAGTGTTGAATATGTATATATAGTTTTAATTATAATTTTCTCTGACAGATTTCTCACATAGCAATTAACATTCTTCAAGTTATAAGGCATTTATATATGAACAAATATATAGTAATGATACTGGTAATAGAGATAAAAGTATAAATTGAACAGAGTGTAAGGAGATTTTCATGGAATATATGGCATAATACATTTTCAGAGTAGTACTGGGTTTTACCAGAGCAAATAATCATTTTACACAATAATCAAACTAACTTTATATTTGTGGCTGTTGGAATGAAAATGCCCCCCTCCAAAAGCTGTCGTGTATTTGAGCACTTGTTTTCTACTTCATGGTGCTGTTTCAGGAGGTTTACATGCTGTATTCTTGTTGGAGGAAGTATATAACTGAACGCAATCTGTGAGAGTTTAAAGACTGGCCCTATTTCTAGTTTGTTTTCTGCAATCTACTAATGATTGATGGTTTGAGCTCTCTGCTTGTTTCTAGTGTCCCCATACCTCTGCTCTTCCACTACTCTAGCTATGATGGACTCTTATCTCTCTGGAACCGTAAATCTGGTAAACTCTTCCTTTTTTGAGTTGCTTCTGGTCATTGTGTTTTATCACAGCAAAGAAAAGTAACTAATAAAATATTAATTGAAAATGTCAGATTGTGTTTAAAATTTTTTGGATATTTATATTATTCTGAATCATCAAACAAACCAGATTATTGTAATTCGATTGTGTATTAGTATAGTCTGTCTGCCTGTCGGCATGCGTGTCTGTCTGTCTGTCAGTCTCTGTCTCTCTCTGTCTCTAAAATTACACACTAAATTCTATTGATAAAAAACAGATTATCAGATTGGCATGGCATGCACTTTTGTCAACTGAGCATCATGTAAGCCAAAATAAGATACATTTTGATGTTTGTTCTTCTTTGATTGAACAAACATGATGCTGGTAAGTAACCAAACAAAGTAATATATATCTTCAATGGAGTATTTTCTAAAATATATTTAGTTACAAAACATCTTTAATACTTTTTTAGTTTTTTTCTTTTCTGTGAATGGTGTTAGTGATAAAGGGGAGGTGCATTTTATATAGACATTTAAAAATGGTATTTTTTCTTAATTATGCTGTAATTTAATCATAAGCCATGTAATGTTTAGTGATGATGAGAGTAGGTATTTTGTGAGAAATTATTGTTATCTTTATTCTCAGCAGAAAATCTTAGTTATTGCAGTAATAGCACATCATTTGAAGTTGCTTTGGTGATCATAGAGTAACTTCCTATCCCTGCACTTTACAAAAATCAGAGAACAGTTCTTTAGTCTGTTCTGCTGACCCAAAATAATTTTCTAATGTTGAGTATTCCAGACAGACAGTTACTTAAAAACTCTATGGGAAAATTTCTTAATATTCATAATAATTTAAGATCTATCACTTTTGTTTCAATATTCTTTAAATATACACACCTTCACGAAATAACTGTGACATATAAATATAAATACGTTATTTATATTTCACCCACATAGTTATAACTGTACATATAGTGTTATTTAATGCATATTATTATTTTTGAGTAATTGGGAACGTTAGTAAACAAGCATTCATTTTGTATTCTCAAAAACTGTCAGTGAGGTGTGGTGTCTCATGCCTGTAATCTCAGCAAAAAGTTTGATTCGACAGACATACTATGAATTCAGGAAGAATATGGAATCTTAATGAGATCTAGTTGAGGTTGAATTATAGTGAAAGGTGTTATTTTAAGATCTTCTTGTTCAGGTCTTGTTTAGGTAGCCATGTTCTTGAAACTTCATGGGTACAGCTTTCTGTATATTTCTAGGAATTGTAATCCCATAGCAGACATCCTGTTTTACTGGCTCTTACAATATTTCTGCCTTCTATACTGTCCCTGAATCTCAGAAGCAGCAGTACTGTTATAGGCACATCAGTTGGGGCTGAACATCACAATCATTTGCTGTCTGTAGTTTGATCAGTGTGATTTTCACTAATAGTATCTGTCTGTTACAAATAGAAGCTTGTTTGTTGAGAGGTGAGGGCTATACTTACATGTGGCACTAAACAAAAAAATTTTACAATACAGTTAGGAATTATGCTACTTTAGAAAAACAGTGGTTGTGGGTTCTTATTCAAGTTAGTTGTGCTTGTGTAGCTAGCTTAGTTTCTATTATCAGGCATAATTTCCTCCTTGTTGAGATTTTTTTATGCCCACTTAGATGCTGGTTGATTACCACCAAGATATAAGTGCCACTACTACACCCTGAGGGTTTTCTTGCCACACTGACCATTGTAGGTATCATAGTTGAGTAGAACTATGATTCTGTAACACAAAATAATATTATGTTATGATTATTATTTATTATATATAAATATAGATGTATATAATAATCAAGAGGCCTTGAGTTAGAAAGATAACGAGTGTGGATGGAGTGTATATGCACACTGTTGGAGGAAGGAAATGGCAAAATGGTGCAAATATATTTTAACTTAAATGTGTAGATTTAAAACTCTCAAGCTTCTTTAGAAGACATATTTTCTTCTAGCCAGCCTAGAAAGTAAAAGGATTTTGTGAATGACGAAGTAAAACATAGGGTCTAAAGGCAATCTTATCAGTTCGGAGAAACAAGTGTTTGTTTCTATTTTTACATTAGAAACATTTTGCCAAAGTCTCCTTGTTTGTGGAAGTTAACAAACATCATGGTCATGACCACACTGAGACGTGAAAGTGGCTACTGGGTTTAGACACGCATGCACTCCTCCAGCTAACCGAGGACATGGTACAACTCCAGTTGCACACTTAACTCAATTCCATGTAGTGATTTTATTCAATTTCTTATATTAAAGGTATTTTATGCACTACAAAACAATGTTATAGAATACATTCTTACTCCAAAATGCTATAAACAATGAGTGTGGATTTTACAAAGATATTAGATTATTTATGATCACAGGCTTCTTCAAATTTTAAGAAAATTGTTATCTCAATATAAAATAATACATGTGGCAAACGCTACATTTGCAGTTATATGTATTAGGTGTTTAACATTGGGCTTTTATATTTTGGCGTCAACCTTTGTTGAAAAAACATTGTTTCATTTTATCTGAAGCTAGTTGAAAATCAATGAGATGATTCCGTCTGTTGTTCCTCACAACTGCCATCCATGATTGTATAGCTTAATTTGTCCTCTTCTCTTACTGCTTACATTGTTTTTAGAAATCCACCCAGTTCACAACTCCGTTTGTGAAACAACTTACTCAGGAAGAGCAGAACATTAAATCTGACCTGTTAAGATGTATATATGTATGTATAGGGAAAAAATTGTCTCTTGACTGAATTGATATTTTCCTTAAAAACTGGAGGTGTAGCAGCTATGAGTTTCCTTTTACGTTGCATGCACTCCTCATATTTATAAGAGGTTTCCTTTACATTTCAGTCTTTAGTTTTTTCTTAGAAAAACTGAATAGATGTTGATGAATAAAGAATTTAAAGATGTTGGCTTCAGGGCAACTGAGTTCAATCTCATTACATGATATTGTGTAGGAAGTTGATAGTTTTATTCAGGGTGACCATTATATGTGGCATACAGTATGTTCAAGGTTAAGTACATATTGTAAATTTTTAAAACATGTTTCCAATTTAAATAGATTCATGAGAAATTATGTTACTATGAATAGAAAAATTATAGGGAATTGAAGCCTTAGTATAATTCACTTCATCATACTGAACTTTCAAGATGGAATAAATGATATTTTTGGTTAATTCAAACTAAAACATTAACTCCATAGCAGCACTTTCACAGGAGACTAAAATTCGTCAGTTTTTTCTTTTCTTATGTTTTGTGAATCTGGAGGCTTAAACAAGGGTCTCATTTCTTCAAGAAAAAAGATTAATATTCTGCTATATCCTAGTTCCTACATATAGCTGTGAAATTCTCCTCATAACACAATTACCTCATCATATGCTTTCTTAAACCCGACAGTAGTGTTAAACCATTTAAATGACTGGAATTTTATTGAAATCGATATTACCTATAGAATTTTCTAGATAAGTTGTTCCCTGCCTATCACTTATTAAAATAAGATTCTCATTTAGATTATAATCTATATTGACCAGGTCTATGTTTACTTGAAAAACAGAACCTACTGCCAGGTTTCACCTAATGAAAAGAAACTTAACTAGATACTTATTTTATAATACAAAATATGTTCTAAACAAAAAGAGTAGTATATATATATATATATATATATATATATATATATATATATATAATATGATAATCTAACCACAATACATTATTATATTATAGTTTCTAAAATGTATTAAAATATATTTAGAATTTTAGAATTATTATTAAAACTTGAATTCTAATTAGGAATTAGAAATGATCATCGTAAGCGAGATATCTCAGACCCACAAAGACGCACATGGTATATACTCACTCATATGTGGATTTTAAACCAACATAGACAATTTAAGAGAGACTCCACCTAGCAGGGTATAGTGACAGTTACAGAGATTTAAAGTTGGACATTGGTCAGAGTCCCGAGTGTGTAGGGTGGACCTGTCAGACCACAGAGGAAAAGGTCATATGTAGTACAGGGTACACTAGATAAACTAAGGTCAGAGGTTAGGGGAGAGGAGCTCCCCTATCTAAGGACTAGAGGAGGGAGGGGAAAGGGATGAGAAAGGGGATGGGAGGTGGGTAGATGAAGGAGGGGGTGAAATTGGGAGGGGAGGAAAGAGGGAGCTACAACTGAGATGTAGAGAACTCAAACTACAGAACAAGCTGGCAATTTATATTCCTAATCCCACTACATAGGAATAGTTCTGAGACTGGCAGAGATATAATATAAAGGCATAGCGAGGCCTCATGTTGACGACAGATTCTCTGTGACTAAGTATTAGAGTACACTAGTAGTTAGGCATGAAGGAACATTTGCAATTGCCTTACATCAACCCATTCAATGCCCAGAAAACTAGCTTTAATTGTTCTGTGCATCCCCCATACCTTGTACAATAATAATGTTAGAACTACGTAATGCTTGTGAGAAATTATGTTTTCAGAACAAAATAACCAGCTGGATCAGAACTGACAGGAATCATTCCCCCCAGCACAGTGGGCACTGACATCCTGCATCCTCCTAGTTCCAGCCCCGGATGATTCTGTTGCTTTTACCCATCAGATTTGGACAGCTTCCTGGATAACATTGTAGAAAACTTCTGATCCAATTTGGACAACCATTCCAGTATCCTACTAAGCCTGGAATCTCTCAACATTTAGAAAATGAGCCACAAATGCAATCACTAAATGGCTAAACCATTCTCTCCAATTTTGGGGGGCCCACTCCAAGATATTATTGGTCCCAATTGAACCTGAAGAAACCTTAAGGGAGCAATGCCCCATCCTTTCAAAGCGGAGGGCAGGCTGAATAGGTTGCTGTTTGCTCGCTTTATCTACCAATGCTTATTCTCATCACGAGGTGGTCATAAGTCATTACTGGTCTTATACAGAGAATAAATTAGGGGAAACACAGGAACATCTCTCTTTGCCTTTATTTTGCATACATAGGCAAGGAGATGGGAGCTGAAAGGAAAGAAAGAGAGATTTAGGAACACAGAGGGAGGATAGAACAAAGGCTAGATGATTGAACCTTCTCCTTAACTCAAGGCCTTAATTGTTACTTATAATGAAGGTTATATATAAGTCATTGTGATAGAATTTAGTATACTGATACAAAACATGAGCATGTCAAATACTTGGCAGATTTTAACACAAGAATATATATCCTAACTCTAATAGATGTATGACTCTATCAATATATGTGGTAAATTAGTTGAATAAGGTCTTCAAAACCTCATAGACACACAGAATATGGAATTCAAAGTTGTTCTTACAATCCTAAATTTCTTCAACAACTAGACAAGTTAACTCCTGCCAACACCCAGTCAACCTCAAAGAAGATGATGAGCCTCAAAGAACCTCCTTATGGAGAATGCTTCAAAGGCGGCAAACCAACATGGGGCAAAATGTCTTTGTTCCTGCCACAAACAGAATCTGCCTAAAAATGGGCAACTTAGATGCAGGCAGAGTCGATGGCTGCACTCTACCAAGTCAAGGTAAGCAAGTCTTCAATAGTTCCTGCCCTGCAAACAAGCCTGGCAGAGATATTAGGCCAGAAAGCTGAAGAAGAGGCTCCAATGTTATAAGGTGTATTGGGTGGCTGGTCAGGCAGTAAACTGTCTTAAGTCAATTTGTACAGTTTGGAAGCTGCTACCCCACACTGCTGGTTCACACAAGAATTGAAGTTTTATTCCTTCTCAAGTCTCTAAGGGGCACTAAAGACAAGATAGTATAATTTTACAACCAAGCTTAGTTGATTAGGGGATAAGATCATCTTAGATTAAGTTAAAGAAGTTAAGCTATTAGAGTTGAAATAGGATAGATATTGAATTTTGTTGGAAATTTAGACCCAACAAGACAGGAAAGACACTTACTTCAAATGAGACAAATGCAGATGGCCAATTCACTATAAATGTAGCATGTACAGAACTCATTATTCTCATGATTGTCACATGGTTCTCCATGCTGTATGTAGTTTGTTTTATACATGTCTAATAATATAAAAGTATTAATTAGAAAAGAAAATAAAATATATGAAAATATGATTACTGAATATGTTATCTAAAAATATATGTAATGTACTTAGTGTATATAAATGTTTAAACTGACATTTTCAGATGAACATTAAGGTCCTTAGATGGTTTTTTAAATAGTTTTTGCTTGGGATGGCCATTTTGTCTTTTGCCTTGTGCTTTGCACTCAAGCCATTGTATCATACCTAGCATTGATTATTTACAAAATTTAAATGCCTAGGATTTTAAACAAGGAAAACAAAATGATAAATTGTATTAGATATCTAGATGTATCATAGAATTATAAGTATGTCAATAAAATATTTGACGCTGTAAGCTGAAAATCTTAAATGCCGTATATTATTTGCCTGATGCTAAGAAAACTACTCAGGTGTGATGATATTTTTAATTAGTGTTTCACAGAGGTAATTAATGCCTTATAACATTATGACAAACATTTAGTTATCAGTTCAAAAACAACATATCTATGGAACTGTCCAGAGGAAGTTTTTTCTATTTTTGATTTTGTTCTTTTGAAATAAACTATGTTTAATAGGAAACTATGTTCAAATCAGATAGCCACCTAGCCAGCATCTACCACTAAATTCATTATACCCTTTTCTGCAGTACCATTTGATGCTTATATTGTATGACAATGTAATGAGAGAGGAAATTATTTGGGTCAAACAATCATCTATTTCTTTCATGAGGCTTAACTATATTTCTAGTGTAAACAAGTACATTTTGTTTTAATTAAATTTGATAGGAAAATGCTAAGTATTCCTTGGGCTTGATGCATCTAACAGAAGTCCTCAAGAAAGAAGAAACTATTACTAGATATTTCAAAGAATTAGATTCATTTGCAATATAATATTATTTTAATAAACACAACACATGCATTTAAATCATACTCAAATATTGGATTTATACTTTAAAAAACTGAAGTAACTCACAAGCCAGTTGGAAAACTAATTAAAAATGCTTCCTCTAGAGAAGATGATCTCCAACATGTCAGTATCATAACACTAGATGACTTTTAAGCCATCTATGTATAAGGAAGACATTAAGCACACTGAAATTAAACACAATTTTATAACTGTCTTTATGTGATAACAAAGATCATGTTCATTCAGGAAAATGACATAAAGCTCTATTCATAAGGGCTTTTTATTTTGGACATTAAAAGATCATGCATGCTTAATACTGGAGGTCTGTCTCAGGAGATACAACAGATGCTAAGAATGCATGTATAATGTGTACCTGGCCTCAAACAACAATATTCAATACTGAAAATGCGTGTCTGTGTGTCTGTCCGTATGGGCACATGTGTGTAGTAGTGTGTGTACATGCACATATTTTATTGAATTTTCTAATTTTCATGTATTTTTTATTTATATTTTAGTGTGTGTAGCTATGAAAAAAATTTGCTGGCGTCTGTTCTTCCTTCCCAGTGTAAGGTTGAGGGATTGAACTCACATAGTTAGTGTTGGATACAAATGCCATTTCCCATTGAACCATTTTATTATACACACCGATCTGGATTTGAATGTTTAAGATGATATACGTATAGTTGAATTGCTGGCCTAATTAGGTATCTGAGTTTTATGTGGCTTAAGGCTCCCTGGAATGAAAGAGAAGATAGAAAATCAAGAATTAGTTCCCTTTGGAGAGTTAAATAAAGACACACAGTTTTAGACCTGTCTCCACTCGCAGTAGCAAGGCACAAAGAGAATCATGATCAAGTGGGGCCCAAGTCTACTATGTTCTTTTACACACAATGTGAGAAAGACTGAGTTCTTCGCTCCTCTTTCCTTGTCTCTCTGCTTCATATTTTTAAAGCTGGAGAAAATTGAAGCATCAGCATACTGAAATCCAACTGAGGTGAGCGTTTCTAAATGTTGTGCTATGTTATGTAAATCAAGAGGGATGCTCTACTAACAGGGCGGGAGGGAGGGGGACTTGAATTTAGGAAACACTGTTATTGCAGCTAAAGACTTAAAAAACACGCATTAGCATATTAAGCGCTCAGTGAAATGTACTTCAGAAGTACTGGTACAGATAAACACACAAGGATGAAACGTATCTGTAAATATTAGTCATGATGTTTAATAAAAAAATCATTAGTGTTCTAATCTTCTTAAAGTACGTGTTTCATCAAATGCCACTAATTTATAATTATTCCAATAGTAAAGTACTGCCTTGAGGCTATATCTTAAATAAAACTTCCATTAGGAAGAATACTTGACATCTCTGAATTATCCCTGAACAGCTTGGAGACCTCCTCTAGATAAGCAACTCTAACAGCCTGCAGACCTCCTACATGAAATAAAATAAAATATCCAGAGTGCTGTAAAAGAGCGAAATGCTGTAAGCCTGTGAACTCTTTCCTATTTCTGTTTTATTTATACTGTTTATAAAAGTAAATTACTTGTTTGAAGCACTTACTCTTGAAGCCGCCCGCATCTCTATGGGGAAGGACTCCAGTGAATCCTCTTTTATTGGAGGTGGTTGATCTTTAGCCCCAGGGAGGAGATCTGCAAGGTTGAAAAGCTTTGCTCTCTAAGAAGAGTCAATCTGATTTGAGAATAGAGAGAGACCTTCTACTAAGAGCCAAACCTGGTAGAAATTGCTTTTTACAAACCTACTCCCTAACTCCAAACAGTGTACCCAGGACACCTATTTTTCAGTGAAAAGCTGTGCAATCTTGGCCTTTATGTTTCAGTTTCAAAGAATTCCAAAGTTAACAACATCTGATCATCAGAGCAAATACTGAGTTATTTTTCTTTTGACTTTCTGTATTTTTTTTTATCAAGCTTCAATTCAGCTATGAAGCAAAATTATTATTTATTTCACTAAGGCATTTGAAGAGGATAGCAATATGTTTTTAAATTTAAAAAAAATGTTTTTGATCAATGCATTTCTTAAATATGAAGGAAATGCTTATTTCTAATCATTTTATTTGTGCTATCATAAACAAATTGTCAGGGAAAGGCGGATGCCTCAGTAGTTAGGAGTGTGTACAATGACCAAACTGTGTTGTCTTTAGCAATAATGTCTCACCTTCAAGGATAGGGAAGTAACAAAGGGCAAGGATGGGAGCCTCCATTGTTTGTGGAATCTCCTGGACCCATCTAACTACTGGAGGGGAAGTTTCCTGGGTCTGTGGCTCGGGTTTTCGTAGTCAGTTCATGGTTCTAGTTTAATCACAACTTCAAAATATACGAAAAATGTAAAATAAGTGCAAATTACAATTTTATGGAAGTGCAAATTACAATTTTATGGAAGTGGAAGAGATGTCACCATAGAGGGAAAGAGATGCTATGGCGATACTAAAAAGCCTCCCATCAGACCTACCAGGTTCTAAACACCTTCAGTCCACTTAATAAGGCTAATTTATTATCCAGTGATTGTCAAAGCAAATCCAAAGATGTGTATTTGCTTCACTGAGCTTCCTGTGGACCATATATGTGTCAAGTTTATTCCTTTCCAATTAATGATTTTGTACAGTCCAAAAAAAAAGGAGTAATTTTTACCTGTGTTAGCTTAGCATCATACCCTCTCACCTTCTTCAGAGCTTCTTCCATCAAATGTGTCTTTGTTTATGATCCATATAGCCCTTGCTCCCCCTGTGCTTTGAGAATCCTTCTTATCACTTAATACTCTATTTTTAAACTATTAGCAAATAAATCTTCTGACTCTTCTTATCATTAGCTACTGTGTGTTTGTATCATTCTTTTATGATCCATTCATTCTTTGTGTTCCTCATGTGACTTCGTGCCATAGCATGTTCACTTTAAATTATTGTTATTTACATCTATCTTCCTTTCTTTATTTCTTTAGGCTTCTTATAGGAGGTTTATTTTTATTTTTTGGAATTTTGGTCTTAATAATTCAAAATTCCACTGCTCTGCATTTTCAATGCTGTGCATAAATGTGACTATGTTCCAAATTACTGACAGTGTAGTTTTCAAATTTAATATATACTTCCGAATGTACATCTTAGGCCTTGCACATGCTAGACAAGTGAGCGATGTTCCTCGACCTTCTGACATCATTATCCCAACTCTTCCAATTCTACTTGAGATTCTTGCCCTTACCAGGCATGTGACTTCATTTGAACCCACTAATAATGATTGCATTAGCTTAACATGAAACTTACCTCTTCAGTTCTATTACATCCGCAATATAGACATTTTATAGTTTTCCAAGGTCTATTCAATATTTTAGATTTTAAAATTTTTTGATCAACAAATAGCACTGAGAAGTGATATCTGCATACATAAAAAGAGCCTGGCACCACATAAACCCTAGACATGTTCATTTCAAAGTGCTAGACATTTGATAAAATGTGCAAGTAGGTATTTTTCACTGAGCTTCTCACAGAATGTGTGTCCCTATTGAACCCACACATGATTCCAAATCATTGTTAGAAGTGGTTTGGTTGCCAGGACTAAGGCTGCTCTCCACTTGTTATCTTTTTCCCAGTCCTGATCAAATATCTTCTATGACATAGAGAGTAGAAATCACAAATCCTTAATGCTGTCTAAGCTCATAGCACTCATAAAATCACTTCTATCCCATCCTATTGACCAAACGCAAGGCATGAAGCATTCTTGTTTTAAGGAAAAATGAGATTTATCCTTTGAGAAGAGTGACAAAAATGTCTTCCTTTTTTTAAACATAAAAAAAAAAAATTCATTCATTTTTCAAAAAACGTTGGTGTATTTTTGTTATAGACGCCCACCTTCTCTAAATCATCTCATATCTATCCACCAAAAATCTATGTCATTTTTCTTTTGTAAATACATCAGTTCAATTTGTGATGTCAATATATTCATGGTTGTATAGCTATCCATTGGAGTATGGCCAAATTACCAGACATCATACCCTTAAGAAATGTAGCTTTTCCTCTTCCAGAAACTATGAATTGCTAAAAGTTCCACAAGTAGGAGTGAATGTTCATGGCCAACAACCCCTCTCTGGGGTAGAAGTATGCCTGGCTTGAGCTTGTGCAGGACTCATCCATGCTCTCTCAACCTCTGTGTAATCATACGTGCCTTACCCGGTTGTGTCCAGAAAAACAGAATTATCTGATATCATCGACTGCTTCTGGAAATTACAATCTTTTCATTCTCTCTCTCTCTCTCTCTCTCTCTCTCTCTCTCTCTCTCTCTCTCT
>OU015747.1:10632737-10653956 GCA_907169655.1 Acomys percivali | reverse complement strand
TCTCTCTCTCTCTCTCTCTCTCTCTCTCTCTCTCTCTCTCTCTCTCTCTCTCTTTTACAATATCCTCGAGCTTCTGGATCATACAATGATTACTGTGTTTCAAGAAGTTTGATATATGTCCCATTGGGGGAGGAAAATTTCTGTCTTTAAATGTCTACATGTTCCTTATATTGTGGGACTCTGTGGTAATCACCACTTACTGCACATGGGAGCTTTTCTAATGATAGTTAAGAGAATAATTGATCTATTGACACAATAGTAAATTAGTAGGGATATATAATACATATTACTAGATTAGTTTAGCAGATACATGGTATTAGGTTCTCCTGTTACAAATCTTGCCTGCTCATCCATGTTCATTGATAACCTATTTATAGTATCCTGGACATGGAGATAGTCTTGATGACTATCAACAGATAAATGGATATTGTGATTTGAGTTCATTTATACAATGCAATGTTGTTCATCTGTTAAAAAAGATGAAAAATAGAATTACTTGTTAAATGGATAGAGCTGGACACAGCCATTCTGAGTGAGGTAACTCAGATCCAAAGGTAAATGTCATCTGTGTTCTCTCATGTGTGGATGTTTGCTCTCACAAGTGCTTTTGAAAATGTATATGATTATTCTAGTCACTCAAAAGACAATTACCTAAAATGTATGAGTTATGTCAATAGTTGGATAGAATTTGGAATTTTATATATATATATATATATTAATCTTATATACCCATAATGTACACATATATAGTCGAATGATCGGTGTTATAATTTTTGGTTTTTTTCCCAACGTCTCCAAAAACATTCTTCTTTAGAATTAATTGAAATTATTTTTTTCATGGAAACGTTCTTGATTTCTTTTTAATCATTTTGGGTTTTTTTTGTTTTTTTTTTTTTTTTTTTTTTTTGTTGCTGGTGCTGGGGTTTTTTGTTTGTTTTTTGTTGTTTGGTTTTTTTTGTTTGTTTATTTTTTGAAACAGTGTTTCTTTGTGTTGCCTTGACTGTTTTGGATTTGCTTTCTAGACCAGGCTAGACTTGAACTCACAGTGATCTGCCTCGATCTGCCTCACTGTTTGCTGGGATTAAAGGCAGGTGCCAACACACCTGGCTTAAACCAATTTTTAATTGAAAATTTAGCATGGATACTTACTGTTTTTCCCCATGAATAATAGCTAATCTATTGAATATATTCTTCATTCTCTATAATCAATCTATCAGTGGCTTTTTTATCTTGTTGGAAAAGTTATTGATAACCAAGATAAGTTACTGATTAATGCATTTTTATATCATATATAAACAACTAGTACTTATTGCAGATTAATGAAGTTAAAGTCAATGATAAAACATCACAATTTTGTTATATACCCCTTTAGAGTATAATCATGCTTTCATCCTTCAGGGCTGGGAATAGAACTCCAGGATTTGCACCTGCTAGATGAGTATATGTGTTAAGCAGTTCTTTCAAGTGATTGTTGTTGTTGGTTGTGGTGGTGGTGGTTTTTGTTAAATCTTTTTTTATTAAATATTTTAAAATACAGATTTATATTATTAAACATGTCTACAATAAACTACCTATAGCAAGAAGAGCCATGATACAGTCAGGAATTATATCAATGTTACATTCTTAGTGTTTTGGTTAATTTTATTGGGCCACCTTGAAAAAAACATCTTTCCTTTCATTGTGCACCTAAAATTCTGAATGTAAATTAATATCTATCATATCTCATCATTATCAACTTAAAACATCTATCTAGACCTAAAAGCATCTTAACCCCTAAACAACCAAGCTTAATTGTATAACTAAACTATCTAGCTTCAACCCCATCAGAGACTTAAGAAGTAATGAAAGTGATTACCTGAGTATACTGGGAGTGAAGGATAATAGTTTTCCAAATGAGAAGATGAAAGAGACAGTTTGCTACCTGAATAGTCACCCAAAAGTTTCTATAACATTGGAGCATCTTCTTCAGCATTTTGACCCAATATATCTGACAGACATATTTTTGAGGTAGGAACTATTGAGAACTGGCTTACCCTGCCTCGGCAATTTGGCCTTCATCTCTGCCATCATCCAAGCTTGCCCTTTTTAGGCAGAATTCTGTCTATGGTTGAAATGAAGACATTTTGCCCAATGGTTTGTTTGACACATTTGAAGCCATCTCTATAAGGAGGATCTTTGATGCTTATCATCCTCTGTGAGGTAGGCTGGTTGTTGGTAGGAATTAACCTGTCTCATTGTCTGTGAACCATTAAAATAATAAAAAAAAAAAAATTTAATGCCATATTCTGTATGTCTCTGAGGTTTTTGAAGACAGTATCTAAATATTTTACCTTAATTTTCTATAGAATCATATCTATCTCTTGCACCTAAGATGCATATTCTTGTCATAAAAATAGACTAGTAACTGATAGGACCATGATTTGATCAACTAACAATTAACCTGTAACTTATTTATCCTAAACAATCTACAATATCACTTTCAAAGTATTGGAAGTAAGGCTTGTATTTTAATTGAGTTATACAGGTGCAATACTGCATCTCCTTCTGTGACTCACCCTGGCCTGTAACTATCCATCCCCAGTAATTAGCCTTCCTAGTGCTGTGGTTACAGGTGTATGCCAACACACCTCACCCTGCTTTGTTAATGAAACTATCAATTGTGATAATGTATATGAAACAAGATATTCACTCATAACTGAAATTTACAAATTGGAAACATGAATAAACTTTTTAGAGTGCAGCATCACTCTTCTGGTGACTCCACCAGAAGAATCCCTATATGTTTGAGTTTCATTTTGTGTCCTGAAAGGTGCAATGAAAAGGTGTTTTATCCTTAATGATATACTAGAAGACAACAAGAAAAAGATTATGAAGTAAAATGTTCTATTTCAAGTTGGTGCAACTACTTTCTAAATGACTAACAATAGGGACTTTTTAACTAACATGTAAGTCAGAAAAGATGCAAATTGCCTTTCTAAAGTCTATCTTTTGCCAAATAGGTACTTAATGTCAGAGTAACCTTATGCTTAAAGAAAAATTATAAGAGGATAAAGTTTTAAGCTTCAGAAAAAAGTCACTTCTAAACATTTCAAAGTACATCAGGTGCTGGTTAAAAATTAACTTTTGAAAAAAAATTAGCTTTGGATGCTCATCTGTTAAAAATACACACATGTGATAATAAAAATGAAAATATATTACCAACAAGTAAATAGGATTATATTTATCTTTATTAAAATAAGTGAAAGGCATTAAGAAGAGAAAATTACTTCTGAAGTTAAAAACATGCAGATTTTGGTCATGGATATGGCATTTATTTTCCAGGCTATTATTGGAAAACCTCTTGGAGACTGTGGTTTCTTAACTAGAAAGTATGCCTAATAACATTCATTATGAGGAACCACTGGACAATTGGTTAATCTTAACATAAAGACTCTTTTTTAGTTTGGGGAAAATATATGTTAATTTCATAGGACATAATCATAAACCAAGACTAGTGTTGATCTTTTAGATGGGTGTGGTGAGCCTACGTATCCCATCTCTCATCACCACCTCCTATGCAATTTGCATACACAGGAAAGAACATAATAAAATACAGAAGAACAGTATTAATGGTGTAGATGGTTCTTTATATAAAAAATAAAACATTATAGTATAATTACATCATCTTTTCCTAGCCTTTCCTCCCTCCAAACTGTTCTGTATAACCTACTTGATACCTTTAAAATTCATGGTCTTTGAAAAAATTGGGCCTGGGGAGATGGCTCAGAGGTTAAGAGCACTGTACACTCTTCCAGAGGTCCTGAGTTCAATTCCCAGCAACCTACATGTTGGCTCACAACCACCTGTAATGTGATCTGATGCCTTCTTCTGGCCTGCAGGTGTACATGGAGGCAGAGCACTGTATATATAATAATAAATAAATAAATCTTTTAAAAATTTATTATTGTCACATCCATATAATCTAGGCTGACTTGTCTTGTTCAGTGTTTTCACCAAGACTATTCAGGTATTTATTTTCATTTAAGTCACTGAGAAGTAAAAGCACAAGACAGAGAAGTATAATTAGAAAGATTAAAAATCTATGTCAATCATCGGGAAACTTGACTCACCCCTTCATTACTGATCACTGTGATGAAAATGATTCTGGGACATAGCTAAATACTCTACGCCAGAGGGACATCACATGTAGTTAACAGATCCTACTATGGGGTAATTTTATGTGTATTGTTTAATTGTAGAAATGGTAATACTAATGTGAACTTTATATATTCAGAAAGCTAGTTCAACATGTTATTACTAATTACTAACATATAAAGAGCTGGATATTTAATATCTTTTTACATTGGAGTCGATGTTTTTATCATAACGTCATAAAATACAAGAACTTCAGAATATACATACCTAACCTAGTGACATGAGAGACAATTTTTTTCAGAATAAACACTGAGCTATTCTTAAAACCAGAGGAAGTAAACACTTAGAGCGTAACTATTTTATAAGCATGGCAATGTTATTGCCCATGTGAATTCATACTTGCTGCCACGCCACTACATAGTCAATTCCTATCAAAGATCAAGTCAGCAAAATCCTAACATGGAAGTAGGAAGGGTTCATCAAGCCCCACTCTAGGTAATTTTTTTCTTCAAATATGGAATCTGGAAATGGCTGTGCATACTACAAATACATGGTCTTACAAAGAGCAATAAGTGACTCAGGGGATTACCAAACCACAAACAAACTACACCAATTTGAGAAGGAAAACAATCAAGAGGCTAGGAGAAGAACAGAAAGAGAGGGAATGAGTGCAGTGTGAAGTTCTCAAATAATAAAAGTGATTTTAAAATTATTCAAATTAGTTAGGCTGGAAATTTCAGAATAAAATAAACACAGTTGAAGTACTGGGAAGAAAAAAAAACCCTATGTGTCACTTATAGAACAGAGAGACGCTAATTTTCATAGTGAACTTACATGTAGTCACGTAGTAGAGAACCATTATAGGGAGATGTTAGTGTGAAAAGTGGGTATTTGTTAACATTGAATGATAAAGTAGGTCCATGCATGTGACACTATGAATTTGTGTAATCCATTATTTAAGAAGAGAAAAATAAATTGTGGATTTTAATTTGTTAACTATCATTTTACTTTCCACCAAAGTGTTTTTTTTTTTTCAGTACATGCTGAAGAACCTACCTTTGAACCATGCCTAAAATGATAGGCTTCTCCAACATTCTGAGTTTGAAGCCTGCCCTAGAATGCCATAAGGATAAATTAAATTTATCAGATAAATTAAAAAAAAACTATATTCCATGGTGTTATATTCATCCTTTATCATGACATCTCTCTTTTATAGTCTACCAAATGTATTCCCTGGGTCTGCTTCAACTAATTCTTGTTGTAACTTGTTTTTTCCAGAACACATTTGTTTTGATGACTAGGCTGTCTTGTATCCCTAATTAGCTGACAATGGCCTTTAGGGAAAGGAACATACTTCTATGTTAAATGGATAGCTTCACAATTCAATATGTTATGAAATCTCAATGATTCCCTTTTATTCTATCTTGTCTTTATAAAAAACAAAGAGCTATGTTTCTTGGGAAGTATCTCCAAAGTTGTAGTGTTATTCCTTAATCTAACCCACTAGCTGGCATGTTTTATTTACATTTCTAAGTACAAAGTATTTTTTTATTATTGATAGTAACATATATATACAAAATGATTTTTATTTTTCTACCACCAGTATCTATTCTCATCCTCAGTTCTTTTCTCACAGAAACTGTTTTTCTACAAAGTCCCCATCTTACTTGCATGCCAATCTTTGTGTGTGCCCTACTGAGTTTATGCATGAGCATGGGTGTGTGGGTATCTTCTGGCACATAGGATACCTTTCAGTGTTTGTAGAACTGGAGAAAACATCATCCTTCCCTCATGAAGCCATTGTTTGATCACACTCCCTTACGTAAGGGTGGGTCTCAGGAGACCCACACCATGAAGAAATGATGACAGACCTATATACTGCAGACCTTCAGAGGCTCTTATGTTTATGGAAAAAAATTTTTTCTCCAGTGCTGGCAGAGTCACTTGTTGGGAATAACTTTCCAAAAATAATTCTACCATACTCTTTTTTTTTAAGTGATATGAAAGAAAACATATTACTCTTTGTGGGCTGATAAGTACTATAAGTGTTTTTTAATATCAAAACTCATTAATATCTCAATTAAAAAATGTGTCTGTACTTCATACAAGTGAAATTCATATACTTTACCAATATGTAATCATTTGCTTCTAGCCACAAAACTCTTTTAACTGAATAAGAAAGAAAAACCTCAAGGTGTAATTAATAAGTGTAGACACAAAACACACATATAGAAGAAAGTCTGCAAAATTGTTTCTAACTTCCCTTATCCACCCTGAAACCTCCGTTGCTTCACACACCTTCATTAACTAAGCCATGCTGAACTTAGAATGATCCATTTTTCTATTAATTGTGATTATTGTGCATACAGGGAGTAATAGAGGTTGGTAGAATTCCCTAAATTTTAAACATTGTTTCCTATTTCCCTTGAAATTTATACACAATTGCTCCAAGCAATAGAGTAACCTATTTTTGTTTGATGATTTAAAAACATATGACTCTTCAAGTAATAAAGTTAGAGTCCTGTAAAATTCAGCTGCACAATTTTAAAAGCTTGACTAAAATCCATTCAGTGGAAACTAAAACATCTAAAGCAAGAGAATGAACATCCCAAGATAGGGAAATTTGAAAATACAAACAAGCACTACTGTATTTTACAATGAGATGCAACCTTGCACTTTCCCTTCTTGTTATCTGGATACAATACTGTAGTTATCAGTTGAGGTATCCTTATCTTTTTGACACAAAACGTGCACAGCATTGGTAGGAACAGCATTCCTACACTGTGTAATTTTCCAGTTAGTATCTGAAATGAGATGCTTTTTCATAACATGTGTATATATAGTCTTTATCTAGTCCTACTTAGATAACTTATTTATTTATTTTTAATTAATTTTTAAAAATTTTTTAAAAGACCTTTTCCTGTAGATAAGGCTCTATGAAGATGAAAATACCTATGCCAAATACATTCCTTTAGCGTATATTAAATTGGTTCTTTAGAGAAATTAGAGACTTCTGTAGACACAAGCATGTTGTTGTAAAATGCCCTTTGCTGAAATTTATATCTATGCACATCAGCAAATAAATAATGTAAACAGAAGCTTTTCTGTGTGATATCTGGCCCCTTTCTCACTGAGAAAGATCTTTTCACTTGAAAAGAGAAATAGGAGTCTCACACAGAACTCAGACAGAAAGAACCACGGGTGATTGTTGCCAGGCAGCCTCTATTTGCATAATATTTGTTTGCTGGTTTGCTGTACATATCTTCTTCCTGGCATTTCACAGAAAAAAATAAAATAAAATAAAAAAAAACAACTACAAAGAAAAAACTTTCTTTCCCTAGAAGATCAATGTTTCTCAAGTCCCATACAAGATTCTGATATCTTTAGGTTTCTCCTTTTGTGTATAATTTATATTTGTTAGACAGTAAAATGTGTTCTTCCTTCTTCCTGTTTATTTCACACAATAGCAATGTTAAAATGTCAACAGCGAAATTATATATTAAAATTTCCCTTCAATCTGTGTATGAAACATTGTTGGAAAATAACTTTACTGAATAGAAACTATGCTGTGCATTCTGCCTTAGTAGTGGAAAATGCTTCTTTGAGTCCAGGGAAGGAAAAGAACCATATGTTCTTTCTCTACAATACCTGTAATATTTCTTTAACTCAAAGGCTTTAATGTGAAGTGAATCACCTTACAGCTCTAGGAAGAACTGATTCAGACTACACTGTCCTAAAATAAAGAGGTCATTGAGTCATGTTGTCTACGAAGCCTCCAGGAGAAGCTCCAATCTGCTCCCGAGTCTTTCATTTGAATCATCCAGTTCTTTGAAGCTATGGAATCAAGATTTCTTTGCTATTTTCATAACTCAAAGCTGAGAGTGAAGATGTGCTTCTCTTTTTAATTTATTCCTCTCTACTTAAAAAATGAATTCTAGGAATACACCAGTTGTTACTATATTGTTTCTCTGGTGCTTTTCCTAGCTGTGTTAAAACTAGCTGTGTTTATAACTATACTTGAGAGAAAGATGTATACTCACACTCCACAGAAGAATTCTAGCTTGGTGCTTGAAACATTGACAAAAAACACAGCTAAGGAATTCACAGATCCCAGGGGAGAACATATTGCTGTTGCTTTGCTAAATGACCATGTTGTGCAACTCCACTTAAATTATTTATATAGTTGTATGCGGCTCTCAAACTTGATCACAAAGGCTTCTTAGTGTAGCACAGTGGTTATATATCTACTAACGGTGAAACTCATAACTGTTGAAAATGCTGATAACAACTAACTGTGAGTGCTTAGTCATAGATGGAAAACCTATGTGACACCACCTTGAACAATACCCAGGTGCTTATTAAAGAATGCATTGAAAGAATGTAAGAGACAGACGAGAAGAGAACTGCTTATGGTCTGGATGCTGGATATGACATATCTCTTACACATGAACTCACAGCAGCTGTGATTCCAGTATTGACCTACACTAATCAGTCTAGACTGCATTAATCAAGCTGCTAAAAACAAAAAAAAAGTAAAAAGTCCAGCATGAATGGGGTGTGCTCCATTATCCCATCCCTAAATGAGGAGCTAATGCCAGCTGATGGGTGCGAAGAGAGGAATAGTGACTTTTATTGATGGGAACTCATTCAAAGGTTGCCTATGCTCAAGTGGATGATGACACACACATACACATGTGTCAGCAATAATTGGAACTAGTGGGTTCTAAATAACAAACAAACAAACAAAAAGAAACAACAAACCAAAAATCCCTCCAAAAACCAAAAACTAAAAAGCCCAACATACAAAGAGATATGTTGGGAGGGTAGATAAAATTGGAGTTAGAGGAAGGAAACGGAGGCTAGACATGATCGAGAGAAATTACATACATGTATGGGATTTAAAACTAAGAATTAGTATAACAATATCTGTTTCTATAAAGTGAAGACATTGATAACCTGTTGGCTTTCAAACAAGTGGCCCCAAATAGCTTCCATCATCTTCATTTATCCAATCATAATCCTGCTCATCTGAGCAGTGACATCACAGATTATTTTATTTAAGGCAATCATAACATCAACATAAGTATAAGGCCCCTCATTATAAAAAGCCCCCCAACAATTTCCCTTCTTCCTTCCCTCATCCCACTGGGTCAACCACACACCCCAATGATGTTTTTCACTACAAAGCACAATTTCAGCAAGCCAAAAATAAATGCCTAGCCAGGCATGTCCTTGTGGACATGAGCACATACATGAGCTAGCAGCAACTGCAGCTACATAGTTATGCAAGGTGAGAGACAGGTTGTCCATTTGTGTGTATGAATCCATTCATCAAATAGCATCCCTCTCTCACAATACTTTTTGACCTGTAGATCGAGATGTGCCCATTGTACCAAGCAGCCTTTCCTGATATACACCTATCAATTTCTGATACCATCTTTCTAAGAACCATTTTTTAAGTATCAATCAGGCACAGATTCCCCATTTTTAAAGTCTTTGCTGATCAGACATAACATCTTCATTTTCTAAGTCTCTGTTGATCCGATCTGTAACTCTCTACAACTACCATAAGCTTACTCACTGTGAATACAGCTGTTCCTCTAGGGACATGATTATATGTCCCCAGATATCTAGGATTAATGGTCACATTTGGAGGATCAATAGGGACAGGGAGAGGAAATGAGGGTTTCACCCCTAGAAAGAGTGTTGAGAAAAATAGAAGCATCTCCGGGACTTTCAGGTTGCATGATCTTGTATCTGCCCATAAAAGACAAAGTGAAACTATATTGCTAAGAGTATAAACGGTATAGCAAGAATATCGAGTGCTTGTAGTACACGCTACCTAGGTAACAAGCATAGAGGTCATCAAAATTCGCTACTGGTCCTTACCAATTAAGAAGGAGTGTCTAATGTCCTTGCCATAGTAGAGTCCAATGGGTTTCTAAGGGCCTTGACACAATGGAGTCCCATTAGTGAAGACTCATGTGCCATTCCCAGCAGAAGCCGCATGGCCAATGCCACTGAATGGCCAGATTCAGTTTCCCAATTTGTACATTGCCCCAAAGATAGTCCATATGATCTACTGTTACTCTATGGAACAAGATTAAAGTGGGTGATAAGTAAATAAAAGTTAGGCAAATATACAGAATGCTATACTGCATTTACTTACACAGCATCCTTCCGTTTATAAATGTTCATGACTAAAAGAAAAAAAAAGCACAAATTCCTCTCAGATAGCATATGATTAAAGTCAATTCACTGAAATACCCATAAGAATTATAATGACAAAATTAGTTATCAATGAACACATGCATAAGAGGTGTTTGCCAGTGGTGGTGGCACACACCTTTAATGCCAGCATTTGGCAGGCAGAGGCAGGAGGATCGCTCTGAGTTCAAGGCCAGCCTGGTCTACAAAGAGAGAACAGGACAGTCAAGGCTATGCTTGAAAAACAAACAAACAAACAAACAAACAAACAAAAAGGGTGTTCAGTAATTGTCCCTAAGCCTAAGATGGAAATCATAACTTCCTATTCCGGTCAGCTCTGCTTTTCCATTCATGCTATCTTGTGGGAAGGATTGTAAACTTTGTCACAGGTGAAAGCAATCTTGGCAGGCTTTGTCCTTGGTCACACCAAGGATACTCCCTCAGATTAACCTTGAGATAGACTGGGTGGAGCCATCCTGGGCCTGGAATCCAGGAAGTGGATTGGGGGACTCCACCTGGACTATTGTGTTTCTAATTGACCCTCGATAACAGACCTGACCAGCGCACAGGCCAGAGACACCTAGGGACCTGTCCTGTGGAATGGGTACCAGATGGTTTACTCTTGTTCCCTTTAATCTTTTTTCCCTCTTGTGTAAGATAGTTGGGTTGTATAGTAAAGTTTAATTGTTAAGAAATAGAGCCAACACTATCTAGATGAAATCTTTGTTTGCAGAAATGGATGTCTTCTCCTCCTCTCTGATTTAAAGAATTAAAAAGGAGGCAAAGCATGCTCTTCTAGTTCAGACAGCTGTTTTTGTTTGTTTTCTCGAGTTTTTGTTTGTTTTGTTTTGTTTTGTTTTAAGAAAAGCACATACAACACATCAAAGAACGCAAAAAGACAAAATTCCCAGATCAAAAAACATCCACAGTCTGCCTCTGAGGGAAGGAAGATGCAAGAATTTAGCCACCTAAAATGCTTAAGTGAAAAGTCTATCAGTCTACCTAAAGCCTTCTCATGCCTGCCAGGGGCTGATTCCTAAATTCTCACTTTCACTAATGCTCATAACTCAGAAAGTTGTGTATACATTCTCTTTCAAAATCAAGAAGGAAATATCTGTAGTTTAATTTATATTTCTCTTCGCCTTTTATTACATAACAAGGAAGCCTCTTCAAGGAATTCCTCTATTGTTATGCATATCTACTCTTTCTCTCTCCCCCCCCCCCCCACCTTCCACACATTCCTATGCATACTGGAGGGCAATTCTCCATTTATCTCTGAAACTTATCCAAATCCTGTGAACAAAAGCACAGATATCCCTCCTGTGGTGGGACTTTCTCAGTGTTCAAATCACAAACTATCTTGAGAAATATACAAAGAATTTATTTCCTCACTAAATAACAAGTTTGGTTACTATTTGATTTAACAATGCTGCACTCCAAGGATATGAACACAGAAAGTTGCTTGCAGCTTTCTGGGAAAAAAAAAGAAAAGAAAGAAGGAAATATTTAAAAAAAAAAAAAAAAAAGCTATTTAAATATCCAGTTTCTGAGCCTACCACTCAAATTTAAAGCCTGAAATAAAATATCTAGACACCACATATCCGAAACCACGTCTCCAGGCTTTATCTCTCCTTTCTGTCTGTCTGTCTTTTCCTCATCTCATGTTCCTATTCATTATATCATTGTGTTCATATCATGGTACTAGATGTATTGGTTTACTATTTTTTTCATTGCTGGTGAATAGTGTAATCACAAATCAAATCAAAATGGTACAATCACATGTGGTGGCCAATCTTGGTTGTCAGTTTGACTAGATCTAGGATCAACTGAAACATGAACTGCTGGACACTCCTGTGAAATGTTCTTCATTAGATTATGTGAGGCAGGAGGTCTTACACTAAAGGTGGGTGGTATCCTTTGGTGGCATCCTAAATAAAAGTAGATAAAAAAGGAACCTTTGTTCTTTTTCTCCTGTTCATCTTAACTTTTGCTGCCAAGTTCTTCTATGCTCTTTTCTCATTCTAAAATGGATATTCAAACCAATTTCTTTGGGTTTCCATGATAGATGAAAGCCCAGGACCGCTACAAAAATCTTACAGTCCTTCAGTGGCAGACAGGGACTAGTAAGTCATCCAGCCTTAAAAGATGAACATCTATCTAATTTGAACTCTCCAGAGTTTGACAGCTATTGTTTGACTATAGGAACTCTCTGAGTTAGGGTTTCTATCATGTAAAGAGACACCATGACCATGGCAAATCTTATAAAGAAAAGCATTTACTTGAGGCTGGCTTACAGACTTGGATGTTTAGTCCATTATCCTCATGACTGCAAGTATGGTGTCAGGCAAGTAGACATTATTCTGAAGAAAAAGCTGAGAGTTCTACATCTTGATCTGCAGGCAGCAGGAAAAGACTATGAGCCAATAGGCCTTGTTTGAGCTTCTGAGATTTCAAAACCCACCCAGTAGTGACACACTTCCTCCAAAAAGTCCATACCACCTCCAACAATGCCATACTTCTCAATACTGCCATTCTTTATGGTCCATTATTTTTTATTTATTTATTTATTTATATTTACTTATTTATTTTTATTTTATTTATTTATTTATTTATTTATTTTTTTGGTCTTTCAAGACAGGGTTTCTCTGTGTGGCCTTGAACTATCCTGGACTCGCTTTGTAGACCAGGCTGGCCTCGAACTCACAGCGATCCATCTGCCTCTGCCTCCTGAGTGCTGGGATTAAAAGTGTGTGCCACCACAGCCAGACTCCATTTTTTTTATTCAAACCACCACAGTACATTCCCTGACCCCTTGGCTATGTAGCCATATCATAATGCAAATGACACTTAGTCCAACTTCAAAAGGCCGCATACTCACAATATCAGCACTATTTAGAAGTCCAAAATTCAAAGTTTCTCCTGAGGCTCTTGAAAATCCCTTAACTGTAATCTCTTATAAAATCAAAATGAAAACAAATGTAGATCACATTCTTCCAACATACAAAGACACAAGAGGCTTTACCATTCTAAAAAGGTGCATAGTCAGGAAATACTTGTTAAAAAAAAAAAAAAAAAAAAAAATGAGACCAAAAACCAGACAGACAAGCTCCAAACTCTGGAAATTCTGTATGTCCATGTCTGATGTCAACATGCTCTTTGGATCTCCAACTCCTTTCAGCTTTGTTGACTTCAACACACTCTTGGGCTATTTCCATAACCTATTAGCACCTTTTGACATCCTCAACATTTTGAGGTGTCAAAGGCAATCCAGGCTTCACCTTCATAGCCTCATACAGTGGTCTCTCTGCGTCTCCATGCAGGAACAGCCCTGATGCATGACTGGCCACGGCAGGCTTCCCCTGGTTGCAGAGAGAAATTCCATTACACTTTTCTTCTTACCTAAAATCTAAAGCCAGAACTGTGTAGCAGAAGCTAAGAAGTTCTGCTGCTTACTGGGTCTGGAACAATGGCCCTTGTCCAATTACATCTTCCTTAGCTGTCAAATATTGATGGCTTCCCTCACTGCCTAAACATGGCTGTACTGAAATTAAATCTGTCGACCAGGAGGGGCTTGAATTTAGAGATCCACCTGCCTCAGTCTACAAAGTGCTGGGATTAAAGGTGTGCACCACTACACCTGGCCCTAAACTGTTCTTTAGTTTCTTTTCAGAAGCTGGAAGCTTAGCTGGATGAGGTCTTGTTTTCAGGTCACCACACTATTTATTCTACTTAACATCAGGCTTTTCTTTGATCTGCTTTTCTCCTTAAACATAGTTTCATTCTATTTCCCAGGTCACCTTTTTTTCCCCCTAAATTGTACATTTTGTATTTTTTTCTCGATCAGCTTCTTCCCTTTCGTTATAAATATACCTAAGCATGACCACTAGTAATCACACAACAAAGTAGATATTATAGGCTGTTTTGAGATTTCCTCTACCAACACAATTAACCCAGAACACTTCACATTAGCCTCACTCATATATATATATTTCAGACAAGGGCAGAAAGCAGCCAATTCTTCTCCAAACTATCACAAGAATACTCACCATACCACATAACTACCATTCTTCTCTGAAATCTCTTGAGCCAGGCCGCCACACTACAAATCCTTCCACACCACTGTCTTTCAGGCTTCTCCTTGCATGGCCGTTTAAGCTGCACTTAGAGCATCTCATTGCTTTCCTAATCTGAAGTCCCAAAGTCTGCATCCCTCCAGACTAAGCATGTTCTGGCCTATCACTGCAATATTTCAGTCCCTGGTACCAGCTTCTCTCTTAGTTAAAGTTTCTATTGCTGGGAAGAGATTCTATAACTATGTAAACTTTTTTTTAAAACAAAAACATTTCACCGGCACTGGCTTAGAGTTTCAGAGCTTTAGTGCCTTATAGTCATGACTGGAAGCAAGGTGACATGCAGGGAGACATGGCGCTGGAGAAGGAGCAGAGAGTTCTACATTCCATAGAAATACTGTTAGCCACTGGCCCTGCCTTGAGTTTTTGATACCTCAAAGCCCATCCCATCCCAGTAATGCATTTATTTAACAAAGCCACAAGTCCTAATAGTGCCAATCCTCATGGACCTGTGGGGGCCATTTTTATTCAAAACACCACAGGAACATAACAGGTAAGCCAATTATTCTGCCTAGTTTTATGTCAACTTGATCTATCTAGAGCAATTTTGGAAGAAAGAACCTCAGTTGAGAAAATAGTCCCACAATATTTGCCTGAGTAAGCCTATGATGTTTTCTTGATTGATGATTGATATAGAAGGGTACAATTCCCTGGAAGTGGTCCTGGGTGATTAAGAAAGCAAGCTGAGGAAGTCACCTGGAACAAAATTGTGAGTACTATCACTCCGTTGTTTCTGCTTTTGTTCGGCCTTCCAGCGTCCTGCTGAGTTCCTTCCCAGGCGTCTTTCTTTTTCTTATTTTTTTATTTAATTGATTTACTCAGATTACATTTCAATTTTTATCCCCTCACTTGTATCCTCCCATCCTCTCCCTCCCTTCCTCTTTCACCCTATACCTCTCCCCTAGGTCTGTGACAAAAGGGGACCTCCACTCCACCCTCCCCCTACCCTAAGGTCACAGCCTATCAGGTCTCATCTTTCCCAGGCTTCTTTCAAGGGTGGATTTATAAGATAGAAAATGAAATTAACCCTCTCATGCCCAAATAACTTTTGGTCATGGGATTTTGATGTTAATTTAATGAATCAATTTCACATCATCAAGTTAATAATATAAATTTAATGATACGCTAGATAATTTTAGCCATACAGCACATTCTGTGGTTTTCCTGTCTGTACCTATATAAAATGCTAATTATACTTTCAAAATATTTTTTTTTTTAGTTTTTATATACCTAATTATAGGTAATAAATGTGTCTTCCTTGATATATTTGATATCTCTGGATTTTGTTACTGCTCTTTTCCTTTCTCTTTGTGTTATCATTTCAACTTGCTAAGCTGATTGATTGATTTCCCTTGGCAATCCCTTTGCATTTGTGAGTCTTTCTACATGTTTACAATGGAATTTCATTTCTATTCCTAGGCTTGTTTTGTTTTCTTTCTCTATAAAGCCTCGAAGCTCCCTACTTCTTCAAGACTTCTTAATATCGTTTCACAGTTAGGTTCCCATAGACTTCCTAGGTTGGGTAACGTTCTTCTACACTGCAAATATAAAGTATCTTTATCTACACATTTTCTTTTTTGAAACTCAACATTTCCCACTAGATTTTTTTTCCCACTAGTCATTTAATGGCTAAGGAACATGGTTTTTTATATATTTCCAACTTGCAGATATTTAGCTTAAAGTATAACGCAGTACTCTTTGCTTTATGATTTCATTCAAAGTTTATACAAATTTTGATGTAATAATGTAAGTAATCATGTACATGGTTTGAAGATACATAAAATCTTTATACTGAGGGCCATACATTACATAAAATTTGTGCTTCCATCTTGAAAAACATGTATGATGTTTTATAATAAGCCAAATAAATTTACTTTAGTATAATGTTTGTATAGTTACTTTTAAATATATCACATTAAACATTTCAATATATTGTTCTTTTCATATTTAAGAAATCTTTATTATTAAAGTAGTAATTTATAAGAAAGGTAAAAATATATATCTTATATCACACAAGTTACTTTAAAAACATTAGTATCCATTTGGTTGCTACGTTACTCATAGTTGAATACGTATATAGTACTGTTAGCATAGATGTTGAACTGTAATAGTCCCCTGGAATATGGAATTTCATTGTGTCAAGACATTTTGAAAGTGATAACGATTATTGCGATTATACATTTTAAGAAGTATCTTCTGAAGAATTAATTCAACCACCATAACCAAAATATAATTAAATTCCCACATTTTTTATTTTATTGAAAAAAATTTTTGTTAAACAGTATGTAAAAACTAAGCACTGGAGGTTAGAGGTGAACAACTGAGCTGAACAGAGGGATGGAATCACACCAAGCAACAGATCCACTTCAGAGGATTAATAAGGAGATACAGGAACCATTTCTGGAGTCACACGTGGAGAGAAGGAGAGAGAGAGAGAGAGAGAGAGAGAGAGAGAGAGAGAGAGAGAGAGAGAGAGAGAGAAATAGTGAAAGGTAGAGAGGAGAGGTAGAAAGATAGAGAGATAGAGAGAGAGCCACGTGGAGGGTCTGTTCTTTTATCTAGACCTGGGCAGGGCCTTGCCCCCATGGCAGGTAAGCAGTGACATCACAGGTAGGCAGACTGTAGCAGAATCCTTACACAGTATATTCTGATTAAAGATCCCCCTTCCCTAGATGCCCCTAGAACCCTTATCTCATCCACAGCCTTTCTGACTCTTCTTGGAAAGCTAATAGGCATCTAAGGAATAAAAATAACATAAAAGAGAATAAGATAAAACAAACAAATAATCAAAAAATCAAGTCAGAATAGGAAAAAGCAAACAAAAAGAAGAAAAAGAGCCCCCCTGTCTCTACAAAAAGGCAGAAGAAAACATATAGGCACACATGTTGGCACATACAAAAATTTCATGATTTTCAGAAAAATCAGAAGCCACAATATATATTAAGAGGAGGATCTATAGTCCTGAAAAAAAGCCCTGACACAACATTATGAGATAAAATGCGCCAAAGACACCATATAGTTTCTTTTCTACTAGCCATCTACTGCTGTATAGAGGTCTTAAACTTTAGAGTGGTTGTTTTTCCAGTGACTCCTTTGGAGGAAACTAATTTTCTATTGGCAAATGGTTATCATTGGAACTAGCTTCTTGGTTAGGGATAAGAATATGTGCCCATTTCTCCTCTCCGCTCTAGGACACTATCTGTTGCAGACTCAGCAGGCCCTGTGCATGCTGCCTCAACCTCTCTGACTTCATATGTGCCTGGTATTATTGTGTTTAGAGGGCTCTGTGCCCTTGATATCTTCCATCCATTCTGGCTCTTAATTTTTTTTTTTCTGCAGAGTTATCTGAGCTCTGAGGAAAAGAGCCATCCCACTTGGAAACTAGCGTTCTCACTCTCTGCATGTTGTCTGGCTGTGGGTCTCTGTATTTCTTACCATTTGCTTTAGGACAAAGATTCCCTGATAATGGCTAAACAATACATTGAATATGAGTATAGCAAAATGTCCTTAAGTGTCATTTTAATGTTAAGTTCTTTTAGCCGGAACAGTGGTATTGCGTTGTCCCTTAGGTGTCTAGCCTCTCTTTTATCTCAGATTCTTGGTCACTTGAGTGGTGTTAGATACGGCTTTCACCTAACGAAGTGGGCTTAAATATTTGGCATAAGATTTATTGTACTTTAATATTTTCTCTGACATGATATTTAAATGCACACTGTTCTCTGTTACTTAGGATTATGGATTGTATTTATGTGGTATTAATTGCTCCCATCTAAATAAATGCGCATTGCTATGCAAAACAGAGTTATATAAATCTAGTTTTCACACAAAACATAAGCTAGAAAGATATTTTTAATTAACTCTCAAACTTGTAAACAAATGATGTCTTTCTTTCAAATTTTACTTTGGCATAATTGGGTTTTTGAAGTAGAAGTTTCTGGTTTCTTTGAAGACTCAGTTGTGTCATGGATGTTTTTCTGGCACTGGGCTTGTGAGTGGGCATGTGATGTTTTGCTGGAAGCAGACACCTGAGGACACTGTGTGATGTTTGGAAGGAGTATAAATAGAACGCCAAGGAAGATGCTTTTTGCATTGCTACACTGCTGTGCCTTGTAGCTCTTCGCTGGTTTCTGTTGGTCTTTGCTGCTCTTAATTTTGCAGACAGAAACATTCCGGAGAATTTCTCATGGTACTCTGACTGATTCTAGGCACTTCAGCTCACTTACGCTAATTTGGTGGAGCCTTGTTATTTCTTCTGGATTGTGCCACCACTACAGAATACTGTTGCTGTTGGTGTTGGCTACTGAACTTGACTGCTAGTATCCTGACAATGCAGAGTGGAAATGGTCCAAGGAACTAAGTCTAGACAGATCCACAACTTTTTTCTATCAACATTATTTATCCCCTTCCTCTGGTAAGTGGGTTAGAAGTGAGGTTAAAGTGTTCAAAAACTTGCAGTATGTCGTTTATTATATACGTGTGTGTAATAATATAAATTTATATGTAAAAATTAATTAATTATTAATTAAAAATTAAAACAAAAACAAAAGAACTCTAACTAAAGTAGAGAACTCTAAATAAAGTAAAACCTAAGCCAACAGCTTTTTTAAAATCAACATTGGTGCTTAGCTTCGTAATTCCTGATTGCTACAATTAGATGTGAGTGATAATTCATGGTGTTTGCTCTGCTCTCTCTAGAATTTTCTGTCCCTTTTTTTCTGCTCAGTCTTGTTCCTCTTAATGTGTAGTTCTCTCTGTGTTTGCTCAAGTCAAAAGCGTAAGTTTCTTGTCATATGTCTTTTACTGCTCTTAGATTTTCCAGGCTGTTCTGCCTGATCAATTTATGTTTATTTCCGTATTTGATCAAAGCAAAGAACTATATAGTCATGAATTTGAAAATTTCTTCTCAGTCAGACTGACTCCTAAGCATCATCAATGTTGGCCTCTGGTTTTAGTTTTTCATCCTGCACATTTTAAAAATGTTTTCTGAGTAGAGGTCTCAGAATGGCACACATCTGATAGTTTTTCGATCAGGTAGTTCCTAAGTTTTCTCAGTTTAGCCATGCCTTCAAACACCAAGATACCCCTGTCACCTTCAGAAATGATTTCCAATGTGTCAGGCTCCTAAAACTCTCCTAAACCATAACATGATCTCAGTTGGTCTTAATTGACTGACAACTGACTTTTCTCTGGGTTCTTCTAAGTGATAATTTAAACTCCCTACCTTTCTTTCAGCTCTGGATAACATAAACACACATACCACTAAAATAAAATGATTTCTCAGTCTTAAAAATAGAAACAATTTGTAAAAAATTATCTGCTACACTTTTTTCTCCCTAGAATTTAGCATATGCTATCATAGTAGAAACTGCAATATAAGAAAGACACAGGTCTGTATGGGTCAAAAACAAAACTGTACAACCTTAGTGGCGACTGACATCCTGTTAACAAGTCCCTCCAAGTCTGTAAATGCCCTGTCTTTGGGCTTGCTGGTTAGGAAATTGTAAAATTGCATTCAGTCATTACAACTCCTTCTGAAGTTATTTTGAGCAAATTGACAAAAGAAGCCAGGGGAACAGTAAGGTTTTTTTCTCATAAAAATATGTTGTAACTTTCTGAGTTAATGCTGGATAGAATCTTTGTAGAGGATCCCTGCTCTTTTTTTTCACTTCTTGTTTCTTATCACTTCTTATTTTTATGCCAGGATTAACTCTTCCTGTTCTCTCAGTTCTAGAAGTCTTTAACTCTTACAGCTATAAGTTGCCTTGATAAAAACCCAGCACTAAAAGACAAATGTATGTTCATAAGCATCACCTGTTCTACATACTTTGCATCAAATATCCAACTGCATGACATCTTTTGAATTTCACAAATCTGTTCTTGGGCAGATATATAACAGAGAGTTAATTCCACTCTTTTTCTTTTTTCCTTTCTGCTTTGGTTTCCTTTTCAGCCATAGAGACATATATAATTCACAATCCAAACACAACAATATCATTCATATTAGGAAACTGAATTCCTTTGACAATAGTGACTGAGAGGTTCTTCATTAATATCCCATTATCTTTGAGGTATTTTTATACATTAATAATGAGAAAGAAATTCCATAGGCACTGATGGGTTAGTTGAGCAGCCAAGGTTTCCTTTTTTTGTAGAGAATTGAGTTATGCTACCAGAACCCACATCAAGTGGCTCACATCATTCTGTACCTCCTGGCCTAGTCAATCTGATATTCCTTTCCTTCTGACATCATTGGGCATCCACACTTACGTATACATGTATACATATCACACACACACACACACACACACACACACACACACACACAAAATGATACAAAAAAAAGTCTTTTAAAATAGTTTTTAAGAAAGCAATACAACAAAATTTTTGCCATAGTCTTTTGGCCAAAAACTGTCGTTAAAAGAGGAAGGATTTTATATGAAGGATAGATTCTAGGAAGCAAAAATCATTTGAAGGCACTTTAGGTTATCTGTCTACTATAAAATATAAATTGTTCTTATGATTTTTATTCATTTGTTTCATGTTACAAAGATTATTTACCTTTTAGGTATGATGCTATACTTTGGGAGAAATACATTGAAATTGTGGTTCATTTCTCACTGATACACAGGTATACAAACATACATACATGCACACATAAAACTAAATAAAACTCAACATAAGGATTAATTAACATAAAAAGTTGAAATAGTAATTTCAAGTTATGTAATTAAAATACAAACTGACATAT
>OU015747.1:10596677-10632727 GCA_907169655.1 Acomys percivali | reverse complement strand
AAAAAAAAAAGAGTAAAAGGTGTGCATTAGAAAATTAATGGGAATCTGGTTGGTGGAGGAGGATGCCTTTAAATTCCAGCACTTGGGAGGCAAGAGGCAGGTGGATCTCTGAGATCTTGGCCATCCTGGTCTACAGAGTGAGTTCCAGGACAGCTACACAGAGAAACCCTGTCTTGAAAAACAAAACAACAAAACAAGAGAAGTAATGGGTAACTGGTCACAAGAACGATGACACATTGAAGGTAAAGCAACCAAACACCAACAGAGTTGTTCTACTTCCTTAAATCATGTGTTAAAATGTTAAGTCTGAATCGAATTCTGTTATGAGGTGGGTACTTTGAGGAGGCTACAGGTCAATTGAACAGAATACTCAGGATTTAGATTAATGCCATTAAGGAAAAATAGGGGGAAGTTCTCCTGCCATTTATCTACCATGGAAGGACACAGGAGCTCACAGTCCGCAAGGGGAATCAGATTCTTAACCAGACAGGGGCCATGGTGGCAACTGGATACGTCCATCCAGTTTTTCCATCCTCCACCATTGTGAGGAAGACAGCAGCCTTTTGAACGGAAGTCATTCAGTCTCTAACCCTTTGTAACAGCAATTTGGACTATGACAAAACAAAAGACATGCTATGGAGCATCAGCATAGAAAACGGACAGCTCATCTAGGAAATAGGAAGAAGTGATGCGAAACACAGGCACGAGCAGAGTCCCAGCTGATACACACGGTGCGCATGTCTGTGGAGGTTAAGTAAGATAGTTTAAGCCACAAACAATTGAAGCGGAAGTCTGTTTCTTAGTGGCGATGGAGAACAATTTTGTTCTAGCATTTTCTGAGTAGATGATCCTGTCAGGGTCCTAAAAAAAGGCTTTCAGATAGAAGTTGTAATTACCAGCAGATGGAGATCAGTTAAAATGCATTGACATGAGGAGGTTCAAGTAATATGGGAGCAGTTGTTATTAAATGAGTTACACTCGGGATGTTTCATTAAGATAAAATCTTTAAATGGCTTCAAAATTAGGACGTTAACGTTTTAAATTATTCGGCTCAACTGAAGCTGTAGTAGTGCCTTTTGGAAGTCAATTACAGATACCAATGGAAAACAGTGAGAGGTTAAAACTCTACACTAGCACTGGCATCCTCTTCTACACTTTTTATTTATTTTTCTCATGATTCAATAATTGGTTCTAAGAATGTTCTCCTCTATAAAATTAATATAAAATGTTGACTAAAGAAAGAAAAGAGAGTGAACTGTTCTACTGAAATTCCACGGGATACAGGTCTACTGTAATATATGGATTTTCCATTTGTTGTTGTTGTTGTTTTCTTTTACAAAATCACTCATGTAACATATTTATATGGTTTTTGTTGTTATTTTATTTATTTGGTTGTCTGAAGTAGAGTCTCATGGGATTGGGGCCAAACTTCCTCTGTAGGTAAGGGTTAACTTGAACTCATGATTCTCCTGTCTTCCCTTTTCATATTTTGAGATGACAGTGCTATCATACCTGGTTTTCTTTGTTGTCTCAATCCTATTTCAATGTCTGGATTACAGAGCTGATGCCCATCTTACATTTTTTTTCTTCCAGAATGATACCACCAATAATAATTTTCCTTATGAGTTCAAAGAATAATTAATCAAATGAATACATGAATACATGAAGTAATTTATATTGCTTCAGCTGAAAGATACTGGAAGTTGTGAATTTGTTCTGCGAATTATGTAATTCCTTTTGATTCTGTGTGTGTACATGTTTTATCATTAAGAGCTTATGTGTAACTTCCAACTATATAAGCTTCTTGAAACAATAGTGTAAAAGGGGGCCTTTTATTAGACTAAAAGGAGGAATTATGAAGGAATGTCTTGTGTGGATGTAGCAGTTGTCAATAAAGAGCTGTTTGGTCAATCAGCTGGGCAGAAGGACAAGAAGTGGAGAGAGGCACAACTTCCTGGTAAAGGGAAAGGAACTCGGGGAAGGAGAGAGAAAAAGTTCTTTTCACCAGGAGACACTGAGGAGAAGAGGCATGTTCATGAATGCTATGAGGATAGCTGATGAAATAGAAGCCACACTGGGAGTCATCACATTGGCAAGGTACTGGTTTTTATATGGGCTTTAAAGATACTAGGATTAGAGCAGCTCAGATTGTGCCCATCATAGTGCTTACAACCTCAAAATAAATCATAGTTTTTCTGTGTCTGTCATTGGGGAACTAGAGGGTTAATGAAAACTACTGCCTTAATAATTTACTGCATTTGTTAATACAGAAAAAATAAACTTTCATTCAACAGAATAATAGTGTGAGGATTGACTGTTAAAGATAAAGATGTGCTGTCTCCTTCCCATCAAATTGCATTAAAATAATCACTAACAGCACAAATATGTTGAATATTTTTTGTTCATCTCCACATTATTATATTTGTGGATTTTGAATATTATAGCTACTATTTTAAATAATGACTAATTCTTAAATAACTCTGCTTCAACTTTGTTATGGGCCAGCAATAGAGAAGAACAAACACATTTAAGCCCTACCCTTCTTGCCAGGAAAAATTATTCCAAAATAAGAATAGATTCCCAAGTAAGCATATTATTAGTGTAGTTGAATCCTATCCCGTGGCCTGTGGCTTTAAGGATTTCAGCAGCTTATCTGATTGGGTAGATGACAGGCTGCCACAGTATACTTGGTCTGCTTTTGTAATTAAACAAAAAGCCTGAGTCACAGAAGTTTGCTTGAATCAGACATTTCGTACAGTTCAGATTCAAGCCATAGAACTTGAGCATCTTTCTGTGCTTATTGCTCTGCTAAACACTCTGATTGAAGCATTGCCATTTGGACCCCTGTCTCTGTTCACCAGGAAACTATGGGTCATTTGGAGACAACCAGACATCAATATATAAAACAATTTGACTTGACCACAGGGCTGCTTTTAATCAGCCTAACACAGTTGCTGGAAGCATCTACTAAATTAGTTTTGTTGGGACACTAGTTCAATCCCAAACTTAACATCATTGCCCTTGCTGATGTGGCTCTGAGCCAGGGTAGGCAAGAGGCTAACGAAATTTGTCCAATTTACTCCAAGCAATTTGATTTCACTGGCAGTTGTTACCTTTGTGTCCCATCTCCTGACAGGCAGATTTAGAGGATTGCAATATCCATTCAGACAGTGCGCCAGGGTGTCAGGACCTAACTGTAACTACCCTGGCACTCCTTACTGTAATCTCTATCCACAGAAAACAGATTAACAGTTCACAGGCAAAGCACAGGGCAGCAGCTAAAAAACCAAGTACTCTTGTTTCTGTGTAAAAGAAGCTCTTTGCTCGTTTGGACAATCAATTAAAAGATGATGCTGTGTCACCAACTGGAGCAGGAGGTAGCAAGGTTCTTCGCTGATTTCAAGGGAACATACATACATACATAACAAATCTGAATAGTTTGTGAATTTAATTCAGTGATGTGCATGCATTTGAGATACCTGGGGGGGATAAAAGAGCTTGGGGGCCTCCCCTTCCCTGAGTAAAAGGAGTTAAAAGCCTTGAGGACTGGAATGAAGCTTTACATAGATTAAATTAATAAATAAATGAAAAAATAAAAATAAATAAAAGTTCCGAATCTCATCTCTGATGGCTGTACAGCTCATCTCTGATGGCTGTAAAGTGGATTAGGTTTATCCACAGGCCTTTTGCTACTAATTAGGAGCACAGTGCTATACCTGAGAAATTTCATATAGAATGGTGAATTGTTTGGTTGGTTATCCTGCTTGCCTAGATGTGTAGGTGTGAATCATAGTTGTGCTTATGATAAGCATGAGAAACTATTTTATAAATTTGGATTTCCCCCCTACCACTGGGAACTGACCTTATTGTTGCTTATTATAGTGACCTGCTCCATTCAGGGTTGCATATTTAGACTTCCTTTTGCATAATTTGCAAGGTTCAGACAAGAAACTTTTTATATTCTTAATGCTGTGGGAGTGAAGCTAGGGCTTCATGATTTCTCTCTCAGAAAGTGGTATGTTGTACTATTTTAAAGGTCTATCTTTACTGTTTTATTGAACTTTTTAATGGACATGATTTTAGACACACTGGAGGTGTGTTTCCATAGAGACTATAAATTTAATAAAGTTGGCAATGGAAATTACCCATCACAACTATACCTCTTGTCAAAACTTGAGCACATCATGTTATAAATATGTCATCCTGACCCATACCGTCCCATTCTCATTGCATAATGTAAAACGTGTTAAAACTATCTTATAATCACTGAGAGTCTTACGCTGTTCAGAAGCCCCCAACCTAAACATTTTTTGATGTTTTCAAGAAAATCTCTCAGATACGAATTCTCACAAAAGAAAACAAATCTCTATATTTCAAATGTACAATAATTCATAATAAACATGCTCCTTTCAAGGAGAAATGGAAAAAGTTGAGGATAGCACTGAATGATCAGACTAAAGAAGTTTAAAAAGGCAACACTAACTGGACTCTTATTTGTATCAAAATCCAAAACCCAAACAAACAAAAATAGGTCAAGGAAGGAAACTTGTATTTGGACCTGATGTAGTGGATTAGGTCCAATTGTATCTGGATTGTATGATATAATTTTTTTTTAACTCCATTAAATTGCCAACTAAATAAAAAAAGATAGAGGTTGTTAAGCATAAGCCAGCACTTCTATGTATAACTTGTGGAACTAATAATTAAATGATCTGTGTTCCAAAAGCTTGGGACAGACACATATTTCCAGTTGTGCCTCCTACAGCATTTAAAACACTTGCTTGAGCTGTCTCCCCTCCATAACTACAACGTTTTTTTTATCTATCCCACTGTCCTATCATCTCTGACATCTATTGTGTGGCTTGCATGAGAGAAGACTGTTCAGATATGGGTTTATTCCAAAAAAAAAAAGCCATTATTAGCCATCCTTCAACTACACTCAGAGTTCTGGATCCTAGGTTAGCCCTAAGCCTTTCTCATGATGAGTTTGTTCGTTTGTTTGTTTTTAGCACAGCAACCATGTCCTGTATTAGCATAATTCATATACCAAGAACAGTTAGCCTTAAACAGCACTACAGAGGCCAAAAAGCAAGGTTAGGTTAGTGCAGTTAGAGACTTTCTCAGAACCATGCACTTTGATAAATTTGGCCTTTGTTTTAGTTTTATCAGATGGTGCTGTCTATGTGCTGAGTTTTACTTCCTGAATGGTTCTTCCACCATCAACTCAGTTGTGCTAAGGTCCCAGGGCATACTATGGCCCTGGTACACATGCTGGGGTCATTCTTTTTTTTTTTTTTTTTTTTTTTGTGGCAAAACTTTGCTTTGTATTGCCAGAGACCTTCATGATTTCTTTGCATGGAGTGCTAACTGGTAGACAATGCCTGGTCTCATCAGCTTTCTGAAACATTATTCATGCCAGAATCTCCACAAAACTTACGCACCTTTAATGGTTGTAAAACCAGTACCACATGGATAGCAATGCCAAGTTGTGTTGCGATGCTAAATCTTGCTCCTACCCTGGGATGTAAACATTCCTGTTGGACCTATTTACAGTGACTTCTATCTGCCTTTGAAACTAAATTTTTCTTTCATTTTCCACCATAAAAGCTAACCACCAGCAAACATGGCATGGAGAGCGCTTATTTGGTTTACTGTTTTCAGTTGACAGACACCAAAGCAGAAATGGGAGGCAGGAAATAAACCACAACCTACAGATGAGTTCTGCTTTTTCATTTGCTCTTCATGGCTTGCTCAGCTTGTTTTCTTATACAACCCAGGACTACTAGCCAAGGTATGGTACTGCCACAGTGGCTGAGACCCCTAATGTCAATCATTAATTCTGAAAATGTCTGAAAGTCATGTCCACAGTTAAAACTAGTGAAAACAATTCCTTAATTCTTTCCCCTCCCACATACCACTAGGTTATTTCAAGTTAACAAAAGCAACTAGAATAGTGATTTCATGGGATCACTACAAAATGTTGCTGCTATTGCTGTTATGATGATGATGATGATGATGTCAATAAAGAGTATCATAAAAACTTTGTTATGGTATTTTCAGTTTAGGTTCTTTATTTGCAAGTGAATTTATATTTTTTTCAAGTTGTAACCTTAGTAAATAAATTGTCAACCTCAGGATATATTTTCTGTTGTCATAATCCAGATTTCAGAGGCTTCTCTTTAACAGTCCCAGTTCTTTCAACAGGATAGGAGCTTTGTGATACACCTCTCCTTGACAAACTGCTTCAACTGATGTTCTTGTCCTGAGACCTGGGTAACAGCAGAGAGCAATACACTGACCACAGCCTGAATGCCATTCAAACTTGAAATATCTTCCCCTGAAATATTTTCTTAGCTGCTTTTGAAAACTTAGTATTTAAAATGGATACTAAAATGGATTTTAAATGTATACTGATTATGGTTCTGTAGAGGAATTTTAATCTAGCAACATGGCTGCTCTGGCAAAGGATTGCATCCAAAGACCTAGGTCTGTGTTATTCTACTGGAATACAGAAAAGCTCTTAACATACACCTTTGATCTGTCTGGCTAAAATTCATACCTTTACTCCTTCTAGATGGAATATAGACACAACACATATCTAATTCCTCTGGCTGGAATACAGATAATCCTTTAGTACATTCCTTTAATCCCAAACAATGACATCTAACTGAGGGACAGACACAGTGACAAATCAGTGAAAGATTTGCCAGAATGAGTCAGAGATAGGCTATGCCCAACTCTCATGAGAACATACAGGAAAGAGAAGCTACTGAAGAGCCGTGCAGAGCGATAGAGAGGAAGTGAGTTGGTGTAGTTCAGTAAGATATAATTTTTGTCAGTTGAGTTCCTGTAGTTCTGTTCATTTCAGTTTGTGGATTTCAGAGGCAGTTTTTCTAACAAAGCAGTTCAGTCAGAAGCTGAGAGAAGAGAGATTAAATTGGTTATCTTGTGGAGGAGTTTTAGCCAGAATAGTTGAATTGAACCAGCCAGACATAGTTCAGAAAGATTTATAAAGGTAAGTCTTATTCAGTAGGAAGTCTCAAAGGAGGAAAGCATACTAGACCTAGATTAGCAGATGGAGGCTGGAAGCTAAAGCCTTCAAGATCCAGGCTTGCAGAAGATTAGATGGAGGCGATAGAAGAGGGATATGAATGTTCTGTGCTCAGCCTAAGACATATATTCATAAAGCATACATATAGGTCTCATCTCATCTCTTCATCTGAGAAAACAAAAACTACATTTAAAAATAGTTGTCAGTTGGAAAAATCTCTGCAATAGGGATGTGGATATGTGCCCAATTCTACTCTCAGTGCTAGGACTTTATCTGGCTTAGACCTATCGAGGCCTATTGCATTCTAGCACAGTCTCTGTGAGTTCATATGTGGCGTAGGTACTGCTATGTTTAGAAGAAATTATTCCTTTGATGTTCTCTATCCTTGCTGCCTCCTAAAATATTTTGCTTCCTCCTCTGCAGGGTTCTGTGATTGATGGAGATATTCTATTTAGGACTGAGTGTCCTCCTACAGGAGATGAAAATAAATATGAGACCTACAACTGAACAATGTGCAGATAGTTGGAGAATACACAACTTTTGAAGTAAGCATCATTCAAGTGGTCTGAATATGTGAAGAACATATGCAGTCTAATTGCCAAACTATGGATCAATTGGCCTCTAGCTCAGTTCTTGTTTCTCTCTGAAACTTTATGAGCCAGGCCTCTACTCATCGCACTCTGGTGCTCTTACTCTGGCCTTCTAACTTCCACAACCTTCAAGGCTGAAGAAAAAATAAATAGCTAACAGGGGTAGAAACACATAAAGGGTGTATTTATGTCACAGTCAAGGATAGAGAAGTCCAGACAGCAACTTGAGGTAGCTAGTCACATCCACCATCAAGAACACGGAAAGAACAAATTCAACCAATGTTTTCCTGCTTACTGGGCTATTTGTGCTCAGCTTGATTCCTGAAGTATATGGGAGTTCAGCATCCCCTGCCTAGACAATAGTGTGCTAAGTCTTTCCAAGAGAACTAACATAATTATGACAGAGACTGATAGGCACAGCCACAGGCCAGTCCAATGCAGTAATCTGTCAATGCGACTCTCCTCCCAGGGAATTCTAAGTTGGGTCAAGTAGATAATTAAAGCCACCCTCACAATCACAATGTGTCTGTAGTCAGCAAGCAAAGAGGAATGCTGACTTTCTACTTTTCCTTTAGTTCAGGATCCATCTCATAAGAATTTGTTGTCCACTTTCTGATAGATTTTCTTTCATCCATTTCTGAAAATATCCTGATAGGGACACCTAGAGTTGTGTTCCCATAGAGATGATAAAGCCTGTTAAGTTAACAATAAAGACTAAGCACTACAATTAGCATGCAAAATATTTAACTAAAATACCACCACACTCTTAGAATATACAAATAATATTGATGTTAGATTATCACATATGTGTGTGGATATTTTGGGAAATATATTTTATTCCTATAATTAAGAATAATGGTTTTAAAACATATTGGAGTTAATACATGGTGATTGATTTGCAAATATTTATTCAAAAACTATTAAGAACTCATTTTTTCCAGGTGCTTTTCTTAATTATTTCAATATGCTCATGATGCCAAAAACAGCCCTATGAAGTGAAATTACCATCTAATTTTACTCATGCAATTACTGAAACACAGACAGAAACTAATTTGCCCAAAGTTTCACAGATTGTCTGTGGGAGAATACAAAGTGCGTAACAGAGACATACGGAGAAAGCATTTCTGCAATAGCATTGCAAGATTGTGGAGGGCATGACTGTTTCAAAACCAGTTGCCTGCAGTCATCCAGGAAAATCTATGACCGTGTAATGAATAATGATTATCTTAGTCACTTCTCTATTGCTGTGATAAAACACTATAATGACAGTGTATGTAAAAGGCAAAACATGTAATTTGGGAGGACACAGTTCTAGGAGGATAGAGTCCATGATGACCATGCCAGGGAGCATGGCAGCAGGCAAGCAGGCAGCTGCTGGTGTAGCAACTGAGCAAGAGAGACACCAAGAGAGACATGGGCTTTTGAAATTTCCAAGCTCAGCCCCACTGACACTTCTTCTCTAACAAGACCACACATCCTAATTTCTCCCAACGTATCCACTAACTGCAGACCAAGCATTTAAATATACGAGCCTGTGGAGATCACTCTTATTCAAACCACCTCAGTTACATATTGTAATGACCTTTAAACATGCCTACTTATATGTCCAGCTATAGCTCTGTGAAAATCATGCCTGATAGAAACAACTTAAGAGAGAGTTGCCATTTTTGTTTCTACCAGTTTCCAAGAGCTGAGTATAAGGTTGTTTTGCTATCTAGCTCTTACACCGGAAGAAAGGCAGTGGTATGTGGAAAAGTGGAGGTGTTTATCTCAGTGTGGCTAAAAAGAAAGGTTGGGTCAGAAACGAGCATTTGCAAAATTCTCTTTGAGGGTATGTATAGCTCTGTTTCCTCTTATGGGCCCGTCTTCCCAGAACTGCCATCAGCTAGATGCAAAATCTTTAACAGATTAGACTTTGGAAGAATATTGTATCTTAGCAATAATGTACATAGCTGTCATTTTCTTATGTCCAGTCAGACATCTCTTAGAAATTGAAGATAAAATCTTTTCATCTGAAAATATCTATTAAGATTCATGTAGCTTAAAAATCTTATGAAATTAAAAATATGAAAATTCCCTCTCTCAGAGGCATTTATTACAAGGTGTTACATTTAAGGTTTTTTGAAAACAGGGTCTCATTATGCAGCTTCACGTGGTCTCGAAATTTCTATATAAAGCAGACTGGCCTCAAGTCTATAAACGTCCATTAATTTCTACTTCCTGTACATTGGGATTAAAAGTGTGCTGCACTTTTTAGAGCAATTTCATACTCAGTAATAAAACCTTGCAAATTTTGTAAAATAAAAAGGGTTATCTTATACATTTTATATTCATAAATCATGATAATTAAACCTTACAGAATGGAAATTGTTTCTCAAATCATGCAAAACAAATATGAAATGATCATATAATGTCTCATTACAGCATTCTTGATTGTATGTTAACTAAGAGTCTGTTACATTTATTTTTTGAACGTTAACTGTCTTCAGTTAGGAAAGTTGATGAAATAATTGAGCACAGCAATAAAAAAAAACCATTTATGTAGAAAAAGAATTTTAAAAGAGGCCAAAACAGGTGGTATTGCATGTGATTTTAACTTGAGATTTGAGAAATTGTGGGCATTCATACTAGATTCTCTTGTGGAGAAATAAAGATATAGGTAAACTGTACATAAAAGTTAAAATAACCTAAATTGCCCAGTCTGCTCTTTCTCTCTGGTTCATTTAATATATGGGCACTTATAAATTTAGGAAAGTCCACCAGAAGAAAATATACATAAGGTTCCATACATAATTGCATATCTATCCCCAAACTTCCTCTAGATGCCAGAATAGCACACAGATTAATACACAGAATGTTTAAAATTCAAGTAAGGATGGGTAACATATTATTCTCATTCTCTGTGCCTTTAAATTTTCTAATGTGCCTGGGCCTAAATAATTCACCAAGCTGCTTAAAACCCAAGATTATATCTTGGATCCAATAGATGTGAATCTCTCCCCTTCCATTTGTAATGAAGAACAGATTAAAGATTTCACTAATGAAAATGATTGAGATTAATCCAGAAAAGCTAGGACAGACCTTCCCAATAAATAAGCCGGCTTTAAACACTGTTAATCTGATGAGGCTAGGGAGAGTTTAATTAAAATTCTGTCTCTCATTTATCTAGTATCCAACAGTAAAATATCTCCTAAAACAGCTTTCTCTCTGAACATGCATCTATTCCCTCTGTATTTATTTCTGCCTACTAGAAAAGAAATCAGCTTTGAATAGAACACATAGCTCCCATAGGCTTTTATTTTCGTATCTGGAAATAATCACAGCCGTAAGTTACTAATGAAGATAAGAGCCTGTCCCTGGACTAGTGGAGTCCCTTATGTGAGATTGCTGAAAGCAGCATAATATAAACATCCTATACATGCTGCACTCCCTCACCTATAGCAGGCCTTTTAAAGAGGTAGACTGCAGAATAGCAACACGGACTTAGTTATCATGCCTTTGTTCAATGACTCAGTCGGATGACAGATTATATATAAACAGTGAACGGTGACTCTTGTGATATTTAGTCAGCATCATTACGGCAGATGACTACGACAGGACTGTGTGATAAGAAATTTCAGCCCATCACATGAGTTCAAGTTAAGAGATGGAAGAAACAGGCTTTCAGAAGCTGAATATTTCCTGAGTTAGGAACCATCATTAAAAACACCACGTCCAGTGGGGAGCTGGAGAATGGTAGCTTCCTAGCATTTATTGACCACTGATGGGCCAGCTTAGGTGAAGTGATGATTTGCATGTTTAGGGATATTCACCAAACTAAAGTAAGTTGTAAAGTGCTAGAATACATCTGCCATTGACCCACGGCTTCCATGTACATGATCAGACACAGATGTGTAAGCACATGAAGTATGCTTTCAAACTAACCAAACAAAATGTATTTGACCATGATGTCAATCAGACAGTCAAAACTGAATTTAAAGTTTTATTCCAAAAGTTACTAGATTGCATTTTCCATTTCTATCTAGTATATGTTAAAACACTTAATATTTTTGAAATATATTACTATACTCCGATTCCCATAAAACAATATGTCAAAAGATATGACTTCAGAACTTCACTCGCACTCATTTTTTTTTTTTACAGAAACATCAACTTTAAAATTCATGGAAAATTGGTCCAAATGGTACATACCTGTCATTTTATCCTGTAGGGAGCCAAGTCAGAATGTTCACTGGTACAAAGGCAGCTTGTACTATATGATCCTGATTTTAAAAATGCACAACAAACTACTAGGTGAAGTTTTTAGTAATTAAAAGACAATATATTTAACAATATATATGATGGAGGGTGAAATAAATGGCAGTTGGGTTTTCATGAATGCTACGAATATAAATAAATTGGTGAATGCTCTTTGGAATATTCTGAGCGACTCCTGATTTTATTGAGGAGAATGTTAAGATTGTAGTTCGAATCAAAGTTATAGATGAAAATCATGTCAAGTGCTATTATACGAAAAAAATACATTTTTTAATTCCATGGTAGAATTAAAATAATTAAAAATAAAACATTATATATCACTATATGGAAGTAGAAAATTTGCTTGCAATCAACAAAAATAAATTACAAAAAAATTAAAACAAAGGATAAGCTCACTTCCCTAAGACAATCAGTACCCAGTGGACACCTAACTGAAAGTCAACTTGTAATTCATATGTATGTCTGAATGAAAAATAAACAAATTTTAGAAAACAATCACAAAAAAAGAGAGGGAATAAAAACAAAAACAAAAATAAAAACAAACAAACAAACCACTGAGACCTCTGGTAACCACAACAACTACAAGTTCACAGAACCATTGAAATAAATGTAGCTTTAAGCAACAGAGTGTTCACAACACAGTAGTGTAGACTCCAAAACTATGCATACATACATACACATACACACATACATATATGTATATATACAAGTTACATATGTACATACACACATACATACATACATACATACATACATACATACATACACAGGGAAAAAGAGAGGGAAGAGAAATAAATGACTTTAGTTACTAATGAGCCAAGAAGAATAAACTAAGTAGGAGATAAGACACTGTTTCTAAACTGGATCAGATACTATTTCTGTGAAGCATTTTATCCCATTGTCACGGTTTTCTTTTGCTAGGCTTTATTTTCTAATTTTGCTTAATCAATGAGACTCATTTAGAAGATATATTAGACATGAAGACATGAAAGTTGCACCAAAGAAGGCATAGAGAAAGGGGTTCTGATCAGGGGACCTGGAGTGTAAGACTGTGTTTTTCAGCACTTGGGAGAGATCCTTGTTACAAAGCCTGAGTTTTTATGTTAGAAATTCTTGCCTGACTGGTCTAAAGCCTAGAGTAATATGTAATTCTTTTTTTCTTTAGTGTTGAACCTGCCAATATAAAATGAAAATTTCATGAAAAAAACAATTTTCTTTAAAATGTTAACACTTAAATAAACACAAAATTGATTCGTTTTCTGAAAATTTTCAGAAAGTTTAAAATTTATGAAGTGTCAAGAATTTGTATTACTTATTGATAAGATGGCATGAATTTGAGTTTTATATTGTTAGCCTCTCTATGGAAAATATAATGAAATTATTTATTTATATAACATGTATATATATATAATACATAAATATACAGAGAGAAAGATAGAGAAGAGAAATAGAGAAAAGATTTCAAAAATAAGAAAAGACTTTGACCAATACTGATTAAAATCTCCCCGAAACAGAAATGAGGTTTATTAATATAACATTAATTATATGTTGTTTTATAAATGCTTAATAATTATTTTATTACCCAGGTGCTATATATATATATATATATATATAGTGTGTGTGTGTGTGTGCGTGTGTGTGTGCCCCTCTCTCTTATGTATCAATCTAATGTCAGTAAGAGCTTTTATAGGAAACTAATTATTGAATTTTCAAACCACTTTATGTTGATCAAATCCTTCAATTAAATTAGTCTAATGGGTTTTGTCCAAGCCATTTGTCTAAAATTGACATGTGTGATAATGTCATCCCCTGTAATTTTATCCAGAAGAAAATCTGAATGTTTAAAATGCTGATTACAAAATTCTTTTTAAAATGTTTTTATTGAAGATAAATTTACATAACAAAATGCACATTTTAAAATTAGCAATTCCTTAGCATTAATATCTTTCACAATATTGTGCATCTATCACCTCTAGTTCCACAGTAATTGTGTCCATGTCCCCTAAAACGTGATGTGCCTGCCTGTCCATTAACCACTTAGTCACCATCTCACCATCATCGCCAGCCGGTGTGCAGAACCATCAACTTGCTTTCTCTGGGTTTTCCTCTATCCTCTCTGAATACTTTATTTAAATATAGTAATACACGAATTCTTCCTTTCATATGTTTTTACAGGTTCTTGTGCAATATAGTGTACTAGAATATTTAATTATTTTTCATCACTGAAAGAGCATTCACAAGATATAAGTGATGGGATAACAATTGAGTTGTAATCTGAATAAATTAATTTAAAAAAAGGGAAAAACATAAGAAAGAGCACTCACTCAATGTCTGTACCTCGTGGTCAAGATAGGAACTTGAGATTTCCGGAAGTGTATGTGGCAAAGGCATTGCCTTAGACGGGATTCTGTTTGTAACAGTGGGCTCTGTAAGAAAAAGGGCATGCTGGAGAAGTGCCCGTGATGAACAATAAGATACTATTGCCCATTCCCTGTTTCTCTCTTTTTTCTTTTGCTTTCCAAAAACAGGTCAAGGCAGTTTACTCTATTTTTAATCCGACACTGAGGCCATAGGCAACAGGCACAACAAATCATGAACTGTAACTACTAAAACTTTGAACCCAAATGTAACTTCTTTTGGGAAGATGATAAGATACATTTGTAATGATGTAATACTGATAAACAACATTGGTTTTGAGGTGTTCTTTTTATATGAGAGATAATGGAGAAAATTTGTAAGAAGTTTTCAGTTCAATAATTCTGGAAAAATCTGGGGAAACAATCAAAAGATAATTCAGTAGACTGTACGTAGTAGAGCATGGTGAATAAATGTTCAAAAGAACAGAGAATAGATAGATGGTGACTATTCAATGCTCCTTCCAGTTTCTCATGCAGAAAGGAAGGTCATACTAGCAATTATTGATATCCAAAGTAGATGTAGACAGGGAATAGGATGGGAGAGTATGTGGGGAGGTGAAGGCGAGTAGGGACCTGAAAAGCAGAGGTAGGATCGGGGATGGGAGGCTGTAAGGCTGGGAGAGAGATGGGAAGCCTATGGGTGGAGATCTCTGAGGCAAGTTGGAGACCTGCAACATGGTAGGCTCCTAGGAGGGTGTGGAGTAGCTCTAGCTGAGACTCCTCTGCAGCAGGCAATGTGGAGTCTGAAGTGGCCATGCCTATAGCTATGCAGGACTTCCCGTGGAGGGAGGAGGACATCAACACACCCACAAAACCTTTGACCCAAAATTTACCCTGCCTACAAACAGGCAGGGATATAGATGTAGCAGAGTTTGAGTATATGGCCAACCAATGAATGGCCCGACTTGAGACTCACCCTTTGGGAGAGAGCTACCCCTTGTCATGATTAATGATACCCTGATACACTTGCAGACAAGAGGCAAGATAACTGCCCTCTGAGAAGCTCCACCCAGCCAAGGATCAAAATAGATGCTGACACTCATAGCCAAACATGAGATGGAGATCTGGAAATTTTGTGGAAGAGTTAGGGGAAGAAGAGAAGGGCCTGAAAAGGACAAGCACTCCACAAGAAGACCAACAACGTCAACTAACCTAGCCTCATGAGGGCTCAGAGACTGAACCACCAACCTAAGTGCATGCGTGGACAGGACCTAGGTCCTGTACACTTATGGAGCTAATGGACAACTCTGTCTTCATTTGGTCCTTAGTAACCGGATGGTGGCTGTCACTGACTTGACCACAGTTGCCTGCTATTGGATCATTTCCCCTTAGCTGGGCAGCCTTGTCTGGCCTCAGTGAAAGAAGGGGCTTAGTACTAATGCCAAATGAAGTGGAGGGGAATGCTGGATGGATGGTGGGATGGAGGAGCTCCCCTCTCTGAAAAAAAAAAGTGGAGGGGGAAATGGGGGAAGAGGGTGGGAGGATGGGACTGGGAGGAGAGGAAGGAGAGAATGCAATTGGTATTTAAAGTGAATAAATTTAAGAGGAAAAAAATCAATCCTTTTTTCCTACATACATATGTATATTACATATATATGCAATAGATTACCTATAGCAAGAAGAACCATGATACAATCAGGAATTATATAGCTGTTACATTAGAGTTTTGGCTATTTGTATTTGACAGCCTTGAAGAAAACATCTTTCCTTATCTTGGTGCACTAAAATTCTGAATGTAAATCGATCTCCATCACATATTGTCATTATCAACTTAAAACATCTATCTAGACCTAAAAGCATCTTAACCCCTAAACAACTAAGCTTCAGTGGAAAAGGGAGTTGGTTACAAGTTATTATTGATCTTATTTAGAGAGAAAACAAGGTTAGACTCAGCGATGCCTCTCTTTTCCTTTATCTCCCATTCTTTGGTTTGCAGATAGGGGTTGAAAAGAAAGAAGGGAAGAATATAGAAATACATATGAAAGATAGAACAAAAAGTAGATTAGTGAATCTACTCCTCAACTTATTGCCTCAGCTGTCACTCACAAGGTTATTTTTAATTCACTGGTATGGAATTTTGTATATATATGCAAAATAAGCTTAATTCTAGATACAGTGATATAGAATTCAAATGTATGATTATTCTTCACACACACATACACACACACACACACACACACACACACACATATATATATATATATATATATATATACTCTAATATGAGGTATTCTACCTATATAACTCAATATTAATACAAGGTTTACCTCCAATACTTTGAAAGTGTTAGTGCAGCATGTTTAGGATAAATAACTTATACAAGTTAATTGTTAGTTGATCAAATCATGGTCATGTCAATTACTAGTTTACTTTTATCACAGGAATATTCATCTTAGGTGCAGCAGATAGATTAGATAAGGTCTTCAAAAACCTCAGAGATGCAGAATATGGCATTTTAAAATATTTTTCTTATTATTATAAAATCAACCTTTTAAAAATCAATAGTCGGTACATGGAGAATGAGCCACACCAGATTAGAGTTCACAGAAGCCACAAATCTTCTGACAGAGACTCCAGGTGCAGCCACCAATAGGCAAAGTGATGAGTGGACTTCACGGGAGCACGTGTCTAAGGTTGTGGGACCAGGTGTTGGCTATGAAGAGGAGGAAGAGGGTGACAAGACATCGCTTCTATAGGGAGAAGAGCCACAATCCAGATTCTGGACATTTGACTACTGCCAGAGATTTTTTATGTGGATACCTCCTAGGTGTTGGACCAGATCAAAAACTTACTGCTGCCTCACCCTGGCCACAACTTTGTGAGGCACCATCTTAGAAACGGCCTTCCCGATATCTGGATCTGTGCGACTCTGGCTTTTGTCCTGCTAGTCATTGGCAACTTCTCTTTGGTGCTTCCACAAAGATGGGACCCCTCCATCCGCTATAGCCCCCAGTACCACAAGGCTGTACTTCTAGTCCTGCCTCTTCAGGACCATGTGGCACCCACACCCCAAGCCACACCACCATCTCTGTGTCCTGCTGTCCACTCCGGCCTGGTTCATGGCAACCTTCTAGGAAGGCCAAGCCCACAGGCTAAGTCCAAAGGTCCAAAGGGAAACTATCTGTCCTGGCCTCCGTATGAAGATTGGAGGATTCTTGAATCCTGAAGACTACTCTGTTATTTTGTAGGCTTTTCTTACAAAGCAAACACTTTTCTTTTCTATGCAAAGGTGAACCAGAGAGTTTCTATAAATGTGGGGAGGGGCAGCCGATCATGTAATATTACTGATGGACCAGAGAGAGCTCGGTTTCCCAGCTGCCTCTGCTTCCCTGACAGGTCAGGAGGGTGGCACAGAGCAGCTCCAGCCGTTGCCAGGGGTACTTGTGGTGGGCATCTACCCAGCTTGGTCTCTGGCTACTGAGATGGGAACTCTAGGGAAGGGAACTGGGTTGAAATTCCTGTACTTAATCACCCTTCCTTACTTGTTTGCTTTTCCTTTTTTCTGGAGTGAGAGGTTCCTGCTAGGTCCATTCTCAGAGAAGAGGAAGTAGAGATTGAATGTGGAGGGAAACACACAGGCCTATGTTTTCCAGCAAGGAGAGGATCCATTCCTTCCTTCCTTCTATGACAAATCTTTGAGGCTTCTGTCTGCCCCCTGTCTACCCCTGCCTGGGCTAACTTTCTCTCTGGGACGCCTGTTCCAGCTTTTGGTGGAGGATTATCAGGGCTCAGGACAGGACAGTAGCAGAAAGCAGGGGCTAAGTCTTTGGACAGCTGAGTGGGCTGGATATTCAAGCGTGAGGTGAACTCTTTGGTGGAAGGAGGCTACAATCACCCTGGAGGCTGGATAGGGCCACCCCTCACCTAGAACCTCTGGGCCTAGGGGCAAGGGCTGCTGGCTGGGCTTGCCCAGCTGGGTTTCTCATAGGGTGTGTGGGATGACACTGACTCTTTTCATTAAAAAAAATAAAATTTATAAAAGCAATAAGTAAATACATACATACAATACACAAATTCATAAATAATCAACTATATCACCCCAAACATCTTTTGATTCATTTGTACCTGGTTCATGTTTAGTAGCTTATATCACACATGCAGTTCTAGAAACACTCAAAATTGTAAAGATTTAACAAATAAAATTTTCATACTAAAAAGTATTCTTAGGTGGATTAGAAAGATCTTGGGAAATAAAGGTTTTTAAGTTTTCTTACTCAAAAAGTAATATGCATATGATTCTCTAAAATAAAAGTTATTGAACTTCTTATGATTAAAAAGAGAAACTGTCTGGGATCATCTGCTATTCTGAGTCAAAGAATTGTATTTGTTTAGTTCAGGTCCTGAGTCTTTATGAGTAGATGGCTCTAAAGCTGGAGTTTGTCTAACACACAGTCTCAGGGGATGGCTTGACTACATTTGACATTATAAGAAGGGCAGGATTTGTGTGGGCCAGGGACAAAGCTCACTTGTTTGCATCTCATATGTCTCCCAAATGTTAAAATGTGAAGCCGTATTGTCCTACTGATGTGATTCCTACTGACTTGAAATCCAGTGAGGTCTTTTGAGCACTTTTGCGTCAGTACACACCCTAGATCATGGTATGCCACATCACCATAAACCCAAAAGCCACAGAAGCAATAAAATCATGGATTTCTCAAACTATGAAACTGTTGATCAGAAACTGTTATCCAAAATAAGCATGTTTCCACATGAGTTGACTGTCTTAGGTATGTGTTGTACCAACAGAAAACTAGCAACTACAATTGTTGCACACATTTCTTCGCTAATGGTTATTTGCATTACATCTCTGTTCTCACTGTAGAGTACATGTTGAAATGATGACAATAATTGATATGAGGTCCTGTATCAAGTTATTTGAAGCATATTTCTAATGCCACATACTGAGTCCCATGGTAAGCCTCATATTTTCAGGAAATGCTTACCTTTCATTACAGTAGCCAAATAATTTCACACTGCTAGCAAGTGAAACATGAGGGTTCTAAGTAATGTATATTTTTACCACTGATTGTTTTCTTTGTTAAAACCACTATATGAGCTTTGAGAGAAGGCTGAAATGGTACTATATTGTGGTTTAGAATGGATTTTTCTAATGAATATTGCTCATTTTTACATTTATTTAAGTGCATTTGAGGTGTTCCACTTTAGATAAATCTTATCTGAGTTCATTTCCAATATTGACTTAGTTTTCTTCATTTTAATCATTAATCTGAAGACTTAAATATAATTATTGAACTTTTAAATATGGTCTAGAACTTTAATCTTCTTGAGACACATAATTTGAAAGTATTTCTCCCATACTCTAGATCGCTTTTAAAAAATTTCTTCATCAGTCTTATGTACTTTTCTACATTTGTATGTTTACTTTTTCTTTCCCATCATACTAGATTTGAGAAGCCATGAACACATTCTGTCACAAGTATTTTTTTAAGTAATACAAACCAAAAGGAATTTATTTACAAATTGTCTTGCTTCAACAACAGTTACAGCCAAGAAACAGGGAATCGAGCAACAATTAAGTAAGGCTGCATTAATTGTGTTAAGGCTGTTATGCCCAGAGTAGCTTCTCTTACTAGCTGGAAAGATGTCCTTGTGAGCCCTCTGTTTGCATAAGGGCTGTCATCTAACCACAGGGGCCCGCTCATAGCATCTGATTCTTGTTTAGCTGGGTCCAGGCTCTGGGTTTTCTTTTTCTCCTCCCTGTTTCCTGCTCTTCTCCTTCTCTGTTGGCTCCTTCCTCGTTTTCTACTCCACTCCTTTCTCAGCTTCCTCTTCTTTATCGTCAGCTCCTTTCTCTTCTTTGTCCTGAACACTGATGGAAACTGCTTTTCTATACTCTTCCTGGTCCTGAGCAATTCCAATTGCAAAAAACTGAAACCTGAGTTCAAAGATGGTGTTTTCCTCGGTGTGTCCCTGGGAACAATCCAGTCACAGCAAAGTACCTAGTTATAGTGTTCTATGATCCCTTCAAATTTTAAGGAGAATGGCCTCCACTTTTCTTTAGCTGATTTAGATTTGAGCTCTTCTGGGTCCAATAAACCTACACTGAGCTTTTCAAAATGTTCACAGAACTCAAGAGTAGATTTGGTCACCTCCGTTGGTGAGTTTCAGGAACTGTGAGTAGACTGAGGACATCAGTTTGTAATAGAGTTCAGCATGCTGATTACTCGAATGGCCCAAGCCATTTCAATATCATGGTCGTTGCTATGCCACTCAACAGGGAGAGAAAGCAGGGGCGATGTATACCACTTTTGCAGAAACCTGCTCTTCATTTTCGCTGGCTGCATCCATGTTACAGACCAGTTAGCATGGTAAGCGAGACCCTGCCACAAATACTTAACAATATATTTTAATGGTTACAACAATAATATTTGTATTTTGGTGTGTGTGTTCTTTTACTTTTAATCAAATTATAATTGCATTAAATCCCCCCTTTCTCTTGCCTCCTACCAGCCCCTCCTCTGTCATCTTCTTCCAACTTTTTCCATACTCTCCTGAAACTCAAGTCCATAACAATTTTTCTTGGGTTGTCATTATTAGTATTTTATTTTTGATACTGCAATAGAATTATGTTTTACTCTTGCTTTTATCTCCTCAAACACTCTCAATATACCCCACTCTACTCTCCATTAAATTCATTGCCTCTTTTTCATCAATTTTTATTGCATGCATGAATATGTTTATATATATATATATATATACATATATTTTGTTTGTTTGTTTGTTTGTTTTTCGAGACAAGGTTTCTTTGTGTGTAGCTTGCCTGTCCTGGATTCACTTTGTAGACCTGGCTGGCCTCAAACTCACAGAAATCTGCTTGCCTCTGCCTCCCAATTGCTGGAATTAAACTTATGTATCACATCACACACACACACACACACACACACACACACACACACACACACATACATGCATATACATATGATGAGTCCATGTAGTGTTACTCATGTAAATGTTTTCATGGCTGTCCGTTTGTCACTGCACAAATAATTGTTATGCTCCTCCATGGGGAAGAACAATTCTTTTACTCCCAGCTTTACTCAGTTGTCTATAGTTTTTTTTTGTGTGTAGTAATGAAGCCTCATCCATTTCCATGCAGTTTGTTATGTCTATTGGTGACATCCTTGCTCAGCGCACATTTGGCTGGTCATGTTGGTGAGATTTTGTTGGTTTAGTTTGTGATGTTACTAGGAAACATAACCTCACAGAAAACCCCCTGATCCAGTCTTTCCACTCCCTCTTCTAAAAGGTACCCTGAATTTTAGATGCCAGAGTATTTTGTAAGTAAGACTGCTAGGTCTGGGATACAGAACTCTGCCATTTGATTGGATGTGATTTTATGCCTGTTGCAAAGACAGTTTTTTCTTGATGAGAGATACAGACTACACTTTTCAATGGGAATACGCAGAGATCTTTATAGATTGTTGTTAGGGATTATGCAGGTGTGGTAAATTGGTGGTTGTCGATTATCCTGTAAATGCTATGGTTTGACTAGCTCTGAGTAGTTAGCTAGGTGTCCAGTACTAGGCATGGTATCCTTGTTGAGCTGGTCTTATGTCTAATTAGAAAGCTGTTGTTACCATCCAAGCACGTGAGCCCCTACTGCACCTGTGCCATGCTGTCCATTGATGTGGTCCACAGGCTTCATACTCAGATAGCCGCTCTCCTTTGAATGTTTGCATGTTACTTGCAGTTCCCATGAAAACTAGTTCATAGAGAGAGCGGGGCAGGCATTCAGGTCAATTCCTGTTCAACAGTCTGTGAGCCCTTTGTCTGAATTGCATGATGTCTTCATTAATAGGGATTTACCTTCTATTTCTGAGGGACAACTAAGCACAAGAACCATAGGCTGAATGGGTGGTCTCTCAGACTTCCCTGGCATCAAATTATAACACAAAATAACTCAAAATAGTTCTCCTTATGTATGGTCTAGGGGGTTATCTGAGATGAAGGGAGCACCATCACCCCCGATGAGAAAGACCATTAACACGGATTTTTTAAAATTAATAATACATGGTGATTTGTATAACACTATACATGAGAACAAATTTGTTCACATTGCCTTTCTTACATATTGAATACTCTGTGGAAACATATTTTAAATATACATGCATAAAACATTGCAAGTTTCCTTATATATTTAGTAAAAGATGAATCCCTAACGTTGGAATGCCATCAAGTCTCATTATCCGTGCTAATTAGTGAAGTACAACTTCCTTCAGAATTCCAAGTATGCCACCAGGTCTCCCCATTCAGGGGAGGTGGTCAAATATGAGGCAACAGAGTAAGTGTGAAACAGAGGAAGGACAGCAGGCTACCAAGAAGAGACTTGATACCTTATGAGCATATACAGGGGGAGGTAATCCCCCTCAGTCACAGTCATAGGGGAGGGGAATAAGGGGAAAATGGGAGGGAGGGAAGAATGGGAGGATACAAGGGAGGGGACAACCATTGAGATGTAATATGAATAAATTAATAAAATAAAATTTTAAAAAAAGAAAAAAAAAAGAATCATAAAAATTAAAAAGAATTCCAAGTATGAAGATTGCTGAAGGAATTGACCACATGGAATTCACTAAGAAAAATCTATTTTCCTTCTTTCTGTTACCATAATTATATTATAGCCAAAATATCAAGTGAAAGGGCACTTTGCTAGATTTCTGGTTTGAGTACAATGGAGATTAGTTTCTCACTATTATCTTCAGGATGAAGAAGCAGGACATTGAAAAGCTACGGAATGTTCTTTGCTAAACCACTATCTATTCTGTGAATCATAGAGAAATTTCCATTCTGAGCTAGTGGAGTCCTTAAGATGCTCTATTTTATGTTCTTTATGTTAAAGTTAAGGAAATTGAATCAAAGAAAAGTCAGAATATGTACAGACCTTCACAGATCATGTAAAGTGAAAAATCTTTTAACTCCCTGTCAACTGATCACTCTGTCAAATGCAATACCATTTTTAAATAAAGGCACATAATAGAGTGTGAGTGTGTATTTAGTGGACTGAGACTAATTACCCCCCAAATTGTTTTCATTTAAGTCCTTTGAAATGTTGAAATGCCAATGCCTCGACTCTAAAGTGTTAGTTCCTGTTTTGCTCACACTCTTCCTAAATATAAACCTAAATGACATCTGATTCCCTTACTGGTCATTTATGCAACATAATTTTATTATTTGCCACTTGTGCCAACCATCATGAATTAGCAGTTTTTTCAGGATACTTCCTATGTAAGAAATATATTTATTCTGCGAAAGAAAGCATTTACTCTGCAGTATTAAACATCTAATTAAATATGGTTTATTTACTAAGTGATATAATCAAGATACTAACTTTCTTTTTTTAACATTTATTTATATTAATTTATTCGCATATACTAATGCTGTTACACATTCACATTTTGCAAATACTTAGGTGAACATTTCTTTGGACTTATTTATGGAACAAACCTGGTCTTATCTGTTTATTCAATCATAATTCCATCTTTGTAATTACTCAAGCATAATTGTTATTCTTAACTACATTCTTAATTTTTTTTCCATCTTCAATACCTACTTCCATTCTAATACTTATTTTGTCAATGTGCAGTTAGAGACTTTCTCAACTTGACTGATGCTGTTCTATTATTTGACACCTGCGTTGTCCCAGTGTCACAGACAATGAAATAGGCACAGAGTCTCGTCTTAACCATGGTTTTTATTTCCTTTAAACCTAGATGTCAGTCGCTATGATGTCTACTCTTCTCTCTTCTTTTGCAAGCATTCCTTCTCCCACTAACCCCACTTTTTCTTTTTCTTTTTTTCTTTTACTCTCTTTATACTTCCTACTATTTGTCCACCCTTCTCCTCTTCCTCCTTCTGTTCTTCTTTTGCTTTTGAAGACTTCTTTCTTTTTATTTCTCCCTACTCTTCTTTCCCTTCCTCTTCTGTCTTCAAACACTCTCATTCTCCCCCCCCCCCGTTTCCTTTCATTCTCCTTTTTCTCCTTCCTCACTCTTTTTCTCTTGCTGACTTTGTCTTTCTTCCTCTTCCTTTGTTTCCTTCTTCTTTTCTTGTTTCTTCTTCCCCTTCCCTCACACCCTCCTTTTGTTTCTTTCAAGTATACCAACCAACTTCAACAAGAAGACATTTCTACATAACTACTTCTCCCTAGCATTCCTCCTCTTTCACGTTCTGCATATCACAGACATTTACTTCTTTTGGTCACTGCTCTCAGGAAACACTAAGTTATTTGTGGCTTAATTTGAACATTCTTTTCAATTTTTATTTTATGAATTATTCTGTTTGAGCATTACAAAGAGGTATCATGAAATATCTACAATGAAGATGCAATTATTTCAAGTATCCATTCTGGCAAAATGATAAATTTATGAACTGAAAGGAAAATTTCATAGTAATATGAAATTCTCTCCTTTGAGCATTTTACCTGTCCAGTAGTGCCATTCAGTTTACAAAATTGCATCAAATCTCACTAAGGCCCATGCACATGTAGAACAGAGGGCCATATTAGCATCTAAACCCTATCCTAGTAGATCTGCAGTAGGGTAGTAGTAGACTTTGTGATATTAGATTCGACATGTCTAACGGTTATATTTTCTACTTATCATAGAAGATCCTGAAATCTGAACTTGAAGCAATGATGAAAAGGTTAACATTTCATTTTGAAGTCATAAATTAAGATAAATATAAATTAATGCAAAATTGATACACCAATTGTTAAAAAGTTTAAGTCGAACTGAGGCTTGTGGAAGATATCACTTCCTATTCTTTTCTGTGTCATCTGAATTCATATCAGATAGACTTTTCCCATACAAAGGGCAGAGATCTGATATGCATTCCGATGTTACCAATTTTTTAATGAAAGTATGAAAAAAGGCGGTTAACCTGCACAAAGAAAAAGAGAGATGACTCAAAAATTGCTCAGATCTTTCCCCATCCCTAGCTGCCTTTTAAATGCACTTTGGTAATCTTCTGGATGTTGGCAGGAATTCCTAAGAAATTTGAACATTTTATTACCTGATATAACAAGTATCCATGTAGTGAAGTGAGTTGGATTACCTAAAATAGGTAAGGTGGTAAGAGGAGCAAAACCAGATGTTTTCTACATCAGTTTTTTTTCAATACATATATCCCAAAATTAATGACTCAGCTGGCATGTAAGCTCTTAGGCTGTACTTACTTTCTTCCACAATATTTATATCCTCCTCCGCCACACCCTCTTTGTGTGTGTTTATTATTTATTGTTATCTTTCATCATTTTAATGTGTTTAATTGAAAGCAACAAATATTTGCTATTGCTTTATGGCAAAGAATAAGGTGTAATGTGGCTATGAAATAATTCACTGGGATATAAATGAACGTGTCTGTCAGTTTACAAAAATTCTCATGAAAACAGCTTACATGCAAAATGAACATGAAAACAAACCTTGTTCAGTCTTCCTTATATAAATCCTTTCCCATTGTATGGCATTTTATGTTGCCAATTTTCAAAGCATAATCTTCCCCTAAGACTGGTTTACTGACAGTCTTTGGATTAGCATTTCATTGGCATTACAGTTCAACTTATTGCAGCCAAAAGTTAGCAGCTTTGCATCTGAGATACTTTGAAACAAATTACTACTCCTTTTGGAAAAATGATGTACCCAGAGTAAGATAAAGTGTAAAATTTTAATGTGTGAGTAATATCATATTGCGTTGTATTAAAATTTTCTATGATTTAAAAACTAAACTTTAATTATATTCAATATATAAACACGTGACTCACTTTTAAATACCATGCTTTGTGAACTGAAATATTTTTATTAATTTTTGATGTAATTATAAAATGTATTATAATTCAGTTGCCAAATATTTTCGCACAGGGTATATATGAGAAGATTATAATGTCTCCTGTTGGGAATTTAGGCATCTCATATTGACAAAATGCATTATTATTAATTATTATATTTAATGCTAAAGATAATGACAGCACATCTAGAAATACTCATTTAATATGTTTTAAAACATTACTAGTTACTTAATTTATGCCTTTTTATTCCCAGTAGGAATGAGAAAATACTCAATTTTTTGAAGATGACATGCTGTTATCTTAAGTTTATAATATATAAGTGGTTTTTATTTCTTTATATAATGTTATGGAATCATGGATTTTATTCATTTACTTTATTTATACTCATAATTACAAAATTATTCTTTAAGGTACTCAGTTAATCATTTACTCATCACTTAATGAATCCTTTACCATAAAATCACTTCTGGATATATATCAAATATTTTCCAACTCGCTTTTTTCCTTTGAATTTTCCATTATGTGTGCATTAAGCTATCTGGTATTGAGTCATCTGTTTCTGATGTTTTGATTGCTTTTTCCTTCTTGATTCTTCCCTGTATTTCATGTGGATCTGTTTACTTTATTGTCGAGATCAGTAATTTCTTTTTCTACATGGTTCACAAGAGAACAGCTCTGTAGACAAGTGAACTGGTGACTTCCTTTAACTATTTCATGTCTGTTTCATTTAAAGATTCGCTCTTCCTGTTTTAGCTGCCTTTCCTAGTTCTCTACTCAGAATATTCTTTCCGTAAATAACTGCAGAAATCACTGTAGCGGCCCCATGGATTTTGCCCTTTCAGAATCACTGTCCATGCTCTATGGTTGAAGATCTAGAATGTATTTTGTTTGTTTCTTTGGTTAGTTTTTTTGTTTGTTTTTCTCCAATCCTGACTATTGATACGTTTAAAGCAAATTAGATCTGACCCTGATTCACTTACCTTGGACAAAAAAGGAAGTCTAAATGTGAGATCAATGTAAGTTTGTGATAGGATGGATAGTGAAATTCGCTTTAAGGTGATGGTTTATCCAAGGTGCTCTGGTACATTACTTTGTGTTAGTTAAAATTAAAATATTACATATGCTTTAAAAGTTTATTACCGTCACCATATCCTTGTCCACATCTCTGGCAGAAATCTGCAACCCCACAAGAGGCCAGGCTAACACTCTGAACCCCAGGAAAGTCCAGACTAAACCCTACCCATGCCTCCCAAACCTGCCCAGTATAACCTCAACAGCCCCTCCTCTCCTCTTCATCATATACCTGCCCACACCTCTGGCAGAACCTCCTACTCTACCAGAGCCCAGGCCAGCACCCTGAAAACCCTCTGAAGGCTCCTAACCTACCAGAAACCAGGCTATTACCCTGAACTCCAGAGGACCATGACCTGATCAGACACCATGCACATTGCCCGAACTCCAACCCCTGACTTGGATGGAAAGGCGGAACTCAACCATAGGCTACTAGGGCCAGAAGACCTGAAACGAAGGAAGATAAATACCCACCCAACAGGAGAAAACTCAGCAATCTGTGTCTTGGCTAATATCACTCTAAATCCAGATGTCTAGATGCCAGTGTACAATCATTTTCCATAACAGCCAGGGCAATACGTTGTCACCAAGCCCAATCATCCCACTAAAACAAACCCTGAATATGTCAAAACAGCTGAAGCACAAGAAAATGACATTAAAGCCAACTTTATCAAGATGATAGAGTTCCTTCAAAAGGAAATAAAAATTTCCTTAAAGAAATCTAGAAAAAGACAACAAAAAATTGGAGGGAACCAACAATTCCCTTATAGAATGTCAAGGAGACAGGAGGTGTCATTTTGCAGGAGAATGAAAGGAGAGAATACTGGGAGAAACAACTGAAATTGGGCGGCATTTCACAGTTAAAGTAGAAACCTACAGCCATGGAAACCTCCAGAAATCTATAAGGGTGACCCTAGATAAGAGTCATAGTAACAGAAGATGCATGTCTTTAGCATTGGGCACAGAACAGGTATAGCAAGACTATTTTATTGCAATTTGTGTGGAATTAAATACACTAAATCAATGTGCTTAGCTCACACCCTATACAAATGTCTGCAAACGCACTGGGATCACACTACTAGATTAAGAGTGTTCTCAATCAAAGCATTGTTCAGATTGCTATTATTATTAAAAATGTTCACACACACAAAAAAACAAGGATCTTTTGAAATATGTATTGTGTTAATTGCCTGGCTAGTAGATATGTTTTAACACAGTCTTTCTATGATAACTACCTGGTAACATGTCTTCCAAATTAAACTTGCTTCCACTAATAAGCACCGTTATTCACAACTAAACATTCTGCGTTCTTCCATGCAGGTACCAATTCCTCTCCCATTTGATGGTCCTTTCTCAATGTTTTCTCCTTCCTCCTTCCCGTTTTCTGTTCTACTTCTCCACTCTCAAGCCTCAACACTTTCTCACTCTTATCCTCTCCCTTTGTCTCTGCTTCTGTCCTCTCACTCTCTCATCACCTTCCCTCCTGCCTATGGTTGGTTGGCAATAGCCACTGCTCTATCATTCTTGACAGAAGAAATAATATATCTAGAAGCCTCAATGTCCTTTCACCGTACCTGACCACCATGATATTAGCCTTCTGTGTCCTAGAACGCCCTCTGTAAACCAATCTGGCTTTGAACTCAGAGATCCACCTGGCTCTGTCTTCTAAGTGCTGGGATTAAAGATTTGTGTTACCGTGACCAGCTAATCTTTACTTTCTTAAGCTATTTTTGTATGGTCTTTAATTCTAGAAATGTGACAAGTAACTAAAGACGTTATGTGGGATGTATTAAAAAATTATTTCCTTCTGAAAAGTTATGTTTTCTTATCTTCATGCATATAGTACAGTGGGTCATGTGAACTTTTGTACATTCCACTATTTTTGGTTGTGTTCCTTACTAAACCAAGCGTTATGAAATAGGTCAGTACATTTTGTTTTGACGTACTAGAGTGACATGAAAAGTTATCATATCAGTTTTTAAATATCTTCTAAAATTCTTTGAACTGACCCTGTCAGAATTCCTTAGTGTTTAAAACCGACTCATAGTCTGTTAAAAAGAGAAACACCCCCAGGCATTTACACTAACAACCTTTCTACAAAATTATATACAGAACTTTAAAAAAAAAAGTTATACCTTGGAGCAATTCAAATCATTGTGTCACTACAAATGAAAAGGCCATGTGCTGATATGCCATTATACATGCTTTTAGGGTTGAAATATACAGAGTTTGACAATCAGTGGGCTAGTGGGTCTACACAGAGATTTCACTGGACAAAATGGCACGGCCACAACCCAATATGTTTCTTGGGTGAGTTCTCACAAGTGTTCAAACAGGTCAATTGTGAAACCTGTTACATAGGAAATGCTCAACAGAAAGAGCACATACATGCAATATGGAGAGTATTTTTATATCTGTGTGTTTCTAGGAAACTTGTACCTACCTCTACAGCCATTTCTACCTCCACAGGGTTTTATTACTGACTTCTTCCCAATAGAAAAAAAATATATATGTATATTCACTTATGTGTGTATGTTAGCTGCTAAGTCCATATTGATTGGTACAAGAAATATACATCAACAACAAAAGTAGACATTACCTCAGAGTAAAGGGCTGAAAAAAAAGTTTTCCAACAAACAGACTGAAGAAGCAAGCTAAGAAGCATTTAAAGTAAAGTTCAGTTTCCTTAGTCATCAGAGAAATACAAATCGAAACAACTCTTAGAGTCCATCTTGTACCCCGCAGAATGGCTAAGATCAAAACCTCAAGTGACAGCACATGTTGGCGAGGATAGAGAGCAAGGAGAACACTCCTCTATTGCTGGTGGGAGTGCCAACTCAGTCAACCATTCGGAAATCAACCTGTTATATACGAAAAAGATCTTCCCCCATACAACAAGAACATTTATAGCAGATTTATTTGTAATAACCATAAACTGGAAAAAAAAAACAACAGATGTCCCTCAACTGAAGAATAAGTAAAGAAAATGTGACTCATTTACACAGTGGAATACTATCCAGCAATTTAATATAATGAAATTATGCAACTCGCAGACAAATGAATGGAACTGTAAAATATCTTGAGTGAGGTAACCCAGACACAGTAAGATACACATGGTATATACTGACTTATATTATCCATAACTATACTTCAATTCACAGAAAAAAGAAGCTAAGTAACAAAGAGGGCCCAAGGAAGATTTCTTCACTCACACTCAGAAAGAGAAATAAAATAGACATTGTATGTGGATGAAGAGAAGAAACTGGGTGGGAGAGGATGAGTGTGGGAGGAAACAAGGATAGGGCCAGATGTGGGGGAGAGTAGAGTTGAGAGATAAGAGGCCTGAGAGAGAAGGGAAATCGATGTTTGGGATCTCTGGGACTTGCTGGAGACGTGCAACACCATAGGATCATAGAAGGATACGGGGAAGCTCTAGTTGAGACCTCTAGCAATAGGAGACATGGAGATGAAAGTGACCACACTCTTAGACAGGCATGACATCAAGAAAGAGGGGGGAAGAACACCAAACTACTCACAAAATCTTCATTGGAAAATTCACTCTGCCTACAAGGTATTCAGGGACAAAGATGGAACAGAAATGAAGGAATGGCTAACCAACGATTGGTGCAACCTGAGACCCACTTACTATTAGTGATACTCTGCTGTGCTTTCAGAGAGAAGTCTAACATAACTATGCTTTGAGAGGCTTCAACCAGCATCAGATTAAAATGGATGTCCGGACCCAAAAGCAGACATGAGGCAGAGCTCAGAGAGTCTTGAGGAAGAGATGGAAAAGGATAGAATGATCTCACGGGCACAAGAACTTCATAAGAGGACCAACAGTCAAGTAGCCTATGCTTACGGAGGCTTAAATAGACAGTAGCCCCAAGCAAAGAGCACGCATGGACCGGACCTAGACCCTGGATACATCTGTATCACATGGACAGCTTGATGTTCATTTAGGTCCCCTTGTAAGTGGAGTGGGGGACTGTGTCTGACAAGGATTACTTTCTTCTACCTGGGCTGCCTTGTCTGGATTTAGTGGAAGTGAATATGCTTAGTCCTGATGCAACCTGATGTACCACGGTGGGTTGGTGTGAGGCGAGGGGGGGTCTCCTTTTCTGTGTAAAAGGGGAAGAGGGTGGACAAGTAAGGATAGGAGGAGAGGAGGGAGGAGGCTGTAATAGGGATGTAAAGTGAAAAATAAATAAAACATACCATTGTATTAAACAGACACAACTTAAAGAAAAAGGAGGGAGGGCAAAGAGTAAGGTAAGAGAACATTATCCAGGTTAGTCTATAAGGTTTATAAGTACGACATTAGAATTGCTGAATTATGGAATGATAAAATAACTTTGCTAGTCTTCTGTTTTTATTCTTCAACACAGTTTTTACAACTTTTAAACATACAGTTTCAAAAGGAATTAATATGGGTGTACTGGAAGATAAACTATTGAGATTTTTGGTTTCAGAAAATAACGCAATGCTTAAACTAATTTCTTAAGTCCGTACTATTTGCTGGTTCAAATACTGACATGTCATGGAAAATGTAGCTGCACACATTTGTCACCAACACTGTGAGAAATAGCAGAAAATCATATCTGATAGTGTAGAGTGGTGTGTGTGTGTGTGTGTGTGTGTGTGTGCATGTGTGCATATTTGTATGTGTGTGTGAACTCATACATGGGATGATTGGGGAATCCTGACGACAAGTTCTGATATTCACCTTCTACCTTGTTGCATAAAGGGTCTCTGTTATTCTGTGTACTACAGGCTAGCTGGGCTACATGCTTGCTTGTTGGATTTACTCTGTCTCTGTCTCCCATCATTGAAGTTATTGAAAATCACCAACACGCCCAACGTTTCTAAGTTTCCTAATACAGGCCCTCATGTTTATACAAGGGACACTAGATTCTAGAAATTATTTTTCTCCAGGTGATATTTTTTTCTTGCTTGCTTTTAAGTATGTTGCTACAGGTTTAAGATGCTATATCTCTAAGTGAGAACAGAAATAAAGGAGGCAAGATGTCTTAAGAGAAGTAAACAGCCCCTGGGTTCATAAAAGTACATCCCCGCCTTTCTTTTTGTTTCTGTTGTTTGTTTGTTTGTTGTTGACTCTGCAACTACACAGTAACTGCTCAGTCTGGATCCAGAACATTATATTTGTAACTGAGAATAGGATCAATCTTTTACTCTGTGAAAACATTTAATTATTTGGATATGGCTTGCCAATATTATGTCTGCTTAAAATGTTGGGGTCATATATGGCACCACCTCAGAAATACCCAGAAAAAGGTGTGAACTGAACACCACTCAGCACAGCCAAGTTTATACCCAAAGTTAGTCACAGCAGACAACATATTTTAGAAAAATAAAACAAACCAGGTTAAAATAAATAAATAAAAACAATTTGTTTGAAAGAGCATTAAAGAACTAACCTTCAAGAGCACATTATGAAGACTTTAGAAAAAGCTTTGTCCATGAGATGATGGAGAGCTATTAATAAACTTCTAATTATTAAGGTATAAGGACAAAGCAATGTGCTAATCTTACTGGAAATGTGCCCACTTGACTAACTTCAGTGAGAGAAAAATTAATTCCTGTTCCTAAACTAATAAAATATAGCAAATACATTGATCTTGGAAGAGCTAATTAATGAGATAAATTGGTGTTAAGTACAAATAAATACTCAGTAATTAGCAGAGGTGACAAGGTCTACTAAAAACAAAATTTTCAGGAATATGTGGTATGACATTAAGTATGACCATACAAACAGGAACAGACAAAACACTTTTGAGATTTGAACAGGTCAAGTATGTAGGTTACGTAGTGGAAAGACTAGTATTATTGGAGAAAAATCTGAATTAGTCAAAGAAGATAATTTCAAATCTTAGAATCAAAAGTTCTATGAATAGATTATAATCAGTACCTATTTATTCATGCTAACAGAACAATAACTAACTAACAGAAGTGAGTTCTAACTATATTGTTCCAGAGTGGAAATAGGTTGATTAAATCATTCATCTTAACTTACTGAAAGGAGCAAAAGAGATGTGGGGGTTTGTCTTGAAGTCTTTGCCAAAATCTTTTTATTTGGGGTATGCAGTTGGTTATATATGTGCTTGTCTTTAACGTCACAATTAATCTAAACCCTTTCTCTTGTGTGATCAAATATATCTTGCCACCTTCTCTCTATAATATTTATATTTAAAGATTTATTGTTAATGCTTCATGATGTATCAATGCATAACTTCATAGAAATTCACTTTCCTTCTCTGAAATTATGTGGTCTCAGTGTCTGTTAAATTCTCCAACTTGTGTAAAATATTAAAAAAAATAGATCACTTCTCATTGTATGAGTGTTCCAGCTTATTTATAAGACAGCCTATATAATATCCCTATATAACCTGAGATTATGGCATATGCACAATTACCAGGCACATCCAATAGGTATGAGCTACTATACAATGCTACAGATTGATGTGAAGTTTTGGGGGAGCCTGATAGTTTACTAATATCAACGTTTCAAAAACTAGAGAGGTTTGTGTCGAGATTCCTCCAATTGATCTTCTTCATTCATTGTCTTTAAGATACAGTTTGTAATGTATTATAACTTCATTACAAGCATAAAACTACTGCTGTTTGAACTAAGTTTAAAGTAGTGATTAGCAACTATTCAATAAATATTAAAAATTTGCCATTCTTATTCTTTAATATTTTTCCCTACTATCTTATTTATAAATTACCTATTATACAAAATCAGATTACTGTAAAAGGAAAACGAATATGTTTCAGTATATACTATGGTCAGACAGATGTTGTCCTACAGAGGATTTTATGCCTTTGATTACTTGAGAGGCACTGCCGTGTAAGCATTTACATGGGAATCAAAGTAAAAAGTAAACCTGCTTAGTTGGCCTTTGTCTGAACGACATGAAAAGATTAATCAGAGAAGAATATGAAAGAGCTGATTTCCTTTTTTTTTTTTTAGTTTTAGTTTATCTTGTGACAAAGTCAATGAACATCTTTAGTAAATAAAAAATATACATGAACAATAATAGCTCATGTTTTAAAGAAGAAGTTATATCTGTCTTTACCTAATTTCTCACCAATCGTGGATAAATAGATTCCTAGACTTGAGCTAATTGAAGCACATCTTTGGTGGCCAAAAAATGATGTAAACTGTTTCATTTATCTTGGAAGGAACAATTATCTATCTTTAAACCTCAACATTATTACAACAACAAAAAGTCATGAAGCAGTAGAAGGGGAGCAGAGCTTACTGAATTAATAGAACAGAATAAGTCAAAATGTTAGCACTGCAAAAGACTTACTATCATGCCAATCATTGGGAAAAGTCACCCAACTCAATGACCATTGTAGGGCTGACTTATGTGCTGTTCCTAATGAAATACTTGTTGTAAATGAAATAAAACATGACATGTGTAGAAGAAAAGATAAAGCACATGCTATGGAACAGTGGAGCTAGACCAGTATGTAACAATAGAGGATGAAATTTCTTTTTAACACTTTAATCTACTGCAAATGGATACAGTAATATACGTTTTTGAGATTATCTTAATGAAGTTTTATATTTATTGGTATTCAATCATAACTGTAGGAAAAGTCTACCTTTGTATTTGAGATCCATATAGTTTTATTCACATTTTCCTTACAAAGTTGACATTATCTTAAAGTAGATAATTATATTTCAGTAGTGAAGAATCCATGAACTTCACTGTGGCAAAATTTAGTGGCTACTAAGGATGCAACAGAAGTAATTAGACACATTCCAATTCAGTAGGCTCACTCCCTGATGGCATACTGCAAAAAATTAATAGTGCTGTTGAAAACTAATTGGAGTTAAAATAAAGTCTTAACTATCAGTATATCTTACAGTCTTCTTACCCATGGGTATGATTAGTCCTTAAGTCACATAAGATCCATAATTAGAGATTATAATGAAATTGTATTCAATTTAGTTGGTTTTCCTGGGAATGAGTTGTTCTAAAGATTAGTAAAATGAAAACAGTAGATACATCTTATTCACTAGTATCACAGAAAAATTAAATTTGGCATTTTGAATGTTTATTTTGCTCTTTATCCGTCAAATAAATTTGAAGTTTGCATATGCAGTTTTCTAGTGGGATAGGGAACTAGACTGTCTCACACAGAACTCTAATTGAGCTTGGAATATCTCAACACTTAGAAACTGGACAACAAATACAATTCCTAGCTTGTTTAACCATTTCCTCAATTTTATTTGGGCCCTACAAGGATATTATTCCTCCCAAATCAGCCTGAAGAAACCTTAAGAGAACAACTCCCTATTTCCTTTTAGGGGGGTCGGGTAGGTTTTCGGTTCCTTTCTTGGACTATACAGGGTTATTATCAGTTGAAGTTGGTTACAAGTTATTATTGGTCTTATTTAGAGAGAAAACAAGGTTGGACTCAGAGACGTTTCTCTTTTCCTTTATCTTACACATTAGGTTTTGAGATAGGGGTTGAGAAGAATGAAAGAGGATATAGAATTATATAGGGAAGGTGGAACAAAAAGAAGATTAGTGAGTCTACTCCTCAACTTAATACCACAATGTCACTCACAAGGCATTTTTAACTCACTGGTTTAAATTTTGTATATAGATGTAAAATGAGTTTAATATTAGATACAGTCCTATAGAATTCAAATGTAAGAATATATTCTTAAGTGGGAGGAATGGAGGAATGGGAGAATACAAGGGATGGGATAACAATTGAGTTGTAATATGAATAAATTAATAAAATATTAAAAAAGAATGTATTCTTCACACACATTATATATATATATATATATATATATATATATATATATATATATATAT
>OU015747.1:10582230-10596018 GCA_907169655.1 Acomys percivali | reverse complement strand
GAAAGAAAGAAAGAAAGAAAGAAAGAAAGAAAGAAAGAAAGAAAGAAAAAACTTCTTATGGATATGGCTTCAAATGTGGCAAACAAGATACTGGGCAAAATGTTCTTATTTCTACAACAGACAGAATTCTGCCTTAAAAAATGGCAAGCTTGGTTTTCTGCCAAGACAGGGTAAGCAACTTCTCAATAGTTCCTGCCTCACAAATATGTCTGTCAGATATATTGGGCCAGAAGGCTGAAGAAGGGGCTCCAATGTTATACAGCGTTTTTGGTGACTCTTCATGTAGCAAACTATCTCTGTCATCTTCTCATTTGGAAAGCTACTAACCTGCATTCCTGGTATACTCAGGTAATCATTTTTATTTCTTCTCAAGTCCCTGCGGGGGTTGAAGACTAGATAGTTTCCTTAAGGACAATATAGGCAGTAAACTTCAAACTCCTACACAGATATAGCCAATGGACAGAACATTCTCCACTGTTGAGTGGAGAGTGGGGACTGACTTTCATGCGAACTCTGGTGCCCCATTTTTAACCATGTCCCCTGGATGGGGAGGCCTGGTGGCACTCAGAGGAAGGATAGCAGGCTACCAAGAAGAGACTTGATCCCTTATGAACATCTACATGGGGAGGAGGTTCCCCTCAGTCACAGACATAGGGGAAGGGAGTAGGGGGAAAGCAGGAGGGAGGGAGAAATGGGAGGGTACAAGGGATGGGCTAACAATTAAGATGTAATATGAAAAAATTAATTAAAAAAAAACTTTTAAAAGAAAAAAAAAAAGACCAGATAGTTTAGTTCTACAACTAAGCTTAGTTGTTTAAGGATTAATATGTCTTTAGGTCTAGATGGATGTTTTAATTTGATAATGATGAAATGTGATAGACATTAAATTACATCCAGAATTTTAGATGCACCAATATAGGAAAGATGTTTTTTTCAAGGATTCCAAATACAAATGGCCAAAATACTAAGAATATAACATTTTTATAATTCACGACTGTGTCATTGTTCTTCTTGTTATAAGTAGTTTATTGTATATATGTATAATAATATAAGTGTATATGAAAAAATAAAATAACAAAATAAAACAAAAAACTGCAAAAATAAAAATTTGGTTTAGTTTATTATCATAAAAACATATATTCTATAGATTTATCAAGAGAACAGACAGAACCTCTATAAGGTGTCTTGTCTGAAATACCAAGGAAGAAACAAAAAAATGTCTTGAATACTTTAATATTAGGAAAGTATTTAAAGTTACTGGAATGAAGAAAAAATTAGCTTAGAAGGAGTTTCATTTTGAAAATAGACCAGTAGCAGTTCATCTCAAACAACTGAAGAGATGGCCACCAACATGAGAAATATGATGATGGAGGGGAGAGCCAGATACAATAGTGACATATTTTTAATGGCATGGAAGGAACAAAAATATATAGAATTTTGTTGGAAGATTTCTTAGTAACAATATTTTATAAATAGTTATTTTAGTTTGCCATTTAATAGCTAGTGCACGGAAAAGAGGCTGAACAAAAACACCATTGAAGAAAAAAATAAGAACAAATTGTTGTGGTAGAAATTTAGATGAAACGTTATCAAAATCTTAGAAACCAGGCACAATATCCAGTCATTGAGCAACTGAAAATGTGAATAGAAAATATCTTGGTTTAAACTTAGGAAGGGAGACCATGGCCTGTTTCAGCAAAACTTCATAGAACAGAATCTACTTAACGTTGGGTAAGAATAAGGCATTAAAAAAAAAAAAAAAAAAAGAACTGACATATGTAATAGACTATGTATTTTTAAAGGGTGGCATGGGTTAATATGGTTTGGTGGAATTATCATGCATAACACTTTTCATTCAACTTTTATCTTTGAAACTTAATGCCTAATGGGCACAATATTTGGCACTGGAATATATTTCAATTGTATTGCAAGTATTTATCATAGCAAATACCGATAAAGTACATTGTATGTGTTAGGTACTATCAAAATAAATGAGATGTCTTACTAATATTGTGCCGTCCATGGTACAAGGGGGGAAAAGGAAATTAAAGTAGCCCACCTTTGTAAAAATAGTTTAGAAATTGAGACAGCCACAAAGATAAAGAGAGACAGGACATGGAACCCACTGACTCTGCGAGGTTGAGAAACTTAATACTGAGAGTGATGCAGAGGAGTGACCCTTATTTACTATAAGATGGAGGAATTAAAAACATATTGTAAGTTTTCCTGAAGCAAAATGAGAGAACTTTGGCCAAACCAGGAGGAAGGACTCCTGAATACTGTGCAACAAGACAGTCATGCTTATACTGCAGCAGAAACAGAAGCTACAAAGAAGGGAGATGAAGAGGTAGAGCCAACTACTGATGCTGAGAGAGGAATAGGGAGCCATTTCCATGGATGAGGCCCCTTATAGCTCACCCAATACAAAGTGGCAATTTACCAAACCTTGTACACAAAATCATCAACAAAAACAGAATTAACACATTGTATTAATGTGTTGCAAGCACATGCACAAACACACACACACACAAACACACACACACACACACACACACACATCTAACAATAAACTCAGACAGAAAAGGCTACAAATTGAGAGTGGGGTGTAAGTGAAGAGTTGGAAGGATGGGAAATGTGAGAGACTGGGTGAGGAAAAAGCAAAGAGGCAGCAATGTATTTTATTCCATTTATATATTGATGTTAAATGTCCAGTAAAGGGGGGAAAAGGAAAAAGAAGAGATAAAAAAAAAAAAAAAAGAAAAGAAAAGAAAAAACAGAGTGTCAATGGAAGTATGTAAATTATGTAAAGTATGTTGTGTTAGCTACTTTTGCTGTTGCTGTTGATTTTGCTTTAAATATGTAAGATCTTTAGTGAGACTACATGAGCACGCCAAGCATCAAAATAGGCAGCCACTGAAGATTCAGCCCAACGATGAGAACTGACGGTATGGGTTACATAAGAAATTGCAAGAATGCAATGGAATTTAAAGACGTGCAGCAATGTAGGAAACATAAAATTTTCACACAAAATATGTAGTGGTTAATTTAAAAGGGTGGCCTAATAATATTTATCATTAGGCTACAGCTATGGTGGTGGCATTATCTAACCTGCTTTTATAATCAGTAAAGACACAGACTCCTGATGTATTTTAGAGTAAGCCTTTATCTGGAGCAAGGCAGATATTATCTTCTAAGCTATCCTTGTCCCCCAGGTCCATTTCATTTCATTTGCTTCTAATAATTTATATTAGTGCTACCTCCTATCCGTAATCTCAAAATAGTTGCTAAGGCTGTTTATTTCGTCACGTCTTTCCATGAGGAACTTCAGAGTTCCTCTGCATAGTCCACATAGCTCCTTTCCTGTTCCGTGGTAATTCCCCATCTCCTTGCTCTTTTGTCCCTTCTGCTCTTTCTCCCAAGATCCTCTCTGCCCAAAGCTCATGGGCTGTCACTCCACCCCTTCTTCCTGCCTTGCAAAGCTATTTGCTTTTTGTTTGTTGGTCAAACAAGGGGGCAAAGATACACAGCAATATTTGGGGTACATAAGAACGTGTTCATCGGGGCAGCCATTAGATCTTGGGAGCCAGTAACTAGCTTTAATTTTAAACATTTAGTTTTAAATTTTGTGTCTGCTAGTTCCTACTGGTTGTTTCTCATTGAAGTATCTTAAAGCATGCATAAAGCCACATGGTTATAACATGTTCGTATTAATATTAAAACTATCTTTGTAAAATTATTACTCTTATTATTTAATGTTCCATGCCTGGGTGTCTTGCATGTATCTCTGTGTGCCATATGCATGGTTATTTTGCTTGTGGAGGCCAGAAGAAGACATTAGATTAGACACAATCTGGGGTCTGGTAAGTAAACACATAAGGTCCCTGGAACAGAAACTGGTGCTCTCATCTTCACAACACCCTCTAAAATGATTTCCATAGGATATACCAACCCATATTTCTACGTGTATCCAGAAGTGAGTTGATTACATTGAACTTTGATAGAGTTACTGATCATTACTATTTATTTTTTGCTTCACATACATTTAGACATAAATTTAGAAGTGCTATTCTTCTAAGAAGAAGGCTTTCAAAGGGAGTAAGAGAAGATAAACTAGTGTGAGGGGGTGAGTATAGTCATTGCACACTGTACATATATAAAAACTGTCAAAATAAAATCTAAGTAAAATTAACTTAACTAGGGCATAAATAAAATAACATTCAAATGAAGTTTTTCAAAAGGTATTTACTTGGTTTGTTTTGAATATAACCAGAGTCTCATGAAGGGTGACATTATATGTATATGTGTATGAGTGTGTATACTTATATATAGAATTTCTGTGTGTATATATATATATATATATATATATATATACTTTACATATCTAGACCTTGAATAAGAAATGCAACTGATTTTTTTACAAGCATTAACCTATGAATATAAAATTGACTTCTGCCAATATAAAAAAATGAAAGAAAACAAAAAAATGGAAAATGAAGAAATCCGTATGATTCATTTCATCAGTAAGACCATGGTTTTGACCCATTGGTTGAGGTTCTCTATCTATGTTGGGGTTTTTTTGTCCATTTTTGTTTCTTTTTGCATGAAAGATAATCACATTCAAAATAGTGAGCATACTGTTATGTCAAGATGGAATGTTTATAATGTAATGTCTGCGAGGACATAATGCGAGAATCCATAGTAGGTAATTCATTGTGTCTAAGTAATAATTAGAGAATTTGTTCCACATAGTCATAACAATGGCATCTTTCTCTGGAAAAGTTAAGGTCATTACACACTGCTCAGTCCTCTAAGGAGTTTAAACTTGCTTATGTATAGAGTTAGTTGCTTAATATTTTGACACAGTTTTATATGATCATATTTGGTACCACTTAACACACACATCACACATCTGACAGTGAATTCTGAAGGCAATTCTATTCTGTGATCCTTGATGTTTCTTCTTAGAGGACACACTTCTCTTGATTGCTGCTCTGCCTTTTTAAACTATTGATATTTTAGAGTATTGTACTATCTATAATTCAAGCTAAAGATATGTGCTCATGTGAAAACATATATAAACATATTAAGCTTTCTTCAGCTTTTGTTCTGTGAAACAAACTATAAAAGAAAGAACACTATAGGATAATCTCTTATTTCTTAGAAGAAAGTAGTTAATCTCTACAAGAGTTTTAAGAGTTATTATTATTCTTTAGGACAAATTTATTGATGACAGAATAATATCTCAATAATAAATGTCTGAATAATAAATTTAGAAGAAGGGAAATCACACTTGAATGAACTGTAACGCCATTTTTTAAACTTTAATTTTTAATACGTTTATTTATAAGAAAAATGCTTCACCAGAATTCTATATTCTCCTTCATTCATCCTTTTCTACAATTAACATTTTATAATACCATGCTACATAAAATTAATGACTTTTTTCTAAAGCACCTAATTGTAAAAGTAATTTTTATTCTTCTAATGTAAGTGTCATCTCAGAGGCTCACTGCCTCTGTCTGATAACCTAGACCTAGCCCTGGAAGCTTCTAGCCTCCCTACAATTCAATCTAGGCCTAGAATGCTTTCAGCTACTGAGACTTACTGCTGATTAAGCTCACCTTTTCTAACTCTTTGTAAACTCTGGCTAGCTTGTTCAACTCCACACTTCTGGCTCACACTTCTCTCCAAGTTAATTTAAACTGGTTCCTCTCAGTTTCTGACTGGATTGTTCTTCTTAGCCTCAAACTAACTCTAGCAATCTTTTCTATCTGGCTACTTTTCATTATCTGGATAATTCTGTGTTCACTCGTGTCTAGCTTGTTCTCCCTTCAACCTGTCTCCGTAACAGTCTCCCTCCCTCCCTCTGTGCTGCTCTCTTAAATAGCCTCTCATTCCTGTGCTGTTTTCAGGAGAGTTAGGAGTATCCTATCTGTGACCAAGAAAGGTTAATATTAGGTGATAAGGATGTACTGAATACTGAGGAAATAAGACTTTAGCAATATTAGAAGAAATAATCTTATTTTTTTCTAGTTCTAGATTTGTCATAATTTTTCGTGTGTGTGTGTGTGTGTGTGTGTGTGTGTGTGTGTGCGTGTTGGATAAGTCCATAAAAATGTAATTTATAGCAAATGTAACATTTTAATCAAAACTGGAATAGTTCAAAGGGGTCATTCTACATGTACAGAAATTGCCTATCATTCACAGAGCCTGAAGAAGGCAACTGTTTGTTTTACTGGTTAATCAGTCTAGCTGTATGATGGGTTTTGGTGAGTTCATAACAATAAAATAATTATAATATTAAGAATGGAAATATTTGCTATGTTAAAAACCCAAAGTTTTGGTGTCAAAATGCTTTGTAAAATATGATTAACTAAATGCTTAGAATAATAAAGTGCAATTCCCAAAATATGTGTTAAGCACATGCTAGAAATCATTAGAAAATAAATCAAACAATGTAGATGCTTACAGAGGTATTGGTGGTCATATGGTCATATTGTTCTGGAGGATTTAATCGATACTTACATTCAGAGATAAGGGGAATTGAATTATCAGACATATATTTCCTGGTATCTTCTATAATTAAATAATAACTAAAAAGACATTATATAAAACATTGTATGCATCATTAAGTATCTATAATCCAATGTATGTGTAAAATACTTCATGCAATAAATGTTCAAAAGTCATTTGTATGGTATTCAGAAATAACCACAGTACTAAAAGTTATGATCCTGAGAATAAAATAAATCAGCTCCCTACAGAATTTGAAAATGTTCAGATTATCTATTATTTAAAGTAATGAATCAGCTTTCTTTATCACATAAACCTCCCACATGGGAAATCCTATTTTATCTCTTTATACTTCTCTGTTTATACATAGATCTTGTCAAAATATTTCACATGGAACCACAGAATCTCGGCCAAACTTCTCATACCTGTCTTTGATATTTCTGTTCCAAATAAACAGTACTAACACTTATCAAATATTGAATAAACAATATGCTAGGCAAATCACAGCACCTTTAATCATCATCTGTTTCAAATAATATGGTCCTGAAATAGCAGCTAGTGGAACGCAGCTTAACAACTAGTCAGTAGGCTTGGCAGTAATACTAAAACAACATTTGGTGATAAAATCATTCCTGGCAATGGGTGTTATCTGTTTTTGTCAAAGACAATGTACTTGTTACCTTTACATTGGTATTTGAAGAAATTTTCACATGTCTAGACAGAAAACACATAAGGCTGTTTATGGCAGGCACTGTTTTAGCAGCTCCTGGAAATGTTCATCGGGTAGTCACCATGTTAATAAGACTGGGTCTGGTTTCAGGTTCCCATGAAGAAAATAAGACATACTCTAATGACAGCAGTGTATAATCAGGTTATTGAGAAAGGTATGTGGCTTCAGTTGGCCCTTGTTTTCATCCTGTTCAGATGAAGCAAGCTACCATTTTGTGAATCACTCTTTGGAGAGGTCTATGTGGCAAGTTACCAATGGAAAGCTCCTGTGTGCAGCTGGTGTGGAGCTGAGGTTTCAGTCCAAAAATATGGCAGAAATGCATCGTTGCCAGTAATTAGCTTAGTAGACTGGGAAGTCGATCCAATTAAGTCTAGTGATGAATGACTGCATCTACCTGAGTGAACTCTTGACTCAGAGATTGTTGATAAATGACTATTGTTTTATGACTGTTACTTTTGTAGCAATTTGTGACACAATTAACAGGAATTGATACAGTTTAAAAATAGACATAAAGACAATCGTTTTTAATTTGGAACTGAAATACCATAAATCAACACACATCTATGTAAATGTGAATAACAGCATTTTCTGAATTTTACTCATTAAATAATTCCAGTGTGACAATTTACAAAAATCTATTCCTGAATCCTATTGTTCTATTGGAAATATTTATCAGGTTATGACATTTTATTTTTCTAGCTTTGCTACCTTTTTTACTACATCATTTTTTTAAAGAGTCAGGAAAAGAGAAGAGGCAGAAAAACCTGAATTTGCAAATCTCTTCATTCCAAAGAGCGTTTCCATTACAAAGAAGATGTTCCAAGGAAAGACAGTTGAAGTTCAACAATAGCTAAGGATTTAAGACCCCTTGGAACTCAAGCATTCATTCTCCTTCTAAGAACCAACCTTTGCCAACTCAGAATTTGAGACATAAATGAACCCTGAATTTCTAATAGAGATTAAAATAATTCTTGAAGAATGCCACAGAGGTTCTCTTCTTGATGGCAGTGCCATCTGCAAGGTACTTTAAGGTTCTGAATTCTCATCTCAGTCGAAAATTAATTATAACAGTATCTCAGCCTTTAATAGATTTTAAATTATATGAAGCCCTCTCTGTGTTTTTAGTGTATAATTCCTTTACAGTAACAGCTGAATAGACATAAAGAATAAACTTTATGAAGCATGCACCATATCAGTAACTTCCATGTATTTGCAGTCCTTATGTTTTAATGTATGCTCTGAATACAATGAATTCGCAATCTATTAGGAAAAAATTTAGTAGAAATTTGCTTATTTACTTCTAGTGATTGCTGACTTTTTTCTTTCAAGTAAGTGTAACATAACTCTTTTTTGTACTAAATGTAGTTAAACTCAATTTCAGAGCTCTAAATAGCAAATTTGTTCTAATCATTGGCAGTACTATATTCAAGAATGGAGATCAGTTAAGGAATACTAGAAAATACAGAGCTTTCTTTCTGGTAAAAGTGATTTGATGACAATATGGTCATGTTAGATGATGCAAAGTCCAGCATTACCTAAACCCTTATGGAATTCACTGTAATACGTGAAAACATCACTAAAATAAAATACTACCTAAATATTTAGTTATGTCTCTGTATCTATGTGTATGTGCAGGTGAGTGCAATGCCTATGAAGGCAGGAGGTTGTCACATCTCTGGGAGCTGGTGATCTGGGGCCAGGAAACTTCAATCCTTTGCAAGAGCAGAAAGGTCCATTAAATGATGACCCATGACTTAGTCCTGTACTATTCATTTTGATCTATGGTTCTCAGCACTGCCAATGAACACAATATAATAATTTTTATCTCCCATAATTGTTGTGAGGACGGAATTAACTACAGGAAGAGCAATAGCAATATAGTAAGATTATCTAAAATATAAAATATTCTATATCTCTATTACTGTTTTTCCCATTATAGTATGAGTTTGACAGAACAACTTTTACATTATTTTTTATAAATTGTATAATTATATATTTAACATGAATATATGTAAAAAACAAATAACAAAAATGAATACCAGGCACAGTGGTGCAAACCTATAATTCCAGCATATGGGAGACAGAGCCAGATGTATCTCTATGATTTCAAGGATAGAGTGGTCTACAAAGTGAGTACAGGACAGCTACAGCTACACAGAGAAATTCTGTCATGGAAAACCAAGCAAGCAAGCAAGCAAGCAAACAAAATGTACATAAGTAATATAGTTCTATCTAATGTTTATTTTATAGGTGTTTGTTTTATAGTATAGTTGAAATACTCTTTCTGTTAATGAATTTGATAAATAAGCATAGATCAACAATAGTAAAAAAGATGGTTGGATCGTTTAGTAGGCATATGCATACATATAATATGTATACCTACCTAAGTTAATATAAATACACATACATACATACATACATACATATGTACACACACATATATGTGATGTTAAAAATAATGTTGATGTGTTTCTTAACCGAACAATGTCCAAAGAAGCCAATGTCCAAATATATCCACCTTAGTGTATATATTTCTGTGTAAGTCTGAAAGCGAGACTCACATAATGTGTTCTGTGATCTAAATCAAACTGCTTCAAATGAGATTCTTATAGGAAATAAAAGCAAAGTAGTAAACGACAACAAGAAGAAAGAAAAGAGCATTTAGATAAAAACTAAATGGGCTGGTAGTGGAAATTACTAGGCAGATTGGCACAGCTTTTCTTAAAATTTACACAAAATCCTCTACAAAATTACCTGATATGCATTAATTGCAAAGCTTCTGAAATGGGTCAAATTTTAGACTTTATTCTGATCTTCCATATGTCTGTAGAAGTGTACATTAAATTAAAAGCATAATGAAAACATAAAAATAATAATTGAATAGTACAAGTGAGAGAAAATGTATCACTTTAAATTGCTTTATAGTCACCTCAATAGATTACAATAGGAAACAGTAGTATAAATAAACACAAAAGAATCACACAAAGACGGACACATTGCTTCCTCTGCATACAGTAGTTTTCCCCCATACAAAATTTAAAAGTATGCACAGGATGTGTATAGAATACATGACTGTTAGCCCACAGAGACACTCAAATCCAACTAGGTTTCATAATTATCATCAGCTAAAATTGATTCACAACAGAAACCTGCTGAAAACTGCTGTTGTTTGAATTTTTAATTATATAACATAATACAGACAGTCATAAGATTATATCATAAGTTACAACAAGTACATGTTGTGCTTTCATTTCTGAAATTAGTTAAAAAATCCTAGAAATTTTATATTATCAATTTAATAACTTATTTGACAACTGTAACATTGCATTTTGAGTTTTTTCACAAGCATGTTACTAGGCTATATAAATATTAGAATAGCTTTGTGTGTATCTGTCAAATAAAATGAATTATATCAAATTATGTGTAGAGTATATAGTATATTATATATAGTACAGTGAATAGTTACAAAATTTTATTTGAAAAATTCTCAATAATGACAAAGTTATACTAATTAAATTGAATAATCTGTTCCATTATAAATTTAGCATTTGTAAATTCTTCTAAATAAATGTGTTATGTACTCATTCAGATAAATATCTGCATACATTATTTCGAACTAAAAATGGGTATACATATACACTGATTAAAACTTGATAAGAAAAAGTTTTATCATGTCTGTGTTCTACCATGTGGTTTTTGAAAACTGAACTCAGGACCTCTTGGAAAGCAGACAGTGCTCTTAACCGCTGAGTCATCCTAAGGTCTTCAAAAGCCTCATAGACCTCCAGAATATTGCATTTAAAGATGCTTTTAATATCTTAAAGATTCTTTGACCACATGTTAACTCCTGACAACACTCAGCCTTCCTTAAGAAGATGCTGAGCATCAAAGAACCTCCTTTTGGAGATGGCTTCAAATTCTGCAAACCAGACACTGGGGAAAATGTCCACCCTTATGCCACAGACAGAATTCTGCCTGAAAAATGGGAAAGCTTGGATGCAGGCAGAGGCAATAGCCAAACTCTGCCAAGACAGGGTAAGCAAGTCCTCAATAGTTCCTGCCTCACAAATATGTCAGTCATATATATTGGACCAGAAGGCTGAAGATGGTGCTGGAAACTTATAGAGATTTTTGGGTGACTGTTCAGGTAGCAAACTGTCTCTGTCATTTTTACATTTTGGAAGCTGCTCACCTCCACTTCTAGTTTACTCAGGTAATTAAGTTTTATTCCTTCTCAAGTCTCTAATGAGGTTGAAGACCAGATAGTTTAGTCTTACAATTAAGCTTAGTTGTTTAGGGGTTAAGGTATTTTTAGGGATAGATAGATGTTTTAAGTTGATAGAAATGAGATATGATAGATATTGATTTTCATTCAGAATTTTAGACTTACCAAGATAGGAAATATGTTTTCTGCAAGGCTGCCAAGTACATTTAGCCCAAACACCTTGAAAGTAACCTTTATATGATTCCTGATTGTGTTATTGTGCTTCTTTCTGTATGTAGTTTTTAAATTATGTATAATAATATAAATGTATGTACCAATAAAATAAAATAAAATATTTTAAAATAGTTTTATTATTATTGAAATCTGCTATGAAATATTCATCTAAAAACTAATTTTACTTCCAGATGGCTCTTTCATTTTACAGCAAATATATTAACTCATAACTGTACGGTTCTATATGTAGTATGTGTCAGTTCACCATTGACACAGAAATTTGTCACTTACTTGCTAATCCATAGATAGGACATGTTATGTGTAGTAGGCTCAGCATAGATTCATTTCTTTTTTGTAATCACATCAACTCTGATTCTCCTGAATTCATGATAAATTTGCAGCCACATCTATACAGCAAAATGAACTTGGAAAGTTCTTCTATAACTAAAAAAACAGAATTATTTTCATTTGAAGTTAGTGCATTAATAAACTGGAAATTGTTTATTATTATATTACCCACCAATTTATAATAGAAGAGATTTCTCTGCCTCCTTAGGAGTGAAGCCACAAAGGGAAAAGAAGGAGTACAGTGAATCCCATGTAGCCCAGTTGGTAAAAGTGCTGCTCCCCTAACATGCCAAAGCCTAGCAAGTCAACCCCAACAGCTGCAAATCCTGAGCATGCTCCTGCCATCTCAATTCTTGCAGTAAAATATGAAGGCAAGATTAAGGTTATCGTCAACTACATAAAGAAATGCCCCATTTCTCTTCTCATTTCTCTTAAAGAATTGATTAGGTTTTAGATTAAAGGTGATTGAAGACCAGAATTACAGCACAGAGATAAAGAATGTTCTTGGGTTATCAAGGCACTGGGTTCAGTTTACAGCACTATAAAACAAATAGAGCCCAAAACAGACTGACTAGCCAGTCAAAAAACTGAGCAATGTCATTCAAAATCAAAACGACCACCATCACCTCAGCAAATATGATATTTAGGTAAGAATTACCTTCCATGTCTGTGAGGAAAGCTGGGAGCCAGAAAGGTAGCCTTCCCCAGGTCCAAATGGCTCACACTGACAACATTCATACAAGTAAGAGTATGCATCTGAGAAGGTTATATTTGGGAATATATATGGTATACATACCCATTTATACTTACAGCTAGAATTAGTAAAAAGAGAGAGAGAGAGAGAGAGAGAGAGAGAGAGAGAGAGAGAGAGAGAGAGAGAGAGACAGACAGACAGACAGACAGACAGACAGAGAGACAGACAGACAGACAGAGAGACAGACAGACAGAGAGATAGAGACTAAGAATTTGAAGGAGAGTAGGGAGAGAGATATGGGAGGAAAGGGAAGAAAGAACTGTAACTATATTGTAACATCAACAATAAAATCAAAATATTTGTAGAAACTTGTAAATAAAACATTTATGAAAAGAAAGTAAGAACTGTTTTGAATGAGTTACTTGTAAAGAAACAGTATCACACAGTCTTTACCTAGTATATGCTTTATATTCTATACTGTGATAAGTCTAAGTAAACTCTTATTTTTTCACTTTGTGGCACAGTGTGCTTATAATTTCAATCACAATACCTTTACATTTTAATTGGTTCAATTAAGGTAATTTCATATAAATCATTTGCACCACTTAGATGAAAAGAGAGAAACTGACAAGTTCTTGAATCATAACACATAAAATCTCCCCATAAAATGCATCAGTCCCAGATGTCTCCATCCATTTCTGATTTGTACTTTACATCACTTCTTTGCAGGGATATTGATGCAGTGATGAGAAAAGATGATAATAGAAAACTGGAAGATTTGGTGGCATCTCTTCCAACTAGTATTAATTAGAACAATGTTTCTTACATCATAAAATTTATATTTTTTATGTTTTGATTATATTAATTTTAAAGTGATACCTGTGTTTGATAGAACATTTGAGAATATTTTTGAGTTCTTAAGTGCTGTGTAATATTTACATGTATTTGTGTGTAAATGTATCATGTGTTACATATGTATGACTATTTATTTTAGTGTGTGTGTATGTGTATGTGTGTATGTGTGTGTGTGTGTGTGTGTGTGTGTGTGTGTGTGTGTGTGTGTGT
>OU015747.1:10552445-10573612 GCA_907169655.1 Acomys percivali | reverse complement strand
TCTCTCTCTCTCTCTCTCTCTCTCTCTCTCTCTCTCTCTCTCTCTCTATTTCTTTCTTTCTCTCTCTCCCTGAATGGCTTCCCTACTTCCCTACATAGTGAAAGAACATATGGAAACACAATAGATTACCAAATAAACATTCTAATGCCAGAATTCTAATTTTGAGTTTTGGACCGTGGGTTCCCACATACCCAACAAACATTATCGCCATCATTCTTGTTTCCTCACAAAAAGTTGATGGTAAGGCCTTATTGTTGATAATACCACATCCTGTGTCATGTAACACTGATAAATCAAACTCATGCTCACATGGAATCATCATCCATACTGTCTCACATTGTCTAGTCCTGAGAAGTATTATAAACACTGATGGAAAACAAAAGTAATTGTCAGTCTCAGACAGTTGTGATCCTTGAGAAAGTAATGGCTCTTCCTGGTGAGGTATGCACACTGGTAAAACAGTGACACAAATTTTACAGGTGTAACCATTTCCTGAACTGCTCTAAAAGAAGGTCATCTTTCTAGGTCATTAACTAAGCCAAAAAACATGTGTCTGGGTAGGTCATATGTCCTGAGGAGAGTCTAATGCTCTCTCTTTCATAAATGTGCATATCAACAAACTGTTCACTAAGTTCATGTCTTTATACCTATAAATTAGTGTATTGGGCTTGTACATCTAGGTATCCTGCTTTCTTGGAAGACTCTAGTTTTTTTTGTTGTTGTTGGTTTTTTTTGTGTGTGTGTATGTGTGTGTGTGTGTGTGTGTGTGTGTGTGTGTTAGGTCTAAAGTTTTGTTGTCACAATGATATTTATATCATTTACTTCACATGAATGAGACTGAAAACAAATTGTTCATGTTCATTCCATTATGAATACACATTATTTTTCCAGGAATTTAATTTAGTATGCTGATTTTATAAGGAGAATATTTAAAGGGAATAGCATGTAACACTTACTTTTTAAAGTTTCCCCAAATCTCTTATTTGTGGACATATGGATGACATTTAATTGCAAGATCCATGGTCTGAGTAGATTACATAATATAAGTCTGATTCTGTAGTAAAATGTAAGTCTACTGAGACTTCCTGATTATCAATCCTGTGTCATTGCACAGGTCAGAATTCAATCCATTTTTTTCCTCATTAACCTATTTCCCATACTGACTCTTTACATCTGTTCTTAATTACTTTTTCCCCTTTAGCTTTAATATATTTATATCATATATATATATATGTACACCAGTTCATATGCACAGAAGACTTGTGTTTTACATTTAGAGATGTGGAGATCACAATGGAATCATCATATAAAGAAAAATAGTAGATCCAGTCATGGTGGCACCTGCCAGTTATCACAACACTTGCGTTACTGAGCCAGGAAGTTCACAAAATTTGTCTCCCAGTTGTGCTAGATAAAAGATACCCCAACTTTTAGAGAAAAAGTAAACTTTAGGGCAATGTTTAATGTACTACTCTGTCATTAAGAGTTTCATTTCCTTAAAACAATGTTGATGTATGTCCTATCTAATAAGTAGTCACTACCCAGATGACACAAATTAAAATGATTGAAGTGCTGACCAGAGCTTAATGTTGTTTTTTCAGCAGCATGTAGAGTCACTTCAATTCCTTGAATATGCTGAGTTATCTTCTTTCCAGTACACTGCTTAGCTATAAACACAAATGGTCTATGACTTTGTCACATAAGAGCTAAATCCAAAGTAAAATTTTAAAATTGCAAACAGAAGGATTTTACTATTACTTAAGACATATAGTAGTAGCATGAAGTGTTATGCATACTTAGTAAATATTTCCATTGCTTAATTTGTTAATGTGCACTAGTTTTCTTTTATTAAATGGTGGTTCAAAATCTAAAACATAAATGGAGGATGAGATAAAGGAATTATAAGTCTTGGCAGAGAGATATTTCAATGCATCAGACAAAACCTCGAGCAATTCATCAGAGTCACAGAAAAATATATAGTGTTTAACCGTAACATTCATTTTCTACTTTCCATAGCATAACGATAGTGCTGCATTTTCTCCAGTAATGCCACCTGAAAGGACTAGACAAAAGAATTGCTCCTGCTTTCCTAAATTATGTCTCATTGTTCCCGTAGATATAAATCCTGAGTGCAATAAACATGTACTGCATTCCCTCACTGTGATTAGCTGAGTCCACTGCCGGCACCAAGGTGTGAATACAGGACCTCTTTGAAGGAGATGCTCTGTTTTACTCCAATTTGTTCACAGTGCTCTAACCTTTAAGTTATTAAATACAGGTTTCCATAGATCTGCTTGAACTAAAAAGCTTGGTAAATTAAAGCAAGAGAAGGTAGTTTCTACTCCCTAGCATGTTGAAATATTCTCATCAAATAACTGTTAAATATACACCTCAAGAAGTACTGTAGAAGCCTGGTAAAACCTGCAAGCAAAAAGAAATAAATTAGCACTTAACAAACATCTTTCTGAACATGATTGTAAGTTACTGAATCAACTGTTAATAATGGAGGAATGTTATCTTTCTCAATCCCTCTGCAACATCAAGATGATTTTTTCAAACAATTTGAATTGTGAACACTCAAATTGAAAATGTGACTTTTTTTTGTTAAACCCTTAGTCATGTATAAGTTTCCTTCCTATACATTTTCAAAGACAATGGCCAAAGTACACATTCTTTTTGATTGCTGAAGCAATGTTTTATCAAGAATTCGTATTTCAGAGCTCCAGAATCTTAGAGCTGAAATATTTCAGGTCCAATTTGTTCAATACATAGTTATATCTACATTTCAGGATATTAGATGATGCTCTTCAAATTCTCTCAGGTGTGAGTTTCAATTTACTCCTTTTAATTAAAAAATGTAAAAAGCACATTTTGATTATGCTTTCCCCTTTATCCAAGCTCCTCCCAAATTCTCTCTCTCTCTCTCTCTCTCTCTCTCTCTCTCTCTCTCTCTCTCTCTCTCTCTCTCTGTGTGTGTGTGTGTGTGTGTGTGTGTGTGTGTGTGTGTGTGTGTGTTTGCATGTGTGTTTCTCTGTATCTGTCTCTGTCTTTCAAAAAAACCAAACAGAAAGTAATAATTAAACAAATGGCAAAAAGGACAAATACAAAAACAAAGCTCAGAAAAATAAAAATAAATGGAGTGCATTTTGAGTTGGCGAACTACTCCTAGGCATGGCATCTATACTGGAATGTGATTGATTCAGTGACACCACATGAAGTATATTGATTTTCCATTTACCAAAATATACTGATCGCAAATAGCTTCCAATTGTATGGATGTAACCAACCACTTTATAACTAAATTCCACACACACAACATGAGATAGGGCCAATAAGCTGACATAATCAGAGAGCCAAGCATTTGAGATTCACTAAGTCATGGGCCTAGTAGAAATACTATTACTATTATTCTGCTAAAGAAACATAGGAATAAAATCACCCCTAATGACAGATTGCTAAATCCACCTATCAGAGCATAATCTAGTCCTCATCGGAGAAGCAGCTCGTGGGCTGTCATTGCTCCTCAACACTATGATCAAGGACTAACCCTCTGAACCTATAACCAAGCCCCACTTAATTGTTCTCTTTCCTTTGTTACCTTGGTTGTGATTTCTTTTTAAAGCAATATAAACAACTGAGATAGTTATATGATACCTGTATAATAAATACACGTGTAAATATACAATAAATCGTGAAAACAAATTTGAAGTTTGAAAGATAATGTGAGCAGTTAGTATGCTTGAAAGTCTTATGAAGAGGAAGGAAAGGGGAAAATGGTACAATTTTATTACAATCTAATATTTTTCTATTTTTTTTTATTGAAAATAGATCTTTCTCCTATATATGTCTGACCAGTTTACCCCTCCCCCGCTACTACTCATGCCTCCCCCACCTTTTCTTTCCATATAATTTTTTTTTAATTATAAGAAACCTATGTTTTTCAACATTTATCTCTCAAAAAATCTTTGCTGTTTCATGTAATTCTACAACTGAAAGCCCCTGTTACATTGTTTTCATGGTCCTGTACAAGTTTGAAAATATCTCCTCAAATTAATTATGTCGTAGTAGTCTTTAAAATAATGATCCCGATATAACTTTTTTATCTTGGGGATTTAAACAGTTACTTTGAACTTGACTTTCTATGTTTAAGTGCTTCTGAACAAAAGCAACTTGAATTTATAAGTCTATTTTGGCTTTGTCTGTGCTAAAATTTGTCTTGAGGTGATCTGAAGTTTATCCATTTATGCCTTGTTTGATTATTTGGTATTATTGATTTATGTGGCTTGACAATTATTTCACTATCTTAAGGTACCACATATTTGTAAACAGCATTGACATTTCAGGTAATTTTCTATTACTAAAAGAAAAAAATGATAGAAAAATAAATATATCCTTGTAGTATCTAGTTCAGGACTGACTGTGGGAGAGACTGCTTCATCTTTTATATCTAAGAACATTTAGCTAGCAATTCTTTTGTCTGTTTAGTAAAGTATATCTTTTTATTCATTTTCTCAAAAGATACTGAATTGAATTAGGGAAACAAACATCCTCACTACATAAAATTGAAAATTGCTAATTTCTCACTTATATGGATTTCTTAGGACATTTGATTCTTTTTTTTAAAATGCCTTCCTTGAGCAATAGCTTTGTAAATTGAGCTGTTAAACTGATTCATGCTTAGACCAGCAAAAAAAGGCAGTAAGTGCCTCTGAATCTTTCATAAATGCTACTGAAAAGATTTCAGTCTGTGCTTGCCCCTTACCCCTGCTATTTTGTGTCATAATGCATCATTACAAACTGATGTTCATTCCTGTGCAAGTCAGCAAAATGGGAGATTACATAGTGTACGTTGGCTCCTTTCCTTGAATTAACTGTGTCACTTTTGATTTGTTGTTATTGGACTGTGTCTTAGGGCTTTTTAGCACAGGCAGATGTGGTACAAACATATACAGCCATTCCTATTGGTATGGTAATTTGTCATCTACACCCTGTATATTTTCAAGATTTTCATGCAGATACAATCTCTCTCTCTCTCTCTCTCTCTCTCTCTCTCTCTCTTTTTTTTTTTTTTTTTTTTTTTTTTTTTGAGACTGAGTTTCTCTGTGTAGCCTTGGCTGTCCTGGACTTGCTTTGTAGACCAGGCTGGCCTTGAACTCACAGCGATCCACCTGCCTCTTCCTCCCAAGTGCTGGGATTAAAGGCATGAGCCACCACCGCCGGCTTTTAATACAATCAATCTTAAAATTAGAAAAAAAAATCTTAAAACTGAAAGATATTGATGATGGTTAATCTAAAGAATAGTCTATGGAGACTGTTCCTCATAGAATTTATGGTAGAGAAAGAATTATTTTTGTGAACTCAATAATGAGAGAAAATTTTAAAATGTGAGTATAAAGTACTCTCTTGGGCAGCAAGGAGTGTAATAAGTCTTTCCAATGCCAAGTTTGATCTCGATCAACTAATATCAGTGACCCATTTACAATATTCCCAAAGAGTTTCACCCATGAATAATCTACTTCCAGGTAGAGTACACAGAGCTTTAAATTATGCTCTGATTTTGTTGAAATATTCTGTATATAGTTTTAACCATTGGTCCAAATGTTTCATATTTTGAATGGAAAATTAAGCAGTCGTGCGCTTATGAATCATATTTGTGCTGCATCTATCAACAGTTAGATGTTTTACCAGACTGGGTGTACTCATTTAAATAGGTTTACTATGTAAAATGTTATACAGATACAGCTTTAGTGTCAGTTCTATAAATACTGAGGACTTAAAGGGGAATAAGAAATATTCCTTGTACTCAATGAGGTCAAGATAAAGAAGAATATAAAAAATGACCAACAGTAAAGAAGAGCGCCTGCTGCTGAAGTGAATGGGTAAGGGTGGTATTAGCAAAACCTAGGACTTCAAGTTCTACTGTTGGTTTGCTGAGAACTTAATTTATGATCTGGAATAGCCCTCGATGTGTGTGTTTCATAAAGAATGATACACTTAAAGTGTTTACTATGTAGAATGCAGAATAAGCTGATGACAACGGAACCATTCCAGAGGTAATGTAAAAAAATTTTTTTGAAAAATCTGATAAGCCATTCCAGGAAGCTGCTGCCTTATAACCTTGGAAGAGGAGATGAGAGACAGAATCCAAGCAATGTTTTATACTCCATGACACACTTGGACAGAAATGAAATCTCCAAATGCATCTGTTGACAATATGGGAATATTAAGAAAAATGAGATATTTTAGTATATAAGAAATTGCCTCAGTCTGAGGTAAAATAGAGAATTTTTTTAACATGCATATTTATGGACATGCATGCTTATAAGCATGCTAGTTTACATATGTGCACAATAAAGTGTTCTCCATAACCCCATAAATTTAAAACATTTTCAGGATGTTTTTTTGACATTAAAATGACAAAAACAAGATTTTGTGAGTCTTATATCATTTACAAAGTGGTAGTAGACTCAAATATTTCCAAAACTTGTTTCCTATTTCAGTCTGATTTTTTAAAAAATCTAACCTCAAAGACATACAGACTATGACATTTAAAATGTGTTTATTGTTTTAAAGATTCACTGACAATGAGGCAGCTTAACTCCTGCAACACCCAGCCTACCTCAAAAAGGATTATGAGCATCAAAGAACCTCCTTATGGATATGGCTTAAAATGTTAAAAAGTGGCAAACAAGCCACTGGGCAAAATGACCTCATTTCTACCACAGAGAGAATTCTTCCTAAAAACACCACAAGCATGGATGCAGGCAGAGTCCATGGCCAAACTCTGCCAAGACCGGGTAAGCCAGTCCTCAATAAGTTCTGCCTCACAAATATGTCTGTCACACATACGGGACCAGAAGGCTGAAGATGATGCTCCAACTTTATAGAGAATTTTGGGTGACTGTTCAGACAACAAACTGTCTCTGTCATCTTCTCATTTGGAAAGCTACTAACCTGCACTCCTGGCATACTCAGGTATTCACATTTATTCCTTCTCAAATCTCTGATGGAGTTGAAGACCAGGTAGCTCACTTTTACACTGAAGCTTGGTTGTTTAGGGGTTAAGATATTTTTAGGCCTAGATAGATGCTTTAATTTGATAGTGACAAAATGTGATAGAGATTCATTTACATTCAGAAATTTAGATGCACCATATAGGAAAGATGTTTTCTTCAAGGCTGCCAAATACAAATAGCCAGAACACTAGGAATGTAACATTTATATAATTCCAATTGTGTCATGGTTCTTCTTGCTATAGGTAGTTTATTGTGTATATCTGTAGTAATATAAATGTATATGTAAAAAATTAAAATATTAATAAAAAAGAAAGAAAAAAGTATTCACAGTGGTAAAATTGTAATATACATACCATTTTTTTTGTGTGTAATTGATGTGAAGTATAAAATGTGTGTCTTCCCTTAAGACTTAAAGTAAAGAAACTGTTAGTAAATATGTAAATGTTAACTGTGATGTTTCAAGTGTGCCATATGATCAAATCAAGAACACTATATAAATTTTCTCAGGAATATAAAGATGGCCTACTTGTTTAAATGCAGAAAAAAGTATTTATGTACTTAAAAAATACAAATAAAAAATAAATATTGCTATCTATCTATCATCTATATATATCTATTTATATAGGTAAAATGTACATATATTTATGAGAAGATATTTCCTTTATTTAAATGGCTTTTAACATTCCATAGGCTATATTGCCCTGGAAATATGAGAAATAATGTTATATACCTATTAATTAACAATTATTTACATATAGAGTAACATTTTCTTATTTTTATATTCATGTTGCAAATTTAAAATACTTACAAAGAATCCATACTTCCTACTTGAAAGACATATGTAGGGAATTCAGAAAAGTGTTCCACGGTCAAATATGCACTTAACATGTTTGAGGCACAAGGCCTAATACCTGGCACCACATGTGAAGAAAAATGAAGACTCTAGTACAGATTCATTTGTCTCATTGATATATATATATAGTCTAGACCTTATAAACCACACAAACTTGGATGTGAATTATCGTTCCCTGTTCTCACAGGAAAGAACAAGGAAAGATAACCTCTCCATGTTACATCGAGCATTAAATAATTCAATGTGCCATTTGCCAATAATCATGAAAAAGTGTTCTTGCTCTGCACTTTGCTCTCACATTATTTCTTAATTAGGTTACTTTCTGTGATGCTGAAACAGGCTATTGTCTAATTGAAGATGTTATGGATAATCAATAATATGCAGAAGAAAGTGGCTGATGTGCCATCTTCCTGTTTGCCAAAATTATTAGCTGAGGGCCGTGACATGCCTTGCTAGTAGAGGGTGGCTGGCTAATTGGAAATCAGAAGTTAACATAAAAAGCAGAAATTTTAAATTATTCATGTTCCTAGGAACAGAAAAAAGATTAACTTATACAAAAAGACAATGGAAACAAATACATTTTAAAAACATACATATTTTGCTCAGTATTATAATGCATTTATACAATCCTAAAATTACACTGATAAATAGATAGATGATAGATAGATAAATAGATAGATAGACAGACAGATAGATAGTAGGGTTACAGGTGTTTTCCATGAATGTAATTTTTATAAGAAGAGCATGTGAATTCAATTGATATTCTAGTCCATACTTCATCAAGATATTATTATTAGCACTCATCATTTCGGACTCTTTTCTATACATATTTTTTTTAAACATATATAGAAGAAAATATGTCTGAGGCATGTGGCCACATGTACAGTATTAGTAGAAATTAATAGAGAATAATTAACATAAGCCAAAGTAGCTTCTCCATTGATGTTAAAATTTATTTTAAACTAATTTTTAGGATAATATCTTGTTAACTTTAGATGATTTTCAATACTAGTTAATCAAATATTACATATTTTATATAAATGGTTGTAGAGTTTTGATGAGCTCGCAAACTTCACAGCCTGCCCTCCATTGTCTTTGTAACTTTCACCCTGTCTTCCATGATCCCACAAAGGTTCATTAAGATCTGAGCACTCACTGGCTCTTCCAGAAAAATGTTTCAAATCCCTAAATGAAACTATGGTCTAAATCATAAATTTACAAATAGTTCAAAATATGAAAGTCACGCAGTTAGGTCTTGCACAACAGCACCCCATACACCTGGTACCAATTAAAACTCTAGTTTCTTCTTGTTATGTGATGAAACACCCATAAAAACCAACTTGAGGAGAAAAGAGTGTATTTTATCTTATATTTTTACATTAGTCAGAGTTCTCTAGAGTAGCAGAACTTATAGCATGAATCTCTTTACACACACACACACATACACACACACACACACACACACACACTCATTAATTTATTAGAATTGCTTACAGGCTATGTTCCAACTAATCTAAGAATGGTGGGTTATAAAGAGAAAGTCCAAGTACCCAGAAATTGCTCAGTCCACAAGGCTGGATGTCCCAGGTGGTCTTTAGTAAATTCTGGAACTTTCAAGGAGTAGGCTCTAATGGTAGTGAAGGAATGGCTCTGCTAGCAAGGCAAGAGCAAGCAGGCAAAGAGCAGAGCATTTGTTTTCCATGTCCCTAATCTGGCTTCCAGGAGAAGATGTGGCCCACATTAAATGTGTGTCCTCTTGCCTTAAGGTCCAGGTCAAATATGTGTATCTTCCTGCATCAATCACACTTGGTTTGATGTGGATGTGGATTTACCCACATCAAACAAAGCAAAAAATATATCAAAGGTGGCCTCCATTTCAGGATTGTAGTGATTGTAGTTAATTCCAGATGTAGCCAAATATTAATAAAACATCATCACAAAATTGTAGTACATCTTTGAAAGAATCCAAGGTCGGAACTTGAGGAATGAAGCTAGAGTCAGGATATGAAGTAACACTGTTTTTTTGGCTTGGCATCCCCTGGCTTTCTCAGTAAGCTTTCTTACACAGTCCTGGTCCATCTGCAGAGAAAAGAAACCACTCATTTCTGGCTGATAAATCACATATCAAATTGCATTCAAGAAAATAGACCACAAACTTGCCTATAGACCAATCTGATTAGGAAATTTCTCAATTGAGATTCCTCTTCCCAACTACATCTTTGCTTATATTTTGGCAGAAACTAACCACTATACCTATTAATATAATTGGAAAATATAAATTTTTGATATTTACATTGTTCAATTACTTTACTTACACATCTTTGACTCCTGCATCATTCATTAGTTATACCAATAGAAATATATGGGGTTTTTTGTACATTTTCTTATGTATTTTAATATATGCAATTGCAAACCATTCAATACTATTATTAAAATATTATCTCACTTAGATTAAACCAGAGTGTCAATAATTGTATGCAGGAAATACCTTTACCTCACATGAACTAGAAAGGTTTAAGTAGATGTTAGTAGTTTTGAAGACGATTTACATTGAATATGCCCGTATTGTAGGAGCAAAGTAATGTTACTACGAAATGCTTTAAAAGACTGAGGTGATTTCAATATTTTACTATTCCAACTATTGTTCATATATATATATATATGTGTGTGTGTGTATGTATTTATATAATTTATTCATACATTACGTTCTGATTGTTATTCCCTCACTCTTATCTTCCTGTGCCTACCCTCCCTCCCTCTTCTGCCCTATTCCTTTCCTCTAGACCTCTGATTGGGGGGCCCTTCTACCCTACTATCTGGCCAGAGCCTATCAGGTCTCATTATAGTCTGCATCCCCTTCTTCTGTGTGCCTGCAAGGTGGTCCTGCATTTTTCTTGGTTGGTGCATCAGTTTATGCATGCTACCCTGTCCTACTATTGTTCTTTATGCCTATATGCTTTGATGTTTAAAAACAATTAATTTGAACCAATGAGTTTATATAGAAAGAAGTCATAATTCTGCAAAATTTCAAAATACCCTACGGTGTATATATTTGAAATAATCCTTTTTTGTCAATCTCTGTACTCCGTAACACATAAACGTTGTATTGATAAGACATACACTTTAGGGATTTAAGAGTTTTTGCACTCCTTTCATTTTCTCTATTGTCCTCTTACTTGATAAGCTAACAACACTCTTAACTATTTGATGATGATTTTAATACATATGTGTGTCATTTGCTATTATTGAATATCTTTAAAATTTTTAAATATAAACCAGGGAGATTACGGAGAAAGAAATCTTTCTCTGCAAGTTTCAAAATATACTAGAGTGCACTGTTTTGAAATATTCCTGCTTTTTTTTTTATTTCTGCACTCCAGGGGACTTAAACATTGAATTAACAAGACATATACATTAGGGATCAAGACATAAGTAAGCTGAATTAAGTGTCTCCAGGGAGTACTTTGATTACATAATTTGATTACCTTTCAACTTGAATCTTTCAATCTACATGTTATCTAAAATAATCTTTCTGAAGGGCAGCTCATTGCTTTTAATCCTATGGTTTCTTCCTCCAAAATCAATTTTATATTCTAAATTATTAGATATTTTTACAATTATTAAAATATTGTTCTTTTTCTTCAATAAAGAAACATTATTGCTTCATTTAGATTATTAAAAGACTTTCACCAATTAATGAGACCAGCGCTAAATGTGCCAACTTCATGTATTATCCTGAGAAACATAAAAATTCTTCTTTCAAAAATTATTTATTAAGCAGCAGCTACATTTCATGCCTTCTAGTTTCTGGACTTCATAAACTGTTTTAATTAGATATCAGTAAAGTACTTGACATTCCAGAGGTCTTTTAAACAAGCTATTTTCTCTTTCATCCAAGTACTAAACAGCACCAACTTGAGTTCAATTAAGCTTAGGTTTGTGCAGGTGTGGTGATGTGGCCATAAAAACTGGTTTTTGGTAGGTTTGTCTTTGTTGGTGTTTGTTTGTTGTTTTCTTAGAGTCATCAGAAAAAAATATTTTTGACAGTAAAGTTCAATGTAAGCTTATAGAATCCAGGTCTCGATTGTAAGAATTCTAGGTCTTTTGACAGAAATTTGATATCTGTTTTATAGGATCATGGGCAAAGTATTCTTTCTAAGTGCACAAGCAACACAAAGAGAGCTGAATCACTGAAAACACACCCTAGCATGAGTGCCAAACCAAAAGTGACTCAACTTCGGAGCTCTCTGAACAGTGTGAAGGCAGCTTGGTTGACCAGAGGATCTCTTCTCTTAGCAACCTTTCCCCCTGCTTTTCTAAGCTTGTACCATTTATAAGATTCAGGGCCTTGTAAGATTTCTTCACTTACTAAGCCTCGTATTCTTTGATTACTTTCTGAGTTTTATGAGCCTGCCTACTCCCTCAACAAAAATGTTGCTATTTGTAAGAAATGTCCACATAGTATCTTACCCACCCATCTGCTTCATGTATTCGTGCTGCCTCCTCTTCTAAGATGTTTCCCAAGCTTTGGAAACTGTGTTGTACTTGCCTTTTTATTTTCCTTCATCTGTTATTTTCCTTCATCTGTTATATGGGGGTACCTATGACATAGGAACAGCCACTTATGTGCAGGAACAAAACCATATTGGGATGTCTGCAGTACATTACCCATTACGAAAGGTAAGGTTCCGTCAATGACTGATCAAGGTTGAGAACATAAGTATTCTATAGTTGTAAACCAATTCACAGGAGTCAATTACACAGATATATCACACCCATTTGAGCTAACATCACAATAGTAATTGCTTCCACTGGGACATGTGACCTTCCCAGCCATGTAATTTAGCACTGGATTACAGTACCATGTGTGAGTTCCCATTTATGAAGTAAACATTAAAGAAACCAATTGTCCCTCTATTGCACAAGTACGCATAGCTTCCACTCTATGTTAGCAGTTAGTTCACAGAATCAGTTATGTTATTGAACTGTAGTTTACATTTCTTTTTCACCAGCCCATATATAAACTTCCACCACTAAAAATACTAGTCAGAAGTATAGAAAATGTCCATTTAGTTCCATCCCGACTGTTCTTCATGACATGCACCCAAAGCATAGCTTGCACCCAAAGTCACATAGCTTGTGACTCATTCACACTATGCTCATACCATCTGGTTTTACATGAAATTGAAAGAAGACATAAAAACCTACCTGTTATAACTAGACCATCAATAGGCCTCACTTGGTTCTATAGCAAATACAACTGCAATATTTCACAAAAATGCCAAACTGTGGACTCCTCTATGTGTCCAGATGCTATTTAAGCTCAGCCAACTGAACCCAGGGCTACCTGCAGGAAGATAGTCTATATTTAATTAATGCTACTTTCTTCCTGATTTTATGAAGGATTCAATGGGATATTCTGTTAGATATTAAATTAGGTATATACCTTGTTCTCATTCAAATAAATCATATATGTTCTTCCTCATCTCTTGCCTTTACAGCTGTTAACATAAGAACTGCCTGTTCTTCTTTTTCATACTCTCCTTAGAGTCTCTGACTACAACTCAAAAATAATCTAATATTGTACAGTCCAAGTTTTGTTCTATTTGTTCCTCGTTCATTCTCCATCCACATGGAGTCAGTTTGTTTTCATTACTATTGCTACTCAACCAAGTTTGGTGTTCTATTTGTGCCAATTGTGTACCAGTAATATACAGGGATTTGTGGCACCCCTAAGTGTATTCAGTCTCTCTGGTTTGGCATTGATTCAGTTACTGATAAAGGCTTAGGGCTTTTATAGTTCTCTTAACATAGCTTGCACGACATTGATGGTGGGGAGTGAATACATGACACCACACTGCTCTCAAACTTGTCACCTTCACAGAGTCAGATCGTGAGCTGCACCAGGAGAGACTTGGCAAAAAGATCTTTAGTGAAAATCTGTATTGGATTGTAGACTCAATTTTCTTTTTTTCTTTTTCTAAAAATATTTTATTAATTTATTCATATTACTTCTCAATGTTTATCCCATCCCTGGTGTCCTCCCATTCCTCCTTCCCTCCCATTTTCCCCTTACTCCCCTCCCCTATGACTGTGACTGAGGGGGGTTTCCTCCCCCTGTATATGCTCATAGGGTATCAAATCTCTTCTTGATAGACTGCTATCCTTCCTCTGAGTGCCACCAGGCCTCCCCATCCAGAAGACATGGTCAAATATGGGGCACCAGAGTTCATGTGAAAGTCAGTTCCCATTCTCCACTCAACTGTGAAGAATGTCCTGTCCATTGGCTAGATCTGGGTAAGGGTTTGAACCGTTCCAGGGAAGGCTTTGTGGCTCAGGCTCCTGCTGAGATTCCGGGTTCTGGTTACTCTAGGTTCCAGCAGAAGAAATCTTGCTGATTACGCCAGGAGAATCCTTATGGTTTTGTCATTGTGTTCTTTAATCATCTTTTCCTATGGTTTTGGTTAGTTGGGTTATAAGCGACGTACGCTCAGTTACTAAGTTGTAATAAAATATAGCGGTTAAGAAAATTGAGTCCAGTCTTAATGGGGTATAGATATTTGTCACTACCCAGTTTACCTTCACTGTCACAGCCCAAGCTGGTGTAAGAAGTTCATTTATCCATACATGATTTTCCCAACCGTAAGAATTTCATAAATTTACCTGGACCTTTTACCTTGTATTTACTACCCTACAATCATCATGCTTCTATTTGTTGTTGCTGTGGTTGGGGATTTTTGTTGTTGTTTATTTATTTAATTTATTTAGTTTTTAGTTGTTCAGAAAGCTTCTTAACCTGAAAAAGTCTCAGGGATTGCAACATATCATTTATGCAGTTAAATGATTGGCACAGATTAATCCACAATGGCACCATTAACAATACTCTGCTATGTTTACAGATAGGAGTCTAACTTAACCATTCTCTGAGAGGTTCTCCCAGCACCTGATTGAATCAGATGCTGAGATTCACTGGCAAGCATTAGTCAGAGCTTGGGGAGTTCTGTGTAAAAGTGGAAGGGAAAGATGGAAGAACTCATTAAAATTTAGTTATTTCCAAAAGTATTAAATTACTAGGCTCTCTATCTTTATTTTTATGTTAACTTTTGTGGAGAACTCCCTTTTTTGCCACCTGTGTTGTGTAAATTTAAAAAGTTATTGTAGACATAAGGTTATTGTGTAGTATAAATTCTGGTTTCCTGTTCAAATGTTGTGTAAATTCAGCTTCCCACTTGTCCTCCTGATATGACAATAAAGCAATTTATAGCCAATCTGTGAGCAGGGGAGAGAATAAGGATGGAGTTCTTGCCAGCCAGGGGCAGAGGAGTTAGGAGAGGAAGTAGAGGATTCATCCAGGAGATTCAGCCAAGGTGGAGGTCCAAGGAAGACCCAAAGGGAAGAGCTGGAGCACTAGAAAGTGCAAGTATAGCTGGAATGTTTGCGGAGAGCAAGACAAAATACCATAGAAGGATAAGAACAGACTTAAACTGCTCAAGATAGTTGACGGTGATAATGTGAAGTTGATTACATAACATTACTATTTCGACATTTGACTAGGAATAGGCTATTGACTTGATGGCATGATGTATGGTAAGCATATCTCCAGTGCTACTAAGGAAAAAAAAGTCTAGGGGAATACCGCTTACTCAATGCACTACGGCTGTGGGGAGAGTAGAGTGGGTAAGATTTTTTTTTTTATGATTTCAAGTGATTACATATGTATTCCAAAGGTGAGATATAGCTGTACAGAAGTGGAGAAACACAATTCATGGACTGTAAACAGTAGCCTTCTAACCATTTCCACAGCCCGTAAACATGTAAGTACCTATTGGAAAGCATAAAGATACATAATTAGGAAATTAATGAAGAGAGAAGAGGGGACATTCATTTTCCTAAAATGTGTAAGCTACCAGGCTGATTTAATTCTTATTTTATTCTGTAGGCTTCTAGTTTTATTCTTATTTATTCAATAAAATACAGGCATATATTTATTTAATAATGCATTAAAAACCTCATTTTCCTTTTGTGATACTAAAGTGGCAACGAATTGAAACATTTTAAAATATTCCCTATTAAATTTGTATATGAAATAACGAGGATATATGTAATAAGTAGAAGGTGTGATAGTTAGTTCCTTAATGTGGCACTGCAGTTTAAAGTTCTCTTTCGATGGAAGCATATTTGAAAAAGAAAATACACTTGAAAAATTGGTTTTGTTTCTGAATTAATGATTTGTAAATAATGATATTCTCTTATACACTGATATAACGAATTTTTAGATCTTAATCTGAAAATATGATGACGTATTATACCATCTTCAAAGGATGACTGAATTTTCAATTTGGAAAATACTTTGTAGTATATAGCAAAATTGAAGGAGCCGCAATACATTTTATCCAATAACCATCCATCTCATCAAATACCACTTGTTTCACCCAAGCATTTATTCAGAAGGTAATAGTGTAATTGGTGCTTTAACAAGAATTAGGTGTATTAAATGAATAGAAAACATGATCTTTAGCTGAAGAAGCAAGCAGCTTTTTGCTGAAGACAGTAAAACTCAGGTCTTAGTTCTTTTTCTGCAACAGAATATCACATACTAGGCAATTAGTTTTGTAGAAATTTATTTCTTACAGTCTGGAGGCTGTGAAGTTCATTACCAAGATAGCAGCGTATGATAAGGGAATTATTGCTGAGCCACAACACAATCGAGGTTTTTCTCAAATGATCAAACAGATTGAGAAACTGAAAGGAGATGGAAGCTGAACTGGCTTTATAATAAACTAAGCTCACAGTAAATAATCATCCACATTTCGGAAACACACTCTGGACACCATGAGCCCTTCTGACTAAAAAACTTATGAAAGAGCTTTTCGTCTGACACAATCATTATGACAACACAGTATTGATGAGAGATTTGGGGAAGACATTCACCCTATTGGATCTAACAAAAACATACTGCTCGTTAAATATGATATTGTTTCTAGATGTTTATGAAGTAATGCTGTTGATATCATACAGGAGTGGTAAGAAGCATAATTTCAAGGTGAAACTAAACATGGCAGGACAAGACTAGGCACATATTATCACATCAAGGCTGCATGATGCAAGCCAGAAGGAGGATTCGTGTCCCACAATCAGGCAAAAGTGTCAAAAACAGCCCCTGCGACACTGTTAGGAGGAATCCCACAATAACACAAGCTGCTTAGCCACAATATATATGTAGAGGATCAATGTAGGCATGCAGTTATTTTATAAATCAAATGATGATTTATTTACTTCTCATATCAGTTTATTATCCTTGTTCTGAGAATCTCCTACCTCAATGTTGTATAAATACTGCTCCTTGGTTGTCCCCTGATATCGCAATAAAGCAGCTTATAGCCAATTTCTAAGCAGGGGGGAAGAAAAGGCTGGATGTCCTGGCCTCCAGGAAAGGAGAAGTTAGAGGATGGAGTAGGGGATTCAGCATCAGGAGACCAGAAGACATCAGAAAAGAGAGAGAGCTAGAGCAAGGAAAGCTATGAAGTGCAAGTATCTCTTTGATGTGTGCTGGGAGGAAATCAGATTAGCTTAGAGGCTTAAGAATAGTGAGGGAAATATGAGAGAATGGGGAAACTGAAGGATCCAGGGTCCAAGAAACCCAGAAGAAGAACATCATGACGTGCGGATCTGGAAACCTTGTATAGTGGAAATTCCCTGGAATATATGCAGGTGACAGGGGAGAAACTAATAGCAAGACATATTGTCGGACAAAAGAAATATTTTCAAAAAGTGAAAAAACATAATGCTTAAAAGGAGGCAAAGTAAAAACAGATACTCACACCTAATCCAACTAATTCATCAATTTCAATGAGTTGTGGAGTCTATACCTCTGATCATTAACAGAGTATACTAACAGAGTGACTAATAGAGTAGTTACTAGTTAGACATAGTTTATTTTAGGCTGAAATTTAAAGATTCCTTTCCTCCTTCATGATGGTTACATTTTCAGAAAACCCCTCCCATCAGGGCTGAGAGATCTGTGCAAGTGAGGAAGCAGAAATATTAGAAGATGGAGACGTGTTAGTGAAAATTAAGAATCCACCTGGGATGAATAGCTACCTATTGAATGGAAGATACGTATGAGAAGGCTGGAGAGAAAGACCCTTCTAAACAACTAATGGAAAACGGAGCAAGTAAAACCCCCTTATTTGTTTTGGGATGATGTCATTGGTAGAGTGACTACTACACAAATGTGAGGACCAGAGTTTGGATCCCCAGAACCCATATATAATTTCGGTAGATGCGCTGGTCACCTATAATTTCAGCAAACAATGGGTTGAAACAAAAGGTCCCTAAGTCAAGATGTTCAGCTAGACTAACAGGCTTGTGAGCTCCAGTTTCAACAGAGAAATCCTTCATTATCAAAGTGGAGAGAGATTAAGGAAAACAACCAAAATCAATTTGGGTCTCTACATTTATGTGCATACATATCTACATAAACTGTCCAACTTTAAACACCCACTCATGGTCAAGGATACTTACATAAATGTAGTTCACACACATGTACACAAGTTTCCAGTTAAAAGTATTAGAAATATTATAAACATGTTAATTTTCATGATGTCGGTCCTGTTGGGTTTCAATGACACTGTTTCCTTTGAGTCATCCACCACTTCTCCCTCTTATAACCTTATTCCTCCTCTCTTGCATAGATCACACATCGCTGAGGAGAGGAATTTTCTGAATACATTCCTTTGATGACTGAGTGTCCTAAAGTCTCTCTCTTTCTCTGTCTCTCTGTCTCTCTGTCTCTGTCTGTCTCTCTGTCTCTGTCTCTGTCTCTCTGTCTCTCTGTCTCTGTCTGTCTCTGTCTGTCTCTGTCTGTCTCTGTCTCTGTCTCTCTGTCTCTGTCTGTCTCTCTGTCTCTCTGTCTCTCTGTCTCTGTCTCTCTGTCTCTTTCTGTCTCTCTGTCTCTGTCTGTCTCTCTGTCTCTGTCTGTCTCTCTGTCTGTCTCTCTGTCTCTCTGTCTCTGTCTCTGTCTCTCTGTCTCTCTTTCTCTGTCTCCTTGTCTCTCTGTCTCTCTCTGTCTCTGTCTCTGTCTCTCTGTCTCTCTCTGTCTCTCTGTCTCTGTCTCTGTCTCTCTGTCTCTCTTTCTCTGTCTCCTTGTCTCTCTGTCTCTCTGTCTCTGTCTCTGTCTCTCTGTCTCTCTGTCTCTGTCTCTCTGTCTCTCTCTGTCTCTCTGTCTCTCTCTGTCTCTCTGTCTCTCTGTCTCTGTCTCTGTCTCTCTGTCTCTGTCTCTCTGTCTCTCTCTGTCTCTCTGTCTCTCTCTGTCTCTCTGTCTCTGTCTCTGTCTCTGTCTCTCTGTCTCTCTGTCTCTCTCTGTCTCTCTGTCTCTCTGTCTCTCTGACTCTGTCTCTGTCTCTCTGTCTCTCTCTGTCTCTCTGTCTCTCTGTCTCTGTCTCTGTCTCTCTGTCTCTCTCTCTCTCTTTCCATTGTCCAGTAAACATAGTAAGAGTATGACTGATAGAGCCGTAGCACCACATGGAAGACCTGCATAAGTTCCAACCAGACCAGGTACCATCACAGAATGTGGTGGAGACAGGTTGGACTCACTGTCCCACCCCTAAGCAAGAATCTATTGCCATTGATACTTACTATCAATACTGTGTGTAGCCACCATAATCTAAACCCATCCCCTTCTCAGGAGTGTTTGGCCACCACAAAACAAATTCCATATTTTCTTTTTGTGGATATTTTTGTTTCCATTAGTTTTGGGCATTTTTGTCTTATTGTTCTTAATGTTTGTTTGTTTTGATGTTCATTTTTGTGGTTTTGTTTTGTTTGCTTTATTTTAGAGAGAGAAAACCTGAAGTTGGGTGAGTAAGTGATCTGAAAGGTCTCGGTGAGTTAGAGAAGGAGAAAATATTATCAAAATACATTCTACATAAAAACAATCAAGGTAGTTGTTGTCTGATTCTGACAGAGGAAAAAATTAATGTTCTCAGAAAATCTAGTGATAAAAGTGATAAAACTAAATAATTTGTTTACATGAAGAATAACTAATTCTTTGAATATAATTAATTCCTTGCTCAAGTTGAAGTTAGTCTTCAGTAGCTAAATAATCATTATGGTACCAATAAATTCACAAGCACAGGAAGGAGATTTTTATTTCTAGGTTTTCGAATTGTATGATCATTTTTACCCATAAGTTATAACCTGTATGTCTAAGCAATTAGAATAAGATGCTATTTTGTAATAGTTTATCTGGTCACAATCTCATTTTTCTACATCACTTCCTTTAGTAAACTATACACTGGTGACTCATGGAAATTAAAGGTGTCACTGAACTAACCACTTATCAGTGCATCCTTAAGAAAAGACTGTTCTTAAGATTTTAGGGTCAGTCAGTATCTAATCACTAATATCACTCAACTAAAATGCAAGAACATGAAGTAATCTTACTTATAAGTGAGTTGAGTTCATTTTTTTTTTAACAATTTCAATGCTGACATTGTTTAAAAACAAAACAACAACAGACATCCTCTCTGTTGTTTCTTGAATAGGAATCATCTTGGTGATTAATGAGAAAATGCTTTAGAAAAATATACTTCGGTGCTTTTGTCTTGAAATGAGTTGAATTGTCTACTGCTGCAATTGAGTCGGTTCTTATGTTAATGTAAATACAGCTTCTCCCATTCTGTGATTTGAATGAAGGTTTTGAGGTAGATTGGTGAAGGACAAGCTGCAGAGCTAAGGTAAAGGAACAGAGTAAGCATTTACACAGATTGTGCCTTAGACACATACACATTACTCAAACCTCACACAATATGCCAAGGTCGGATTTGTAGAATCCCAAGAACAGCTTTTGAAATAATGTTGTTGGAGACCATAAAGCCTTGTCCAAGACCAGATTTTTAAGTCTTATTTCTCCCTTCAAAAACAGAAAGAGACAGAGAGAGAGAGAAATAGAGACAGAGTCAGAGAGAATGAATATGGAGCAATCATCCAGGTATAAATGCTTTATTCAGGCCTGAGGCTTTTAGTTTGATCTGAAAAACCCATATAATATATCTTGGGCCGTGATGCACAACCAGCATATTCCACTTTAAAAGTTCCAGACCAGTGAAAGGTTCTTGCTTGAAAACAATTGACAATTGGATAGTACATAAAAATAACAAGGATGGTGTCTTTCCTGTACATGCATGTGCACACAAGCACCTGAACATATACATTACACAAATGTGTAGATGTCCATATGCACACCCCCTCCACACACACACACACACACACACACACACACACACACACACACACAC
>OU015747.1:10530716-10552435 GCA_907169655.1 Acomys percivali | reverse complement strand
CACACACACACACACACACACACACACACACACACACACACACACACACACCAATAAGCCGACAAATTGTGTTAGGAATATAAATTCACCACTGGCATACTTGTGTTAAAAAATAACTACTAAGCATACCTATTCCCCAAATTTTATTTTATTTGTTTGCATTTGAAATATTATTTTCAAGTAACTAATTCTCTCTCTTTTTCCTTTTTGTAAGAAGAATACTAGACCTTGGCAAGCAATGGATAATTTCGTTTGTTGTAGAAGAAGAGGGAAAAAAAGCCTTTTCAGCCTGAAATGACTTGAGCTCAATAGATGAGTAGAAACGCAGCTTGTCTCAGTGACCTTGAAATTATATCTCTCCTCTCATGTACAAAGAGAGTACCTGAATAAATCTCAAGAGAATCTCAGGATCACATATTTAAGTAAAGCAAATTAAAAACATCTTGTATCTTAGTGCTTGTGATAATTTATTCTTGGATCCTATTCCACAGAATGTCATCTAAGTTTGACAAAGTAAACTTTTAAAAAATTTAAGTACACTATACAGTATTTTTCATAACTTATTGTGCAGTGGCTTGAAGGAAATAGAATCGTTAATGGAAAATGCATAAGTATACTGACATTATGTAATCAATTGAGCATTATAAAGTTGATTGTTTTGCTATAATACTCTACATAGTCATTCTTTTTAAAAATTATTTTATTAATTTATTCATATTACATCTCAGTTGTTAGCCCATCCCTTGTATCCTCCCATTCCTCCCTCCCTCCCACTTCCCCCCTACTCCCCTCCCCTATGTCTGTGACTGAGGGGGACCTCCTCCCCCGTATATGCTCATAGGCTATTGAGTCTCTTCTTGATGATCTATTATCCTTCCTCTGAGTGCCACCAGGCCACCCCATCAAGGGTACGTGATCAAAAATGGGTCACCAGAGTTTGTATGAAAGTCAGACCTCCCTCTCTACTCAATGGTGGAGAATGTCCTGTCCATTGGCTAGGTCTGGGTAGGGGTTCAAAGTTTACTGCCTATATTTTCCTTGGCTGTTGCCATAGTTTAAGCAGGATCCCAGGACCCAGAACAGCCCATCATAATGTTCTTCTTGTAGGTTTCCAGGATCCTCTGGATCCTTCTATTTCCCCCTTCTCCCATGTTTTTTTCACCTAAAGTCCCAATAGGATGTCCTCCCCTCTGACCCACTTTCCTGGTAAGTAAAGTCTCTCATGGGACATGCCCCAATCAGTCTGTGATCTGAGTTCGGTAACAGTTTGAAGATATATTTTTTTAAATTTTATTAATTTATTCTTGTTACATCTCAATGATTATCCCATCCCTTTTATCCTCCCATTCTTCCCTCCCTCCCATTTTCCCCTTATTCCCCTCCCCTATGACTGTTCCTCAGAGGGATTACCTCCCCCTGTATATGCTCATAGGGTATCAAGTCTCTTCTCGGTGACCTGCTGTCCTTCCTCTGAGTGCCACCAGGTCTCCCCCTTCAGGGGACATAGTCAAATGTGAGGCACCAGAGTACGTGAGAAAGTCATATCCCACTCTCCACTCAACTGTGGAGAATGTTCTGACCATTGGCTAGATCAGGGTAGGGGTTTAAAGTTTACCGCCTGTATTGTCCTTGGCTGTTGCCTTAGTTTGAGCGGGACCCCTTGGCCCAAATCTGCCTATCATAATGTTCTACTTGTAGGTTTCTAGGACCCTCTGGTCAACCATGTTCATAGCAGCCTTATTCATAATAGCCAGAACATGGAAACAGCCTAAGTGTCCCTCAGTAGAAGAATGGATAAAGAAACTGTGGTACATATACTCTATGGAATACTACTCAGCTATTAAAAACAAGGAATTCCCGAAATTTGTGGATAAATGGATTGAGCTAGAAATGATCATAATGAGTGAGTTAACCCAGAAGCAGAAAGACTCAAATGGTATATACTCACTTATATCTGCATACTAGCCCAAGGGGCATGTCCCATGAAAGCCTTCACTTACCAGTTTGAAGATATTAAAAGACAAATTTTTAGAATTTGGCTATCATTTAACAGACATTGTTCAACAGTTAATAAAAGAAATTGCTTTGTTATTGTTGTGTTGATCATAAGCCTTTTTAAAGAAGCATTATATTTTATGCTTTAATATCACCATGTCTAATATGCGTACAAAACTTATACTGATAAATGAATTAATTGATATGGCATGTAAATCTTATACACAAGTTTAACACAATTTTACTTACTTTGATGAAATAATCTAGGAATTTGTTTGTGTTTATGAGTGGAAGACTTTAATCAGCATGCACCAGCACATTTTAAATTAAAGCATAGTGTTTTCATGGCAGTAATCTTTAACATTCAAAAGTCACTTTCATATGGTAGGAGAACATTAAAGATAATTTATCCATGGAGAGAAAGTGACCATTTTAATATATATAATGCTTTCAGAATTAAAGGTTCTTTAGGTCAAGCGATTAAACAGATTTCAAGAGAATTAGCTAATAGATTTTTGTCAGAAATAATATATATTTAAAGAAAAAAGAAGAAAAGACAACCAATTTTTGCCTGTCAAGAATTTAAGAAGTTTATATTGTTTTTGGAATCTCTTTAGTAGCCACCCCCCTCACCACCAACAACAACTTAAAGGGATTTCTTATATATGGTATTGAGTTTCTTTTTTTCTTAGTTAGTTATAGGATTGTTCATGGAAGAAACGACAGCCTGAGTGAGGTAACTTCATCTAAACCCTATATACACATGAATATATAGCTAGTCTATGTAATTTAAAGTCTATAAATATTAATGTGGTTTCTATCATGTTTGCCTTGATTACCTTCCAAAGGTTGTTGGTATGTTGCTATTGTTGGAGATCCAATGCACTTCAAACACAGGACTCCAGAGGAACATGGATCTCAGTCACAGTACATCCACAACATGGCTGTTGCACCTAAGACTCAGGGAGCATCCTGAAAGATGTGGCATACATTTGTAAGGGTCAGAGGAGCAGGGAATCTGCTGTTACATTATGTTTCCTTGAGATGGCAGGGAAATTTCATTCATTATTTATCTACAAAATAGTTATATTCTTGTATGTCTTAACCAAGACCTGAAGTACAACACTAATAGGTATGCTGACCTATAAGGAAAAAATTCTCTCGGGGCCCCATGCATAGACAAAGAACTGCCAGCAACTTAAGAATTCTGACAGAAGAATTTGCCTCCTAACTAGCTATATAATACCAAGTGGCAAACCATGAAATAATATACAATAACAGTAAGCAGTAAAGAGAGTCAGAATGTTGTATTTATTTATATAGAAGTGTAAAAATATTTTTAGTGATAAAAATACAATTAAAGAAAACTGAGGCCATGATTTGAGAGGAAGAAACAAGAGAGAGAAAACAGGCATTAGAGGGAGGAAAAACTTTAAGCCAAAATTTTCTAGAGAAAAAGAAACCAAACAGTGATTAATTTAAATTGCAAATTATCAATTAAATTCAAACTATGGGAGTCATAAAAGTTACTAGCTAAAAGAATATCAGCTTTGGTGTTAATTCCTACACTTCTTGGTCAGAAGTGTTATTCATTAGTATTCTTCCTGCCCCTTTCAAATAAAAAAAATACAAAAAAATTAAAGTCGTAAAGTAGTACTCAGTTGAAACAGTTGGCTTATAATTTTTGTAGTTTTAGACGGTCGAATGCAAAATTGTTGAAAATGTGATTAAATAATAGAAAGAATTCCATGAGTATTTTATGACAATATACCAATAAGTAGAAAGATGTATGCTATAGAAAGAGAAAACTTCTTGTTTTCTTCTTTTTCTCACCGATCCAAAGAATTCATAGTAGTTTAGTGCACACATCAATCAGTTAACATCGTTTAATAAACTCATTAGGAAGGAAAAGCATTTCATCAAAGCATAGTGGTCAAGTTACCCATCAAGAATGTGACCTAAAGCCAGAAGTATGAATCATCCCACAAATGTCCTTTCCACTTTAGAAGAGATACAAAAGAAGGGTTGGAGGGAGGAAAATAAAGTGAAGATAAAGAAGTAATTATACTTTAAGCTAAATTTTTATATATAGAGAGAGAATCTAAACAGTGATTAATTTAAGTTTGCGTTATGTTGCTATTGTTTGTGATAGGACCATGATTTACCAATACATAAATGCACAATAATTGCCACTTAAATTATCTGAAGTATTGATTTTGTATATACTTCAAGAAGCAGTTGATTTTTGTTTGTTTTGTTTTGTTTGTTTTGAATAAGGTCTTGAATGTGGACAGTAACTACTTTGTACAATGATGACAATTAAATATCACTTTTAATTTATAAAATTATGTACAAGATAAAATACAGTTTGAAAGAACGAGACAATAGAAAATTTTGGAATGACTTTTAGTAATACGGTCAGTGATGAAAAGAAAGAAAACATCTGACGATGGCTGAATATGGCACTGATTTGGTATGGCAGAATATAGTTAGGAGTCAGCCTGTTGTCTTTTTTGTTTTGTTTTGTTTTTGTTTTTTGAGATGAGGTTTCCTCTGTGTAATATCCCTAGTTACCTGGACTCACTTTGTAGACTAGGCTGGCAATCACAGGCTCAAGACTGAACTCGAAACATGCAGACACAGATGGTGAAAAGGTGGAATGCATTGGAGTCCTGGTGACAAAACGAAGACAGAGACACTTGTTTGGTAAAACAAAGAAGTTATAATAGAAGAGAAATGCCTTTACAGTTCAGCTATTTCAGTTTTTGGGTTTTAGTTATTTTAACAGCAGAAACAACAACAACAACAACAAAACAAAAACAAAAAATACTATAAAATAATGTCATATCTATTATTTTTAATAAAAGTTCTAGGTTATATATTAAACTTTTTTCATATTCCTGATTTTTAACCAAAAGTGCTAGGTAATCTATATTAGTCTACAAAAATTCAAGCAAATAATTATTGAGAATATTCCAAACTGACATATCATTACTTAAGTGGATTCATTTGCTTTCTGTATTTTCTTGAATCACACTTCCTAGCCTAATCACTATTATTTTCCTCTATGCTTTTAAAATCCAATATAATTCATGAATATGAATCTTTTATAAACTGAGCAATTTATGAAAGGAAAAAGAAATTGTGTTTTATTCACTGTTTAATGTGAATTTTGTAACACAGAGGAATGTTCTAGGGGTAATTAGGTTTGAGAAATCATAGTTTGATTCTTTGAGATTTTGCATTAAAGAAACACTGTATTGTAACTCCTAAGTGAAAGTATCAACTCATTAAAGATAATTTTAAAGCTATTTTCAAAAATATCTGTTAAGCAATAAATGAGCCAACTCTTTTATCATTGCATCTTCCAAGTATAAAACATCTCACAGACCTGTTGTAAAGATATGTTTAGACATACAGCTATTTAAATTTATACTTAGATTAAGAACACAGTAAGACATGTAAATATATTTAAACAGCTGAATTATAAAGAAAAATAACAAAATAAAATATTTCAGGTCAGCCAGTCTATAACCAATAAGATAAATGTTGAAATTGTAGTGTTTGCGATGTGGGAGATAAAATTAAATAATAATCAAGCTAAATTCTTTTACATTAACTATCATATTCTATTATCTGATTTTATGCAATGTTTATTTAAATAACCAAATTTAATATATATCATTTTTCACTATTGTAATAAAAGTTAGGCTATAACTTAATTCTTTGAGTATATGTTCTGAAAACAATGACTACTTTAACATTTTGGGTATAGTAAGATTTTTATTTATTTAGTATCAGTATGAGAGCATGATTACAATGATGTATTTTTAAAATACGCACATTATGTATTTATTTACAAAATGAGTGACTGAAGAGGAAGGAATGACTGGATATTGACCTTTTTGAATAAAATATGTAGATTATTTTACACAGGGAATGTGAGTAAACTGTATGAACATTTAATACCGCATGTATTGACAGAGCAGTAAAGATAAAAAGTAATTGGCTTAAGATGTTTTTATATAACTAAATGCAAACTGAGCAACATTCTACTACCAAAGTCATTATTTCATCAAATATCCACTTTTAGCATAAAAACATATCTTTCATGGGATTTCATCATGGTTCAGAAAATAAATTACTTGTTATGTTCATTTTCTTGGGTTAGTTTAATTTTTTTCTTTAATGTTTAAGGGCTTAGTAAGAAAGGAAGCTTAGAAGAGGAAACTGGAAGCTTATTAGACTCTGTAGTGGTTTTGGAAGAACACTCACCCAAAGTGGCTATGTTAAGAGGTAGTACAGTTGGGAGAAATATTTTTTACCATCGATGAACCATCTATTTAGATATGATGTTATCCAATAGAAAGTGAGAAGTCCTGAAATCATCTATATACAAAAAACACAAAATGAAAGGGAAGAATTATGTAATTATACCACAATTTTTTTATTTCATTGGAAATAGATTTTTTTCCTATTTTATATATAGTATATATTTTATACTATATTTCACTCTGTCTTAATACTACATTTGTAATATATTCTGATTATGGTTTCTCCTCCTCTAAATCCTCCTCGTTCCTGCCAACCTCATAAGGGAAGTGAAAAAAAAGGGAAGTTAAAAAAAAAAAAAGGAAGTGAAAAAAAGGGAAGGGAAGGGAAAAATAGGGAAAAGATAGGAATAGAACTGATCAAACAAACATAAGAGAATAATCCCTAAAACCCACAGGAAATTCATATAGACAGAGATTTACACATTCTCACATAAGAATCTCTTAAGAATATAAACTCAAACTGGAAGCCAAAATATACATCCAAAGGACTTGTAAGAAAAACAAAATGAAAATGTCTGACACAACATTATGAGACACAGAACCTACAAAGGTGTTACTGAGCTAGTATTGTGTTGGACATCTACTGCTGGGTATAGGGACTTCCCCTAAGAGTTGTTTGTTTCCCACTAATATATCCTTGAAGATAACTGATTTTTCACTTATAAGTGTTTATCAGTTGGAGGATAGCATCTGGGTTAAGGATGGGGGCTTGTGTACACTTCTTTCAGATATAGGATGCCATCTTGTATAGACCCATGCATCCCTGAGTGTGATGCCAGAGTCTGTGAGTTCATATGTGCAGCAATCTCTTATGTTCAGAAGGACTTGTTTTCTTGGTGTTATTCATGCCCTTGGAATCTGATACTCTTTCTGTCTCTATTTTTCCAGGGTTTATTTAGACCTGAGGGCGGGCAGATTTGCTGTCAACATCTCAATTAGGGCTAAGTGATCCAGAATCTCTCATTCTCTGCATATTGTCTGACTATAAGTCTCTGTATTTGTTCTCATCTACTGTGGGAAGAGCCTTCTCTGATGGTGCCTGGGGAAGGCAATGATCTATGAGTATACCAGAATGTTCTTGCTTTCTTTTTTATTTAAATAATTTATTCAGATTACATCTCACTTGTTATCCCTTTACTTGTATCTTCATGTTCCTCCCTCCATCCTCTCCCTCTTTCACCCTATTCCCTTCCCTTAAGTCTGTGATAGAAGGTGACCTCTTCCCCCACCATATGAGCACAGCCTATTAGATCTCATCTGTGTAGCCTTTTTATCCTTCCTCTGAGTGCAACCAAGTCTCCCCTCCAAGGGGAACTGGTCAAATAGGGGGTACCAGAGTTAATCTCAGAGTCAGTCCCCGCTATTCACACAACTGTGGAGAATGCACTGTTCATTTGCTAGATCTGATTAGGTGTTCTGGGTTTACTGTATGCATAGTCCTTGGTTGGTAATGTATTTTGTGTAGGCCCCCCCTGGTCCAGATCCATCAGCCATGATGCTCTTCTTGTAGGGTTCCAGGACTCTCTAGATCCTTCTATTTCCCCAATCTTCTATATCTCTCTCACCTGTTGATACAGTAGGATGTTCCAGCATTTGTCCCAATTCGCTGCTGAGTGAAGACTCTCAGAGATCATCCATATTGAGGTAGTGTCCAATTATGTGTTCAATTATGTGTCCAATTATCTCATCCTGATTAACTTAAAACATCTATCTAAACCTAAAGACTTCTTAACCCCTAAACAACCAAGCTTAATTGTAAAACTAAACTATCTTGTCTTCAATCCCATCAGAGGCTTGAGAAGGAGTAAAATTAATTATCTGAGTATACAGTGGGACCGTAACAGCTTCCCAGATGAGAAGATGACAGAGACAGTTTGGTACCTGAATAGCCACCCAAGATTCTGTATAACAGGAGAGCATCATTACATAATTTATAATTTCCACAATAGAAGAAAATACTTAACATCCATTTGCAATAACATACCAATAACACAAGTACATATCTTATGTGGCTTTATTAACATTATTCCTAGAATTTACAATTTCTGAAAAGTTCCTCTTGTCTGTATACTGAGATTTCTTTTCTGTTTGCTTTTGTGGAAATCATATGGGATGACAATGTTGATCACAAGATGCCTTTTTCACCATTAAATAGTTACAGCACTTAGAAAGTAGTTTATGTGAGATTAAGCATAGATGTGGAGTCAGTACCTGCCTAAATTTGTATGTTATCTGAAAGGATGGTTCACTTGATTATTCAATTGTCTTATAATTAACCACTGTGGTGTATGCAATTCTTTGTGATAATATTAGCATGCTTTCTTCCATCAGATAGCTGTATAAATCTTGTGAGTGTGCTAGAACAGTAAATACTTTAATGAGATAACTTTTTTGATTATTACGCTTCAAATAAAGAACTTATTGCTTATATAATAATACAATATTTTAGTAAGGAAGCATAACATAATATACATAAATTTAATCTGATTAGTTATAGATTTTGCTATTTCTAAGCTCTATGCTCACACAGTTTCCTTTAAGATTTGCTTTGAAAAGTAACTATAATAGTTGAGGAATTTCTATTCAAAGAATGCTCTTTGAATGTCACAGTCAGATATGCTTGGGTGACAAATGTTTCAGGTAATGGAAGGGTCTTTAACGACTATTCAGGATGCTTGAATTATAATTATTTACATCTTCATAATTTAGATACATAATATATATACATATATATATTTAATTTTATCAGGTTAAATATATAAAATTCTATAATACTTCCATTCTTATGTAACAGAAATTAAGGTTCACATTAAAGCAAAATATATATTAATATAAAAAGTTAAATAAAAATGTGTGTACTTACACTAATTGATTGCATGTCACAGTGTGAACATGTATTAACTCTATGTTTTATTATGAGAAAGTTATAACAACATTTGAAATAAATTGTTCTTATATTTATTTGTGTGTGTTTGTATTATCGTGTGTGGGTGATATATATACATTTGATACACACACATGTTCATTTGTGGATGCCATGTGGCATTGTATTTCCTACTCCATTATTCTCCACCTTGTCCCTTTAAGACATGATCTCTCCATAAATCTGCAGCTAAGCTAGTAACCAGTCAGACCTAGAAAATCTCAGGTCTTCTCTCTTCACAGTAATAGGTTATAAGCATGTGATTCACCTTCTGTGGCAGTTTACACTGGTGTTATGGAGTTTAGAACTCAGTTTCCTATGTTCTTAGAGAAACAGCTGTTCACATGAAAAAATTGTATATACTCTATATAGTTCTTGATATTGGTACCACTATTCATACTTTATGCTTCCCTCAGAAATGTAACATAACAAGTAGTATTGATGACATCACTGAAACCAAACAGGGAATATCAAAGCTTATTGACTTTACAGCAGTGGGCAAGGTGTTACCAGAGCTTAGTCATTATTAATAACCATAGAAACAAGATGCACATAAAGTGGGAGAAGATATCCCCCTCGGAAATGGACCTAAGGGAGGGGAATAGGGTGGGGGTGGGAGGGTAGGAGGAATGGAAAGATACAAGTGATGGGAGAACAATTGAGTTGTAATCTGAATAAATTGATAAAAAATTAAAAAAAATAAAGAAATCCTACTGACAACTCTTAGTAGCATCAAAGAAGGCAGGTTTCTTCAGTAAATTTTCTCTAGGCTACCATAATTTTCCTCTACAAACTAATATACTTGAGACACGTAGGCTGTCAAGGCATGTGTGAGGGGACAGATAAAATGCAAGTGGATAGGTATTGGTAATAATCTTTTGGTGGCCATCTTAATTACCCAAAGGATAAGTAAAATGTAATGCTAGTGCATCCAATCTTCTCTTGCAATAACTGTAACAAAATAAAATATCAGTTGGTGATGTCTGAGTGTCACTGCAGATATGTATTAAATTTCATAAAGCTGGATTTTAAGAGTCAATTGTGAAGATACAATTATTAATTAGTGTTTAGGTGTGTATTAAATGCATATGAAGTGAGATTGAGAAGCAATATAAATCAAGCAGACAGGGTCCAGTGATTTTTCCAAGGATTGTCCAGGATTTCAAGTGTACTCAGAAAATGGGGATATTAAAAAATGCAGAGTAGCACTGACTGAACAATACCAGGGATATTTAAAGGAGATCAAATGCTTTAAACACTGCTGAGAAGGACTCAAAAATGAAGACAAAGCATCTCCCATTGATTTTGGCAAAGAGAATGCTCCCAGTGACCTTGACAAGAATTCTGAAGGGTAAGTTAGAAATTATATTAAGTACCTTAAAATGTCATTGGCAGAGGAGAATGTCTCAGCACTTTATCATGTGAATTCTTTATTTTTTATTTTTTTGTGTGTGTGAATTACAGGGAAAAATAAAAGACAAATGGCAAAGAAAGGTTTGTATCTACATTTGTAGTGTAGTTTAGTAACAAATTAAAGAGCATAAATTTCAAGGAAAGTGTGGAAGAGATGTCATTCGTTAACAGCTATTGGCAGGAAACAATAGAACAAAGGAAAACTTTATGAAATTTATGAGGCAAATCCAGGTTTGGCTTACGTGCTTGTAATCTTACCACTTAAAAGGTTGAGGCAAGAGAGTCAAACACTAAAATCCAGCCTCTGTAGCACAGCCAACTTGATGCCAGACCAGATGGCATGAGACATTGTCTCAAACAAATGAAGAATATGAAACCAGGCTGAATATCACTGGAATATTAGTGATGAGGGCTTATATGTCATTGTATCAAAAGTTTTATATTGCCTTTTTTAAAATTAGGAGTCATTTGACCAAATAATACAATGTGCTATGATCATATTTGCAGTTCCTTTCCAGAATTATCCCAGATTAACTCAATCCCCCCAAACCCAAGTTTATACCAATTTTCCCTCAAGAACAATTATGGTGCCTAAAAATTCTTGAATGCATTATCTTCTACTGGCATGCGGTTGTGGTTGGCTTGCCAAGGACTATACTCCTAGATACTTTGAGAAAGTTAATTCTCCCTGTCTCAAATTTTAAAGAGTGTTTTGGAGTCAAGATCCTTCATTGCAAATGATGATAGAAGAAAATGTGACTGAGAAAATGTAAGGTATAATGCACGTATTTGAGAACAAAATACACATTTTGATGGAGAACAAATTGTATACTAAGTAAGAGTTCCCAATGGAGATTAATTTTTTTTTTTTAATTTAAGCTTAAAGAAGTCTGTGAAATCTATGAACCTCACCCAGTGACTTCCACATTGTGGATGGTTAGGTTCAATAAATTATTCACAAATAACTTTCATGTAAGTAGGAAGCAAACAAAGAAGAGCCACAGTGAAAACCTTTCTGTTTGGCAGAAGTGCAGAGATTGTAAGCTGGTAAAAATATTGCTAAGGTTATGATTTGCTGGAAAAGTAGAACAGATAGCACTTTCAAATGGTAAAAAAGAACATAGTTGGCTTATTGTACATACCTAGTTCTGGCTTGTGGTAAGGAAATAACTGCAGAAAAATTGTTGGCAATATTGTAGGGAGTGAGAAAGCTAGTTGTTAAATGCATCCTATACTGGGATAAAAGATTTTCAAAGTTTTCACTATCTAAAGTGATGTGGAATACTCTATTTTTTCTTCTTTTCTTCTGTATTTTTTTTTATTTAATTAATTTATTCTTGTTACATCTCAATGGTTATCCCATCCCTTGTATCCTCCTATTCTTCCCTCCTTCCCATTTCCCCCTTATTCCCCTCCCCTATGATTGTTCCTGAGGGGGATTACCTCCCCCTGTATATGCTCATAGAATACTCTATTTTTATTTACTAAAACACATAACTAATTACCCACATATCTTATGTTTGTCATAGTAAAGCATGATTGAATAAAGTATTTTGCATAGGAATTAATTGTATTATTTGATGAGAGCAAAAGTAAGTTTTGAAAATAAGAGGAATACATAAAAGTACTCATTTTTAATGTAAATTAAACACCATTAATTGTAGCTTGGAATGATACTTCTATACGATAGCATTAATGGACACACATTAGTTGCTCTAAATTTTAAGTTTAACATTTTTCTGGGAACAAAAGTTCCTTGGGGCTGAGAAAAGAAAGTTATAGTAGCTGTGTGTAAAGCACTGACAAACAAACATAAACGAATCCATGTTGATGTCCAGGGGGCATGCTGCCACAAAAACGGCAAAGGACAGAGGTGCTTTATATGTGCTGCCCCCGTGGTGTGGTATGGCCTGTGTAGCAGCATAGGGACTGCCACTGAAGACCATGTTGAAGTACAAGGCACATGCTGATGCCTAAGAGCGTGTAAATTTTCATGGTCCATGCTGTCACTAGAAACTATGTGTAAGTACAAGGAAGATCCATTCTCCTTCAGACTGCAAAGAACAGCGATGTTGCTTTTGCAGTGGTTTGATTGTTGCAGGTCTCAGTTGAGAGAGGGATAGAGGAAGAGGAAGCAGGCTACCAGGGTGAGACCTGATAGGCTGTGATCATATTGTCGCGGAAGCGGTCGCCTTCTGTCACAGTGGTTTAGGGTGAAAGAGGGAAGGAGAGTGAATGAGAAGATACAAGTGAGGGGATAACAATGGAGATATAATATGAATAAATTACTTGAATTAATTTAAGTATCACAAGCACTACAACCAGCCCCATCTCCCCAAAATGTATCAGCCTGGACTGAAAGCCATCCATGGAAACTCTTAAAACAGTGATAAGGATGCTGAATTATGGCTCTCCATGAGTAGTGGTATCTGGCAGAGGTGTGGGTTGGGTAGAACTCAGTTTCCTTAAAGTGGCTGGCCTCTGAGAGTTTGCCCATGCTCCAGTTAGTATATGGGGGAGAAAACAAATTGGCCTTGGTTTTACTTTGTTTTTGTTTTTATTTTCCTCTTTTTCTTCCTCCTCCTCCTCCTTCTCCTCCTCCTCTACCTCTTCCTTCACCTCCTCCTCTTTCTCCTTCATCTTCTCCCACTTCTCTTTCCTACTTCCTTCTCCTCCTCCTCCTCCTTCTCTTTTTTCTTATTATTATTGGGAGAAAGGGCTAGGGCAAGACACATCTGGGAGTATTGGGAAATGTGGGAGCTGGGGGTTTGTGATGTAAAATTACTAAGTAAATAATAAAAATATTATGGGAACACAAAAAGAAAAATGTTGCCTAATACTACTGTGATGTGACAAAGCAGTGACTAATATCATTAAAAAGAACCTTGTAATACATTACCAAGGGTGACTGCTGATGTAGAAGTGGGCTGTAGATTTTTAGTACCATAACATATTACAGACAAATAGTAAAATAAATGACATTTATTTCCAAGATAATGAACAACTACGTAATAATTTCAGAAAATATTATATAAATATGTGTGTGATTACTAATGCATACCTAACTGTGTAGCTTCTTGTCAAAAATCTATGTTTTGGCCACTCAAATCTCGTTTTTAGCTTGTATTCATTGCTTCCTTCATTCAGATCTCACAGTTGACTTGAACAGAACATGCAGAAAGATTAGTGAAGCACAAAATGTGTTTGTCTTTTTTATTTTGTTAACAGTTGAATCCACACACAGAGAGTACATTTTCGTAAATGTATATAGCAGTTTCCTAGTTAAAAGCATAAATTCTTCATTCGGTAAATGTACTTCCTGAGTGAAGAAATACTTCCTCATTCCTTTTTTTTTTCTTTAAAAAGTTATCCGAAGCATTTAATGAATTCTATTTATTTATTCCTCCCACAACCACCACCACCATATATGTTCTTAATGACCTACTTAGAAACTTGCCAGAAGGTAAAAATGCACTCTAGATTTTAAGTATATTATAATTGTATAAAATGATGATAATTTTATAGTCCTAAGTATAATATTCACTCATGATTCCAAGGTCCTCTTTATTACATAGGTCATACTGCCCTTAGGAAAAACTGCGCTGTCCAATCTAGCTATCCTCTTACTTCTTGATATAAGGTGGAAGGTAAAGAAGTTAAACTTTGTTATTTTGGATTTATCAGCCAATGTTCACTTGTGGATAATTCAACAGCCGTTATGATCACATAAAGAACAAGGACCATTACTAAAATCATTTAGTTCTATGACCGAATAAAATAATCATTATGAATGTGCCTTCACATAGCACATTTCTTAGTTATTTGTAGTTATATGCATATATGCATGCGATGTTCATTTCATTGCATGTGTGATTTTCATTCAATGGTTTCTAAATAATTAATTATGCTGTGAATTATTTGTGTAGTAATATGCAATTACTAAAAAAATTAATAGCACTTAATTCATTTTTAAATATCTACAAGGTGAATAAATATCTGGAGCTTAGGAGCATAGAAATAGATTTTAATTATAGGGCATAGTAGTACACAGGCAACATCAAAGATAAATGAAGGAAATTAACTTTATTAAACATCACAGTGAAGCTACAGGGGTTAGAAAGAGGAGAAATTATGAGTTTGCCTAGGTCAAATTAAGGACATGTGAAGAATTCTTACAGAAATCCACTATATTTTGTTACTTAAATATATTTAAATATAATATATTTTAAAAGAATTTGAACAAAGATACCTTGCATAAGTAGAGAAAGCTTCTACTAGAAGTCATGGGTTATTAAATGAAAATCTCAGTACCAAACAAAGGCTGCTTCTCTATAAACTATTTGCTGAGGAGGTCTCAGAGATACCCAAAACAGCATGTGGCATTGCCATTGCTCTTGTTTGCCTATGATAAGAAGGTGGTAAGTCTGTATTCCTGAATATACATCTCTAGTGAGATGTACAACATAAAGAAATTGAAGTCAATTGACCAGTGAGCTCTTCCTGCTGGTAAGCTTTCATAATGCCAGAATGTCCAGCATCAGGGGCTGCTTTCTGACCAGATAGGAGGCATGAACCACAGAATGAAAATCACACCTGCAAAGGTTAGAATGGAGAAAGTCCATGATTGAAGAGAGTATAGGCTATTGCTATGATGCTAAACTGCCTTCTAAATATACATAATGTTTGTAGAGTAGCAAGGATTATATTGACGGGGTTTGAGGAAAGAAAATAAAGGGAGAAATGTAACAAACACTTAGGATTATAATATCAAAATAAAAATTTAAATATATTATTAACATAAACAATATTTTAAAAAATAAATAAAACATTCTTTTTCTAGAACCTCCAATATCAATTTTCTTAAAAATTATTTTGGAAAAGTAAAATAACAAAATTTGTAACTCATTCATTTTTAATATAAAGTATCTATTTTGTATTTAGCCGCAAAAATCTTCAAGCTAAAAATAGTAAGTGATCTGTTGAGAAATTTAAATTTGTTTGTCCTGACAATGAGCACTCAATGAATATAAATTGCCCCTTCAATTTTTTTCACACGTCTCAGATTTTGACTAGTTTTTAAATTTTTTATTTATAATTTATTCACATTACATCTCTATTGTTATCCCCTTGCTATTATCGCCCTCTTCCAACCCTTCATCTATCTTCTGCCCTAATCCCCTCCCCTAGGCCTTTGACAGGGGGAGGGGCCTCCTCCCCCACTGTCTGACCAATCAGCTCTTGTCAGGATAACCTGCTTCCCCTTCCTCTGTGCTCCTGCAAAGCCATCCTGCCAAGGGACTGCGATCTTTTTCTGTTTGCTGTTTAACATAGACGTTACTTTTGTTCAAACAATACAGGTTTTTAGAGGAGAATGATTAGCTGGATGTGACAGTGCTCTGTGAAAGAGATTTATGTAAATTAAGTCATCGTGAGAAGAAAAGAAGGAGTCTGTGGCTTAAAATCTGGAAAGGTGGGCTGAGGTTTATTGCAATGAAAGATCATCAAATGTCTGCACAAAACTCAATGTAGTTCACAATGAGACATAGCCAAGGACTTGCCCATGACTTATCCATTCAATTACTTAACCTAGAGCTCCAACAATGCTTTATAGCATTTTGAACATTTCAAATAATGCTTTTGTATATAATCAGAGCAAGTATGCAGAAAGTATCCTAGATAATTTTAGCCCTTTTGGGTAAATAATTGAGTAACACACAGCCAGCTGCAGCAGCAAATGAAGAATAATAAATGATTCTAGAGGCATCGAAGATAGAACACTGAGTTCAAAAAAATCATATTTTAAAAGACCTAGATGTATCTAACGTGTTTACAGGATGACCACCAGGATAAACAGCAAAAGAATACAATTTCAATTTCAAATATCTTTCTTTCAAGATATTATACAAAGTAATAATTTTGTCATAGAACTGATATATCAAATACAATTGACTTAAAAGAAACATTTATTCTTTGTCTATTATTCATAGAATTGTAAATTAATATAATACTAGCTCAAGTACTTTAAATTATGTAAGCTTTATTCAGAAATATGAAGTAGTTATTTTACCACCATTTTCAATACTAAGACTATAGAATATATTCTCCACTATAGAAAATACTCACGCCAGGAATGGTGGCACACACCTTTAATTACAGCTCTAAGGGAAGCAAAGGCAGGCAGATCTCTGTGAGTTCAAGGCCAGTCTTTTTGACAAAGAAAGTCCAGGACACCAAAGGCTACATGGAGAAACATAGTTTCTAACAAACAAACAAAAACCAGAAAACACTCAAAATCCCTATATCCTATAATTCCATAGTTTCTTGAATTATTTGGGTTATTATGTCTTCAGCTGAGTGCTAGCTAAAACACAAAACATATGGAATAATATCTTTATCATTGAATGCTAGCTTTTAATGCTTATTATTGTTCATTCTGCAGAATTGCCTTCACACAACTTCTCTAGTAAGGAAAAATGAAATTAAGCCTTTGCCTTTCCAATTCTCCTTAAAGGGATGAGTTTCCTGTCTCCCTGTCCTTCTAGATTGAGTACCTAAAAAGTGAATCCTGAATCCTCTGACCCATTATTTTCCAATGCTGAACCAAGGAAAATCTCTATCTCTTTGAAGGTCATAACCAGGCAGCTGACCACCATGTTCTATACATTTTAGAACAAATTGCGGGAAAAAGAAAATATTTTTAACACATAATTTTTCTATTTCATGAAGTGGTAGTATCTTCTTATATTGGCTCTTAAAAGGTTTATAAAAAAGCTAATTTAAAAATATATATTATATATCATCTTTCCTCTGGTTCAAGGAATTATTAAATTCGGTATCTACAGACACCTCTATTTTACTAAATTGGTCTTTCTGGTTGACAAGCAAGCTGTGAAGTGAAGGTCTCTTCTTTATGTTAATTTATTGACATCAGCAACTCTTAGTATTTGGTTCACCTTTTCTAAACAGTTTCATTTATGAACTTCGGTTTTTGCCAGGTAACTGCTTCTACATCTTGAGTGAGCATCCACCGTTGCTTTCAGATCCTCAGCTTTGCTGTGGCAGCATTTGTGTTGGCCTTTGCTTTTTACCTTCTTCAACCCTGTGGAAAACTAGTTATCGTACACCAGAGCTTGGCAAATGTAGTTAATATCAAATAATTAACTACTTATTTATGGAAGTAGTTTATTCTGTATACATACACATATGCATGCAAGCATGAATGCGCGCATGCACACACACACACACACACACACACAAACACACACACACCAGAGAGAGGGAGAGAGAGAAAGAGAGAGAGAGAGAGAGAGAGAGAGAGAGAATTTTTAAAAACTAGTTTGTGAAACTGTAGAGCAGGTTACCTGAAAGAAGGCTCACTAGGTAAAGAATTTGCTACACAAGTCTTTGAACTCTGCCCACAATGGACTGTAACCTCCACCCACTCCCAATAATAACAGATGCAATTTTTTAAAAATCCAGTCAAAAAAGAAACAAACAATAGTTCTGGTAGGCATCACCACGAGAACTGTACTGCTCTTTCAAAAATCTCGATATTACTATATTTTTGTGCTTTTAGAAAATAGCCTATACAGACATAGTTCTCTAATGCTTATATAGTTGCACATTATAAAACGTATTATTTAAATATGTCACTGATTACAGCAGGAGAAATGTTGCAAGCTTCATAGCATGGGAAAAACTTCTGCTCTGAGGCTTCAGATGGAGATGGATGTGCAGTCTCTATTATCTTGGTCTAAAGATCCTGTTAAACCAGTGACAAATGGCTGATTGGGGGACATGGCATTCAATCTGCAGGTGTCTACCGCATTGATTACTCAAGATCTGATTTTATATGTGGGTAAAGAAGTATTTTGGAAGCAAAGATGGAGTAAGATGTGACAGGTTGGGCAGCATACTCAGTATGTTAGATTTAATACATCATAGTACTTTATAAAATATGTTCCTGATGATAATTATGCAATATGATATTTATGGAAAGAACAGGTCAGAGAGATATTTTTACCTCGATATTATCCCAGTCAAATCATATACCATTTATACTAAAATGATAAATATTTGGTTAAAGGGCAGTGGTATAATCTTCATCAAGTTATTTTCAGAAAATATAACTAAGGTACAGGGCCCAAAAGTTGATTAGTGGAACTTCTGAAACACATCTACTTTTTCTCAACAGTGATCATTCGTTTGGTAACTTAAGTGCATTTGTGTTCAATAAATATCTCATCTATTCAGTATGAATGTTAGTAGCTGCTTCTACAAAGGTAAAATATTTACATTGTTTGTAAATTACAAAAAATAAGATGATTTTGCATATCACTAAAATAGGTGATGCCAATTTGGGGTTTATTTACTTAATCCACCTCAAATTCTTCATCTTCAATTGTTATAGTAGTAGCAACTGCAGATTATTTAAATGAGGTACATATTGAAGATACATATAGCAAATGATAAATATGCAGAGGCACATGATAAGCATGCATATATGTGTAATGATTAGAGACATATTGTTCTACAAAATGGTGTAAGCCTAACTCTTCAAAACATGCTTTTATGAAAGAAACAAAATTCAGTGGCTTTCATATATTAATGACGTGCTTGATGTTGTTAAACAATGCTTTCTTTTTAAAGTGCAACAAACTGTTTTGACAGTTGCCTATATAATACAGTGTTAAGAAGTTACTGCTCTGACTTCCATTTTTGCTTGAAATTGAGCTTGCATGCCAGTTCTTAACATTTTACATAAAATTACTTTCAGTTCTCTTTTGAGGGAAGGGCTGAGTAGGGCAAGAAAAACTTAGGGGAAAAATTCTCATTAAATTCATTGAATTGTATATTGCATATATTTTCATGGGATATTGGTGCCCTGAAAGCAATACTTAAATAATTTCCCAGCATGGCATAATCTACGCCTGCACATATTTTGCATAAGTTATTACCTTCCACCAAGGAATGAAAATGAGAATTGTTTAAAATGGGATATGCTTGATAGTGAATCAAATTTCCCTAGTATGTAAATTATTTCCTGGGAGTGAGCAAGGCACATTGGGAGCAATTTAATAAATGATACCCTAGAGGTCTGAATGGATTAATGAAGCTGATTATCCTTTTCCTGCAGAAGGAGAGAACTGTCACTCTTTGGTTAGCCTAAGCTGAGCTCTCCGTCATGTCAGTTCCAGGGATTTTGTGGGGGAGGAGGGTAGACGATAAATACAGGTGGTCCATTTAATTCTTCTTGGGGTAGAGAGACTCTTCAATTACTTCCCCTCTTCCATGGCATGGTGTCTTTGGCACAGGGAAGACAGTATCGTTGAAACGAGAGGAGTGGGAGCTACACATATTGAGGAAAACAAATACAAAAAAAAAAACCCACATACACACATACACACACACACACACACACACACACACACATACACACACACACATGATATCTCCACTTGTGCTGTGAATCTTGTCTTATGGGGATACCTATATGGTCTTTCCCAAATCCTAATGTAGGGATGCACTTGGCCTTTTTATTTATGCCTCACAAGTACATTTTGCTTTATAAAGTGTGTCTATGGAAAGGGCTCGGATATTTTACTTAGCTGTTAACAATAAGTGGGGTAGACTTAATGATAATAAGAAAATGGCATCTCACAATTTCATAAAAAAAATGCCTGAACTGATTTTCTTCTCTTGTGCAACAAAGCATTATGCTGTAGATACACAATGCTATAAAATACATTATTTAACTGCCTTGGAAAATTTGTAGCTGCTAGAAAAAATAACAGAGACATCTTTGCTTTGTTAAAGATTTGACATTTCACAGCTCTGGAGGCTACGTTGTTGGAGATCAAGTTTCTAACCAACATCTGACTTAGAGAGGACTTACATAGATAGATACTATATGATAAACATCTTTTTCATGCCCTTTTTAGTGTAGCAGCCCCATTATGATTGTCTCGTTCTCATGACCTCATTCTAAATAATAGCGTCCCAAATCTCCATTGAGCGTAGGAGTAGAAACTTATATTTTCTTAGTACACTCATATCCATAGTGTGTCAATGTTTTGTGTAGGGTTTTTCATCCCTCTTCTCAAGAAGAAAGGAAGAATTCCCATTTTATGCATGTTTTCTCATGGGTTTCCACTTCTTCAACTCCTGTATCATTCTCAATTTAGTTGTCTCAGAGTGTTAAGACACAGCAATTTCATTTACATCTCCAAACTCTGGTGGTTTGAGTAAGAGTTCTCCCATAAGTCTCAGGCATTTCAATACTTGTTCCCAGTTTTTGGTGGTTTGAGGGAGGCAAAGGAGGTGTGGCTCTACTGGAGGAAATGTGTCAACATAAGTGCATTTTGACATTTGTAAAGTCTTGTGCCATATCAGAAGCCACTTTCTCTTTCCTGCTTGAAGTTGGAGATGTGAGTCATCAGCCGCTCTTGTCAACACAAGTGGGTGTTAGCTGTGACACTTTACCACAGTAATGGTAGTGTAATCACCATTCTGGAACTGTAAGTTCAAAATAAGCCCTGTCTTCTGTGAATGCCCTCAGTCATGGTGCTTTAGTAAAACAATAAAAAAGTAACAACACGCAAACAATCTAATTTTGTCACGTAAGGGGGAAAACATGTGTGTTCCCATTGAACGTGTAGGATTCGTGAATATACTAAGAAAACGGAACCAAATAGAGCATGCATCATCCAAGGTTACATTGAATTTTACATGTCACAGAACGTGATTATTTGGCAAACATATAGCTCTACTTCCGTAAAAGCAAAGTTACAAACATGCACATTATTGCAACTTATCATGGATCAGGATTTTATGCAGACAAACTATTCCAAGTTGTCGCTTGAATTATTTTTCTTTTTAGATAGTTTAGCATTGAAATATACAAATTATGTGTAATGGTACAAAATATGCAATTTCAATAACTAAGATAGACTCTCTCTCTGTCTCTGTCTCTGTCTCTGTCTTTCTCTGTCTCTGTCTCTGTCTCTGTCTCTCTCTCTCTCTCTCTCTCTCTCTCTCTCTCTCTCTCTCTCTCT
>OU015747.1:10512051-10530706 GCA_907169655.1 Acomys percivali | reverse complement strand
TCTCTCTCTCTCTCTCTCTCTCTCTCTCTCTCTCTCTCTCTCTCTCTCTGTGTGTGTGTGTGTGTGGTGTGTCTCCCTGTGTGTATGTGCATGTCTCTGTGTTTGTGATACATACACACACACACCACACAAAAAATAAAAATAATGATATGATGATGAGGCTAACTGAATTAAGTGATCAAGAAACTATTCTAACTTTTCCTCTAGTCATGAAAGAATTAAGCTCTTACATCTTTTGTTTTGATTTTTAATTTGTTCACTTTCCATCCTGATTGTAACTCCCTCCTAACTACCTCCCATTTCCACCTTTTCTCCCACATACCGTCTCCCTCCCCTTGTCCTCAGAAAGGGGAGCTCTCCTCTCCTAACATCTGACCTCAGCCTATCAAATCTCATTAGAACTGCCTGTATCTTCTTCCCCTACAGCCTGGTAAGGCCACTCTACCAGGGGGATGTAATCAATATGTTCGGGCCGAGTCAGTGTCAGAAGTAGTCCCTACTGCCTGTATTATGGGACTGAAAAGGAGATTATGCTGCCTATTTACTATGTCTGAACAGAGGGTCTAAGTCTAAGTCCACATGATGCATGGTCTTTAGTTGTTGCATCAGCCTCTGAAGTACCCTCCCCTGCGCCCAGATTTTTTTGCTCCATTAGTCTCCATGTGGAGTTCCTGATGCCGCTTGGATCCTCTATTCCCCCAATTCTTCCATAAGACTCACTGTGCTCCACCCTGGAGTTTGGCTGTGGGAGTCTTTCGGAGGACTTCTATGGTAGGCTCCCGTCCGGTTCCCTCTCTTCAACTGTTTCCAGTGTCAATTCTATTTTTCACTCTGAATGAGTCTTAAGCATTCTCCCTAGGGTCCTCCTTGTTATTTAGTTTCTTTAGGTCTGTGTATTGTAGTGTGGTTATCTTGTATTACTTGGCTAATATCTGCTTGTACTGGAATGGCTTCTTCAGCTTGCTTCTTGAGTCCATTTACTTGGAATACCATTTTCCAATCATTTACTCTGAGATAATGTCCATATTTATTGCTCATGTATGTTTCTTGTATGCGATAGAATGATGAGGCCTGTCTTTGCATCCATTCTGTTAACCTGCGTCTTTTTATTGGGGAGTTGATGCCATTGTTGTTGAGATATTAATGATCAGTGATTGTTAGTTCCGTTTGTTTTGGTGTTGATGGTGTGTGTGTGTGTGTGTGTGTGTGTGTGTGTGTGTGTGTGTGTGTGTGTGTGTGTTTCTTTTTGTTTTGCATATGGGGTTATTTGCTTCCTTTGCCTTCCTGGGTGTAGTTGTCTTATTCAGTTTGGAGTTTTCCTTCTAGTATCTTCTGTAGGTCTGGATTTGTGGATAGGTATTGATTTAACTACTTTTTTCATGGAGTATCTTGTTTCTTCATCTATGTTGATTGAAAGTTTTACTGGGTATAGTAGTCTGGGTTGGCATCTGTGGTCTCTTAGTGTCTGCATGACATCCATCCAGGCCCTACTGGCTTTCATAGTCTCTGTTGAGAAGTCATGTGTAATTCTGATAGGTTTGCTTTTATATGTGACTTGGCTTTTTCTCTTCCAGCTTTTAATATTCTTTCTTTGTTCTGTACACTTAATGTTTTCATTATTATGTGGCAGGAGGATTTTCTTTTCTAGTCGAATCTATTAGGAGTTGTGCAGGCATCTTTTATATGTATAGTCATTTGTTTCTTTCTGTTAAGGAAGTTTTCATCTATGCTTTTGTTGAAAATGTTTTCTGGACTGTGGAGCTTGGAGTCTTCTTCTCTTTCTATTCCTCTTATTCTTAGGTTTAGTTTTGTTGTTGTTGTTGTTGTTGTTGTTTTGTTTGTTTGTTTGTTTGTTGTTTTTTATAGTGTCCTAGATTTCTTGGATGATTTGTCTTAGGAACTTTTTAGTTTAACCTCTTTCTTTGACTGATGTTACAGTGACTTCAATCGTATGTTCTACACTTTTGATTCTCTCTTCTATCTCTTGTATTCTGTTTTCATTGCTTGTGTCTGCAGTTCCTGTTCTCTTCCCTGGGTTTTCAAACTGTAAGATTTCCTCAGATTGTGTTTCCTTTGTTGCTTATAACTCCCTCTTTAGGTCAATAATAGTTTTATTAATTTCTTTAATTTATTTGTCCATTTGATTGAACTTTCCTGTAATTCTTTATAGGATTTATTCAATTCCTTCATCTGTTTGAATGTATTTTCCTATTCATCTTTGAGTGATATATTTTCCTCCTTGAAGGCTTCTATTATATTCATCATCTCAGATTTAAAATATTCTACTTGCACTTTGTGATTCTCCATATTCAGGGATTGCTGTGGTAGGATCACTGGTTTCCAGTGGTGTCATATGACTCTGAGTTTTGTTGCTTGTTTTCTTGTGCTGGCCACTAGGCATCTTGTCATCTCTGGTGTTAGCAGGCCTGGAAGTTCCTCCAATGGGTCACTGTCTGTGTTTGTCCCACGTGGGTGAGGCAGGTCGGAAACCAAAAGAGAGAGCTCAAAGCTGTGGGCTATTTGGTAGAACTCCGTTGAGGCCTTCTCAGGATGGTGCACAATGGGTGTTGGATCCTGCACTCAGCTCAGCTCCACTGGGTTCCCTGTCTGTGTCCCAGTTGGATCAAGCTGAGAGAGAGCTTCAAGCCAAAAGTTGCTTGGGTGCTCTTTTGGCCTCCTTGGTTTGGTAGATAATGTATGTTGTGGTCGAGGCCAGCCTTATCTCTGTTGGTCCACTTTCTATGACCCAGATGGACCAGGCCAGTAATAAGTGTGTAGGCAAAGAGATGCCCAAGCCCAACACTGTTCATGTGACCCATGGGTTTTCTTGTGCTGGTACCTCCCTCATTGCCTCCTGATCCCATACTCCTTGATCATGGTCCACCCTAATACGGACATGGGGCTGCTACATATTCCCATTGTCATAGAAAGAACTGCTTCATGAAGCTTTCTAGATTATGATCTGATTTAAATTCTTCTGAAACTCCAAGACAAAATACATCTTTCATTCCAGAAGTTACTCTGTCATATATATTTGTCACAGAGAGTGAATATAACTATTCTATCTCTTATAACTGAGTAGTTAAAGGAATATATATATATATATATATATATATATATATATATATATATGTTTTATTGAAAATAACGACAAGAATAAAACTGTAAGTATAGAGTACTTGAGCTGCAGAGATAGGCATTGGGATTTTGAACCATTGTTTCCATGCTATTCAGGGAAATACATGTTTCTGAAGCTTTGAAGAAAAAAAATTGTGGGTATGAAATTAAACAATACAGCTAATATAAAGGCAAGAAGAATGATATTCAATCAAAAAGACAGCCAAAGAAAAATAAAAATTTCAGAAAAAAATGCAAACTTAATCACAATGCATACAAAAATTTTTTTTAAGACATGAAAACAGAAAAAGTCACGATGTAAGGATCAGTCATATAAAATGTGATAAAACAATTCAAATTTGATGAAACACAAAATATATCTATTATATTAAATACAGAAAGAAAGTGATGGCTTTTGTTAAAATTCAAAAGGTGATGAGGAAAAAAATGATACGTATACATATGTAAGAAATGGCAGTGGGGAAGACTCTAGTCTTTTAAGAGTTTCCTCCTGAAGAGGTGGAGGACACTTGGGAGGCAGCTAGGATCAAAAGGTAGCCAAAGTGTATTTGTGTATTCAGAATGAATGCAATATCACTCATAATTGAGAAAATTATTAAATTGATTTCAGGAGGAAAAGTGAATCTAATGTACAAAGTACTGGGGTAAATATAAGCAAATAAATAAGCACATGAACATAGATTGTTATCAGTAGTGTAATATATTATTTGGCAAAGTTAGAGCAAATGTCTACAATAATTCTTTAATATGTTAGACTACCAATAGTCAGATTTATAGAGTATTCATGCAGAGTAGTGATATGGGGAGATAAAATGAAATACTGAATTATAGATTATATACACATCTATTAACATTCATGTACAAGGATTGAACAATATTGGATATAAAAGATCTTCACTTAAAGAGCAAAACATGGACTAAGAAATAACAAAGTTAGCTCACCACTGAATATAGGTATTGTACAAATGAAGGTCAAGGTACATATTTATTCACTCATTCGTTCGTTCATTAATTTATTTTTGAGACAGGAACTCTCTTTGTAGCCATGCCCTTGTTTGAACTTGTTATGTAGACTAGATTGGACTCGAACTCACAAAGATCTTCCTGAATCTGCCTTCCAAGTTCTAGTATTAAATGTGTGCAACTTCATGCCTAGCCTGGCAACAGATAAGAGAACCTGCCTTAGTGTCACTTATCACCTTGTCCCTTACATATTCTTTTGCTTTAAAAGAAAAATCAAAGTGTTGAGACATTAGGACAGGTATTAATCTGAGTGACCATAATTAAGCCAAAGGAGCTATTAAATAATTGACCCTGCAGAAGTGGAGGGGACTCACAGTTGAACATTTATCTTGATGTCCTTGGGGAAGTAAAGATAACTCTTCTGAAGCATCTGTCAGAAGTTTACTATGGTGGGGATATGATAATAATCTTTGGGGCCTGAGAACAGTTCTTCATTTTAATTAGAAAGAGTGCAGAAAACCAGCATTATAGCTAGAAGATGTGAGCCCTGCCACCATCTTTGATGTACTACTACTATTAGTAGTAATAATAGTAATAATATAAATCATTAATAATAATAATAATAAATTACTATTCTTACCTTGCTAAATTTCCAATTGTTAGTCTAAGCAACTTAAATATTTGTGGAATTTAAGATAAACATATGATTTATTTTTTGTAAGAACATTCTTGATTTGTGGGTCTCTTCATCAAAGAAGATCAGCTAGTAATCTGCTTTTGAAAGATTTCTGAATGATTTGTACTGACTGAATGAATATGGGTACACTAATATACTTCAGAACATGACCAAGGCTTCCAAAGGCAGAACAAAACCTACTTTTGTTATTGTTCATGTTCTGTGACTTCCAAAAGAAATCTACTACAAATAGGAGATTCAAAGACATTTTTACCTAATGGTCAAAAATGCTAAGAATCACCTGACTTGTGAGAATGCTGTAATGAACCAGCATACATGTGAGCTTGATCATATAAAATGTCCCTCAGGATCCTACTGTTAGAACTCAGTATCCCATAATCTTAGCCAGTGCAAAACTGTATGCATAAAAATAAATCCTTATTTTACACCTTAAGTTTTCTTTTTTATCCACCAGATAAGAATTTTTAAAATGTTTTTTATTTAATTAATTTATTCAGATTACACTGTTATTCCCCCTCACTTGTATCTTCCCATTTCTCCCACCCTCCCTCTCTCACCCTATTCCCCTCCCCTAGGACAGAAGGAAACCTCCTCCCCCACTATACGGTCATAGGCTATCAAGTCTCATCCCGGTAGCCTGATTATGCTTTCTCTGAGGACCGCCAGGCCTTCCCACTGAGGAGAAGTGGTCAAATATGAGGCACCAGAGTTCATGTCCGAGTCAGTCCCTGCTCTCCACATAACTGTGGAGAATGTGCTGTCCATTGGCTAGATTTGAATAGGGGTTCTAGGTTTACTGTATGCATTTTTCTTGATTGGTACAGTAGTTTGATCAGACACCCCTGGGTCCAGATCCACCAGCCTTGATGGTCTTCTTGTAGCTTTCTAGGACTCTCTGGATCCTTCTATTTCCCCATTCTCCCATACTTCTCCTACACAGAGTCCATCCTAAGTGAGTTAACCCAGGCCCAGAAGATACACATGGTTTATACTCACTTATATTTGGACCTTAAGTTTTTTAAACAGAGAGTGCACAGGCAATATAATTGGAGAAACAATATACTATTTTAATGTTAAACTTGATGTCTATGACTAAGAGTGAAGTGATAAACTTGGTATTTTATAACCAACTGTAAAGGGTACAAAACAAGTGAATGAAAGTGAATAAAGCATCCAATGTCCTCTTTGAAAAATAATTCCCAAACAGTAAGGACACATATTCCAGAGACTACTGTTTTCTTAGAGCATAAAAGTTTTACAGATGTGGTGATTTACTGATGCATAAGCAAGGAGGAAGCCAGCACTATGTTACAGAGACATAAAAATCAAAGGAAACCTGGGAACTGTCTCAAATATACTAAAATGTGATGTGCCATTGTGAACCAAATTGACAGTCTGAATAATTCTGAAATTCAAAGCATAAGTATACATATATTGATGTAAAAAAACTATATCAAATAGACTGTAAAGTCTTATAACTTAAAATTGAAAATAGAGTGACTTATGTTAGCTAAAAAAGAATGCCATACAAGGTGAACTGGTTTTGAACTAAAAAGTAGGACTATAAAATTATTCTGTCAACCCAAATATTATGTGCCAATAATCTTGTTTTTAAAAGTAACAAGATGAGTTTTATGATAATATTTTCATTTATTTATATATTTTCCACACTGTGCCTTAACATGCAGACAAGTCTGAACAGGAACTCATCTAGATCCACCTGATTCTGCCTCTACCATGCCTTGCTTGATTACAGTTTTAGTCATGTAGATATTAATAATCACCATAGGAGTTCACAGTTCTGTAAATACAGAATATGGATAGAATAGCGAAAGAAATGTAAAAGTGTCTCAAGAGTCATGTTTTCTCATTTTTTAAAATTTCTGTTCATTTGCTAAGTATCAAATGACTTTGGCTTGGATCATCCTCAGCTTACCTATGTTCATAATGAACATGAGCTTAGCCACAAATATGGTTCCCAATAACAAATTCTTTTCTATAATAAAGCCGCCAGTAAATACATGATTAGCTGTGTTATTTAAACTATAAGCATGCGAAATGGGGTAAAAAATAAGAGAAATATTTAATAAGATCATTAAGAAAGATTGGAAAATAGAATGGGCCTAATATTTATCAATAAAGGCTAAGAAGAACACATGTAGAAACAAAAATGCCCTAAGTTGCATTGAATCATCAAGGATATAATAGAATGGATGTTAGTTTTGTTTTTATCTTTGTTGTTGTTGTTGTTTGTTTGTTTATTACTTTGCATAGTATATATTAATTACAGAAATGAATGGATTTATGAAAACATTTTCATACATGAACATATGGTATTTTATCATATTTTATGTCATTAACTACATGTTCTTTACATATACTTTCCAAGTAAACACAGTTTTCTTCTCTCCTCCTTTTTATCATACATGTGTATGACATATGTCATTTTTGAGATTATTTTTTATAATTTATTCAGATTACATCGAGTGTTGTCCCCTCACTTGTATCTTCCCATTCACCCTATTCCTTTCCTGTAAACCCCTAAACCTTCCCTCTAAAACCAACCGTTGAAATGATACACATAGAATGAACTTAATGTAAGTGAAGAAATAGTTTGACAACCTTTAAATTTATGTAAGTCAAATGTTATGTGACTATGTGAGTGGGTGAGATTAGTTTAGCTGATGAGATTGGGGACAACATCACTCAGAAAGCAATACTTAATTTTGATTTTAAAGGATAGGTACAATTTGAAGCAATTTTATCTCTAAAACACTTTGGAAGGGACAGATGATGTTTTGTTACTGAGTGTTGAACAAGTTCTTAATTGGGAGAGCCAAGAGAAATTTTTCCCTTCTCTTCATAAGGCAAAGCACACTCATCCACTAAAGATGAAAAATCAGGTACATAAGCATTTCTGTTCCTGTGGCTATGCTAAATGAACATTTAGTTGACACAGGCTATGTTATACAAAATATACCTTATATACAACTTTCTCTTAGTAGTGTGGGTTCTGATGAAATGGAATGCTGCCTAGTGGGTTAGGAAAATTAACATTCTAATGTAAGAGCATGTGCTTTGTTGAGCTCTTATAATAAAAACAGTAGATAAGTACCTTCAGCAAAAGGTAAATGCGGCAATGGTGTTAAAAAGTAATAGCAAAACACACATTTTTTAAAAAAAAAAATCTATCCTTTTTTTTAACCTTTACTGGATTTGCCTTTCTCACCTTACCCTTGGAATTACAGTCCTTGTTTAAGAATTTTTTAAGAAAACAGGAACTGAATCTTCACTGTATCTAATCATTTGATGGCCTTATCTAGTCATGTTTGGTTGGCTCTTTAATAGAAAGATATATAAATAGATGCATCCTTTGAATGATATCTGGTGGTGCAGTCTCCCAGGAAGTTTTCAGGGCCTTTGGAGTCGGCTACTGTATGTGCCAATGGCATCACTGCAGCCCAAAGGTGCAATGCATCATCAAAAATGCTGACATCTCTGACAGAACACTCATGCTCAGTGACCCTTTATGGAGAATTCTTTCTTGAAAAAACAATCAAATGAAAGTAAGGGGAATGAAAGTAAGAGTACAAATGAAAGCTAAGGGGAGAATGGAGCTAATTCCTGAGAAGTTATGAATTCCATGTTTTAAAATGTAAAATTCATTAAGCATGTTAATAGATTGAATTGAAACTTGATATTATTTTATGTCATGGTCCTATCAATTTTCTATTACTGGCACTGAAAGATACATCCAAAATCTGAGAGATATAGCAAAATAAATCAATTGGAAAAACTGAAATGATTCAAATATTATATGGTGACAATGACCAGAATGGGACTGTATTAAGACAGTGAATGAGAATTAATAGTTACAGATATAGAATAAATAGAAAATGTAGTCACAAATAATGTAGGGTAGTAACAGAGGGTCACTCCAGGCTATAGAGCTGCTGATCTTAATTCTCCCAAGAAAGCCAATTGGTGATTTAAAAGATATTTACTTCTGAAAGAGTTAGACAGGTACAGAAAAAAATCTACAGTTGCTAGCAGTTAGGTTACAGTTTCTCCTGGGAGGTAGTTAGCGTAGAGAAATAGTAAGGATAAATAGTACAAATGAAAAGCCAGTTTTCAATGCACGTGTCATCATGACATGAAAATGCAGTAGTACTGAAGAGTTTAAATAATTAAGTGAACATCAAGTGAACTACAATGGAAGCATGTTTTTAATTCTTTCTGGACATAACTAGGCAAGGGAACGTGTTTTTGGAGGACGTATCAGAAACAGCAAAGGAATAACAAAATGAGATATTCCCACATGGAAGTCCCTATTTGTGCCCCGTAATTAGATTTTAGTTTCAGAAGGCAGAAGAAAAGAATAAAATCTTAGATAGTCACAGATTTTTTTTCCACAAGATTTCTGCAGACATTTCCTTGAATCAAAGCAGAAAAATTAGATATTAGCAGGGGTATTGACTGTGATAGCAGCAGGATTGCTCTAGTGTTGGTACTACTGGCAGATGGGAGAAGAGTGAAGGGAAAGGAGTTGAAAAGAACAGGAAAACTAGTGGGAGTTTCAACCAAAGGAGATAAGGTTCATGAGGGTGGGCAGGCAAAACAAATTCTAAGGGATTATTAGTTAGGTGAAGTCAATAGTTCATGATGGTCAATGATTTGTCCTGAGATAACCTGTCCAGATAGAGCCAACAAACTGTTGCCAAAATCTGGTTCCTAGCTTCCTGAATAAAAGTGCAAAGTATTTGTGAGTGACAGAAGAAAACAAACAAACAAACAAAGAAACAAACAACAAAATAAAATTACTAGTAAAAGTAGAACACCTTTCAGAGTCAGACAATTACATTTTCAATACATACAGTTGAAGTATCTAATCAATCTCTCTCTCTCTCTCTCTCTCTCTCTCTCTCTCTCTCTCTCTCTCTCTCTCTCTCTCCTCTCTCTCTCTCTTTCTCTCTCTCCCTCCCTGTCTGGCTTTACTATTCTCTCTCTTCCATGTGGAATTGAAGAAAATGAGTCTTTGGGGCTTGAGAATAACAGCACCATTGAGCATCAAATGACAGGTGATAATTAGATGTAGTTGAATCAAAGAGGAGCTGACTGTGCAGCCATTTCTCTGAAAGAAAACTGCCTCCAGCTGAAGAGGTGGATACAGCATAGGAAGGAGCAAGAGTTAAGAGGCTCTTATGTGAATTCCAAATTCCAGAAAAATTCTCAAAACTCGTGAAATTTACAGGGCCTCTCTCAAACATTTTACAAGCAGTATCAGTTGCTGAGAACAGGAAACTCTCTTCCTAGCAAGCTGCTAGTAAGGGATTTAGGAAGGGCCAGAATAAGAGCTTCCATCAGTGGTAGGTTTTACATTGCTTCAGGTGATTTGAAATAACTCCTCCCTCCCTTAGTACTCAGACAGGGGCGTGGGAACCCATGCCAAATTCTGCCATGTCAGAAATCCTGTATGCTGTGACCTTCGAGTTGCTGACCTTTACCTCACCATGAGGTCTTGTGTTTTAGGCTCTCCTTGGACTATTTTCCTTTGAAAGAAGTAGAGAAGTCTCAACTTGGAACTACTCAGAGGATCTAGGAAGTTCTTACAAGGAACTACTCAGAGAACTAGGAAGTTCTACAGAGAGCAGTTTAGGCTACTGTATTCTTGCCCGGGGGCTAGGGTGAATGAGATTAAAATAAATCCTATTGACCTTGCTCTATATATGATTCTGCTAGTCGACAATAAAGTGAATCTTGATCAGAAATTTCCTGACTTGATTCGTTATTTCTCGTGTCTCTGTATCCTACTTACAATCCCAACTCCCTCTTTCAGGTGAACCCTGATTCTATATTTTCCGTGGACTGGGACCTGACACAAGGGAGGCCTCTTTTCCTAATATCTGACCTCAGCCTATCAAGTCTTATCTGTATTAGTTGAGACATCTTCCTCTGTAGCCTGGCAAGGCTGTCTTGCCAGGGGGAAATGTACCAAGTTCGGTGGCCAGAGTGCATGTCTGATGCTTTTCAGTTTCATAAGGTCCCATTTATTGATGGTTGTTGATCTTAGGGCCTGAGTTGTTTGTGTTCTGTTCAAGAAGTTCTCTCCTATGTCAGTGAGCTCAAGGCTCTTCCCCACTTTTTCTTCTAACAGATATAATGTGTCTTGTTTTATGTTGAGGTCTGTAATCCATTTGGACTTCAGTTTTGTGCAGTTTTGTGATAGATATAGATATATTTTTAATTTTCTACATGTAGCCATCCAGTTAGACTAGCACCATTTGTTGAAGATGTTATCTTTTTTCCATTGTATGGATTTGGCTTTTGTTAAAAATCAAGTATCCATAGTTATGTGGGTTTATTTCTGGGCTTTCAATTCAGATCCATTGATCACTCTGCATATTTCTATCCCAGTACCATGTTTTTTTCATAACTGTTTCTTTATAGTACAGCTTGAGATCCAGAATGGAGATTCCTCCATAAGATCTCTATTGCACAGGGTAGTTTTAGCTTTTCTGTGTTTTCTGTTTTTTCCATATGAAGTTTAGAATTGATCTTTCAAGATCAGCAAAAATTTGTGTGGGTATTTTGATGGAAATTGCATTGAATCTGTAGATTGCTTTTGGTAAGATGGCCACTTTTACTATATTGATTCTCCTGATCCATGAGCATGGGAGATTTTTGCATCTTCTGAAATCTTCAAATTTTCTCTTCAGAGATTTGATAGTTTTTTTTTTTTTTCATACAAATATTTTCCTTTCTTGGTTAGAGTTATTGTGAAGTGGGTTGTTTCCCTAACTTCTTTCTCAACTTGTTTGTCACTTGGATACAGGAGGGCTACTGATTTTTTTTTTTTTTTTTAGTTGATTTTGTATCCAGCCACTTTACGGAAGAGGTTTATCAGCTGTAGGAGTTCCTTGATAGAATTTTTGGGGTCACTTATGTAAACTATCATATCATCGACAAATAGTGATAGAGTGACTTCTTCTTTTCTGATTTATATCCCCTTGATCTCCTTCAGTTGTCTTATTTCTCTAGCTAGGACTTCAAGTACCATATTGTTGAGATATGAAGAGAGTGGACAGCTTTGTCTTGTCCTTGATTCACTGAAATTGATTTAAGTTTCTTTCCATTTAATTTTATGTTGGCTATAGGCTTGCTGTATATTGCCTTTATTATGTTTATATATGTGCCTTGTATCCCTGCTCTCTCCAGGACTTTTAACATGAAAAGGTGTTGCATTTTGTAGAATGCTTTTTTCAGCACCTAAAGACATGATCATGTATTTTTTCTCTCTCAGTTGTTGATATTATGAATTACATTGATAGATTTCTATATATTAAACCACACCTGCATGGCTGGAATGATGCCTACTTGGACATGGTGAAAGTTTAGATGTGTTCTTGAATTCAGTTTGCAAGTATTTTATTTAGTATTTTTGTATCAATGTTCACAAGAGAAATTGGACTGAAATTCTCTTTCTTTGTTGAATCTTTCTGTGCTCTAGGTATCAAGGTGACTGTGATCTCATCAAGTGAGTTGGGTAATGTTCCTTCTGTTTCTATTTTATGTAATAGTTTGAAGAGAATTGGTGTTAGCTCTTCTCTGATTGTTTGGTAGAATTCTGCACTGAATCCAGCTGGTCCTGGGGATATTTTTGTTGGGAAACTTTTGATGACTGCCTTTATATCCTCTGGTGTGACAGGACTATTCAATTTATTTGCCCAATCTTGATTCAATTTTGGTAGTTGGTAGCTATCAAAAAAACTGTGTATTTCATTTAGGTTTTCGAATTTTGTGGCATATAGACTTTTGAAGTAAGACCTGATGATTCTTTGGATTTCCTCAGCTTCTGTCATTATATCTCCTTTTCATTTCTGATTTTGTTGATTTGAATATTGTCCGTCTGCCTTTTAGTTAGTTTGCCTAAATGTTTGTCAATCTTGTTGCCTTTCTCAAAGAACCAGCTCTTGGTTTCATTGATTCTTTGAATTGTTTTATTTGTTTCTAATTTACTGATCTCAACCCTGAGTTTGATGATTTCCAGCCATCTACTCCTCTTGGGTGTGTCTGATTCTTTTTGTTCTAGAACTTTCAGCAGTGCTGTTAAGTTGCTAGTATAGGATCTCTCCAGTTTCTTTATAAAGGCACTTAGTGCTGGGAGCTTTCCTCTTAGCACTGCTTTCATTGTCTCATACGTTTGGGTTTATTGTGCCTTCTATTTAATTGAATTCTAGGAAGTTTTTAATTTCTCTTTTTAATTCATCCCTTACCCAGATATCATTGAGTAGGGAATTGTTTAGTTTCCATGAGTTTGTAGGTTTTTGGTTGTTTCTTTTGTTGTTGAGTTCCATCTTTAATCCATGGTGGTCTGACAAAATGAAGGGATTATTTCGATTTTCTTGTATCTGTTGAGGTTTGTTTTGTCGCCAAGTATGTGGTCAATTTTGGAGAAGGTTCCGTGAGGTGATGAAAAGAAGGTGTAATCTTTTGTGTTTTGGTGAAATGTTCTGTAGATATTAGTTAGGTCCATTTTTTATGATGTTTATTAATTTTCTTGTTCCTCCATTTTTTTTTCTGTCTTGATGATCTGTCTATTGCAGAGAGATGGGTGTTGAATCTCCCACTATTAATGTGTGGGGTTTGATGTGTGGTTTAAGTTTTAGTAACATTTCTTTTACAAATGTGGGTGCTCCTGCATTTAGGGCATAGATGTTCAGAATTGAGAAATCATCTTGGTGTATTTTTCCTTGATGAGGATGTAGCAACCTTCCCCATCTCTTTTGATTAGTGTTACTTGAAAGTCTATTTCGTCAGATACTAGAATGGCTACTCTAGCTAGTTTCTTAGGTTCGTGTGCCTGGAATACAGTTTTTCAACCCTTTACTCCGAGGTAATGTTTATCTTTATTGCTGAGGTGTGTTTTCTGTATGCAGCAGAATGATGGATTCTGTTTTCTCATCCATTCTGTCAGCCTGTGTTTTTTTACAGGAGAGTTGAGGCCATTGATTCTATGAATATTAATGACCAGAGGTTGTTAGTTCCTTCTGTTTTGATGCTGGTTCTAGTGGAGAGTGTGTGTTTCTGTGTTTTGGATGTGTGGTGTGGAGTTATTTATTTCCTGTGTTCTCTTGGGTGTAGTTAGCCTTCTTGGGTTGGAATTTTCCTTCTACTACCTTAGAAGGTAGTAGGGCTATGTTAGGATCATTAGTTTCCTGTGTTGTTATATGGCTCTCAGTTTTCTTGACCATCTTCTTGTGCTGTCCTCTAGTCACCTGATTGTCTCTGAGGTTATCAGGTTCCTCCAGTGATGTCGCTATCTGTGTCCCAGTTTGGCCAGGCAGATTGGAAGCAATATGTAGGGCTGGATTTATGGTTAGGTACTTATTAAACTTGGTTTTGTCATGGAATATCTTGTTTTCACTATCTATGGAGATTGAAAGTCATTCTTGGTATAGTAGTCTGGGTTAGCACCTGTGGTCTCATAATGTTTGCATGATGTCCATTCAGACCCATCTAGCTTTCATAGTCTCTGTTGAGAAGTCAGGTGTAATTCTGATGGGTCTGCTTTTATGTGTGACTTGACGTTTTTCTCTTGCAGCTTTTAATATTCTTTCTTTGTTCTGTACATTTAATGTATTGATTATTATGTGGTGGGAGGATTTTCTTTTATGGTTGAATCTATTTAGAATTCTGTAGGTTTCTTGTATGTTAATGGGCATTTCTTTTTTTTAGGCTGGGGAAGTTTTCTTCTATAATTTTGTTGAAAATGTTTTCTGGGCCTTGGAGCTTGGAGTCTTCTCTTTCTATTCCTATTATTCTTAGATTTGGCCTATTTATAGCATCTCAGATTTCTTTGGTGTTTTGTGTCAGGAACCTGTTAGTTTTAACATTTTCTTTGACTGATATATCAATAACTTCAATCATATCTTCCACACTTGAGATTCTCTCTTCCATCTCTTGTATTTGGTTGGCATTGCTTGTGCCCATAATTCCTGTTTTTTTTTTCTCCATGTTTTCCAACTCTAAGATTGCCTCAGCTTGTGTTTTCATTGTTGCTTCTAATTTCCTCTGTAGGTCTTGAATAGTCTTATTCATGTCTTTCCCACATTTTTTAAAAATTTTCCAGTAATTCTTTATAGGATTTATTCAATTCCATCATTTCTTTGGATATATTTTCCTGTAGCTCCTTATAGGATTTATTCAATTCCTACATCTGATTGAGTGTATGGTCCTGTGTTTCTTTGAGTGATTTATTTTTGTCTTTCAAAGCTTCTATCATTTTCGTCACCTCAGACTTAAAGTCTCCTCCTTGAGTTTCGTGGGTGTTCATATCTCCAGGGCTTGCTATGTTAGGATCATTAGTTTCCTGTGTTGTTATACGGCTCTCAGTTTTGTTGAACATCTTCTTGCACTGTCCTCTAGTCACCTGATTGTCTCTGAGGTTATCAGGTTCCTCCAGTGATGTCGCTATCTGTGTCCCAGTTTGGCCAGGCCGATTGGAAGCAATAAAGATAACTCCAAACCAAAGATTGTTTGCTAGGGCTCCCCAGAGGCCTCCTTAGGATGTTAAAGAGTGGGTGTTAGAGAGTATACCCAACTCAGTTCAGTTGGGTTCTCTGACTGTGTTCCAGTTGGATCAGGCAGGGGAGAAGTAAGCTGGTATAATTTCTAAGCCCAAAGTTGCTCAGGTACCCTACAGTCTTTTTCAAGATGGTAGGGCTCTGTCTATCAGCTGTGTTCCAGATGGTTCTCTGTGCCCCATTTGGATAAGGCCAAAGGACAGAGATTAGAGCTCCAAGCTTCTCAGGAAACAGCAGGGAATGTGGAGTGTGTCCTGCACAAGTCTCTGCTCTGTGATCTAGGTGGATCTGGCCAATAGGCTATAGATGGACCAGGTGAAATTGGGTGAGAAGCTGCTAGCAGGATTGCAGCTAATGAGTAATGTGGCCCAAGTAGGTCTCTACTCAGTGGGCTTGCCTTGTGTCTTAGCTGTATCTGAGTGGTATGCTTATGATGGGTGTGCATAAACAGACCAAGGCAAGACTGAAATTGCTTGTTAGATTCGGCCAATGTTGACTGTGGCCAAAGCCTGTAGTCAGCTCTGCCAGCCACAAGGTATGTTCCCAACTGGTAGGCAGTTGGCCTCTAAGAGATCAGGTCTTTGAGCTGCTCAGAAGGTCCATAGGCCCTCTTGGGATGGCAGGGCTATTTATCTGCTCCGTGACCCAGCCAGTCTAGGCCAGCGAGCAGCTGAGTAACTGACATAGCTCAGAGCTCAAAGGTACTTGGATGCCCCACACTCTTTTCTCGGGAGGCAGCTAATGTGTATTGTGTCCTGTGCTGGAACTAAGCTCTGCCTGTTTGCTCCCTATCCTGGATCCAGCAAACAGCAGACAGGGCGGGGGTGGGGGTTGTGAGAGCAGGAGCAGCAATTACATCCCACAGTTTTCCTGTCTGATATCATGTAAGCAGTAGCTGGCAGTGTGGCCCAAAGCTGCAGAAATTTCCCACATTTCTTCCCAAGATGGAGGCTAATGTGAGCTGTCCCCCAGAGATTTTTTTCATGGGTGAGCTGAGTGGCCAGAAGTCAGACTCACCAGTGCCCCACACAATTTGGATCCCTCTCACCTGAGAATTAGCAACACTGGTGTTTTGTAGTTCTCAGTTTGGTCTTTAGGTTGCTGTGCAGTCCTGGATTTCCCACTAATCAGATGCAATGTATGATCAGTGCTGCCAGGACTTAATTTTAATAGAGAACAAAAGCTAGAATATCAAACACTGCTGTTCTAAAGTAAGTGTGACAAGAACCAAAAAATTTAAATATCAGTTTCTTTATATTTTTCAATGGAGTTATATTTACCATAATAATATTTGATGATTAATTATGATAATTTATGAAAAGCATATGACTAGGTAGAATGATATGCTTATATATGAAAGTTTCTCTTTGTATAGGAAAATACAAAAATTGGCTGTAAAATAATGTGTTGCACAGTTATATGCAATAAAAATCCGTATAGGCATCATATGTTAATGTATTAACAGTTAATACATAAGTATTAATTACAAATAGGTTACTATGTATTATGACTTTATTAAAAAAGCATAAAGCTATTTGTATAATGCTTGCACAAATTTATATATATATTTAAAACAAACATAAATTATGAATAAATGCACTCAACTTAAGCACAAAATAATTGATGTGAAGACTAATTTAAAATTAGCAATGAGCTTATGCAAGACTGCACTTGCTCAAACAAAGTTTAAAAAATGATTTACTTTTAATTGATCAGTTTGCATTAGACATGGTTCTGGTATTTTCATGGAATTGTGTTTTCATACTTATAAATATATGGAATTACCTCCACAGACTCAGCTCATATTTTGTGTTTCCACTACTAAGTTTTATTTATTTATTTATTTATTTATTTATTTTGAAAAAAATAAATGTAGAAGAAATCACAATCCTTGAATGTAGATGTTTGGAAATAGCTGAACATCTGCTTAAGCTCCATTGGCATCATTGTTATTGTTAAGAATCCCACACACATGAAATTCACAAAAATAAAAATAAATAATTAAATATATGTTTATAGTAGGAACTGAAACTAGAAGTTCTGCCCAGGTTTACTCATGCACAGAACAATATCATAATCAGAAGTGCCACCTGATTGCATCAGCGCCTGTAGTCTTGTTTTTTTTTTTTTCCCGGCTGGTTCATGTTTGATTTGATGTTACTCTTTGCCCTCAAAATCAGACTACTACATTTGTCTAGGCTAGATATTCTAAGAATTTCATTTTATGATGCTTTGTTTTCTGATGCTTTTATAATTCTACTACTTGCTATTTTTTCCTTTAGATTTGTTATCCAAGATTAATAAACTCTTTCTTTTCTTTTTCGAGACAGGGTCTCTCTGTGTTAGCTTTTGCTGTCCTGGACTCACTTTGTAGACCAGGCTGGCCTCGAACTCACAGCGATCCACCCACCTCTGCCTCCCGAGTGCTGGGATTAAAGGCGTGCGCCACCACGCCCGGCTTAATAAACTCTTTCATTCAAAAGCAAAACAACAACCAAAGCTAAGCAAACAATAAAAGCTAACCTATGTAGCATGACCTTGGGTAGCATTATTAAATATTGTGAAAGTAGACGAATTTCCTCCAAATACACCTAAACGGTAATTCTTTTTCTAGTAAAACCTTACCACAAACAAAAAACAATTTGAAACCAATTTGAAAATGCTTCCAGAAAACAGTGAAGCATAGCAGGACTGCAAAAGTTAGAAAGTTGTTTATAGGTTTCACATTACCAAACTAGGCAGACTTGATCGAAATGTTCAATGCTTCACCCAGAAAGTTTTCATATAAGGACCGATCTGCAGGTCAATGGAAATGAATCATTTGAATGGCTGTGAATCAAAGGCATCTCAAAGGTTGCCAACATAGTTCAAATGTAACAAGAAAGATTTGTTAGTGTGTTAGAACAAAATTACCATACATTAAGAATATCTGCATATACTTACACACTTCATCTAGCCATAGAAAAGAAAAACCTGGATTAAAATAAATCACAAAATTTAGTGTTGCAGTTAAACCTTATAATCTATTTTCACAAGCATGGGCTTATAGGCACAATGAATAAGCTACCTTCTAGGGTTTTTTTGTTTGTTTGTTTATATAAGGAAAACAAATGATATTACAACAAAAGCATCATATACAAATATTCACAGCAGGCAAAATGGATTAAACTTCACTACTAAATCATTGAACAAATTGTATTACACTTTTGTTTTGGACATTTCAAAACAGAGAGAGAGAGAGAGAGAGAGAGAGAGAGAGAGAGAGAGAGAGAGA
>OU015747.1:10489931-10510493 GCA_907169655.1 Acomys percivali | reverse complement strand
ACACACACACACACACACACACACACACACACACACACACACACACACACACACTTCAAATATAAATTAATAAAAACAAGGCTTTTTATTTTTTATAATTTATTCACATTACATCCCAATTGTTAACCACTCGCTCTTATCCTACCATTCCCAACCTCCCTCTTTTTCCCCCACTTTTTATCTTCTGTAGTCCTCTGACAAGAGGGACCCTCCTCCCCTACCATCTGACTACAGCCTCTTCTGTGGCCCTGCAAGGCTGCCCCGCCAAGGGGATTGATCAAATCATAGGCACAAGACTCCTTTTTCCCCTTACTAGGGGATCCACACAAAGAATGAGCTGTCCATGCATCGGCTACATCTGAACAGGGATGCTAGACTCTCTTCATGCATTGTCTTGGATGGTGCATTAGCTTGTGCAGGACCCACTGTGTCCAGATTTATTGACTTTGATGGTCTCCTTGTGGAGCTCCTGTCCCCTCTGGGTCCTTCTATTCCGCCACTGTTCCATAAGACTCTCTGTGCTCTACCCAGAATTCTACTGTGTGTCTTAGTGGCTGTTTTGATTCCTGCTGGGAAAAGCCTTTCATAGAACCTCTTTGTTGGGAGGAATATCGAGTGGCTTAAAAATGCTTAAAGAAATGTTCACCGTCCCTAGTCATCAGGGAAGTATGCAAAGCAAAATGATTCTGAGATTCCATCTTCTATCCATCAGAATGGCTAAGAAAATAAACTCAAGTTTCAGCACATTCTAGTGAGGATACGGAGAAAGGGGAACACTCCTCTAATGCTGGTTCGAGTGTAAACGTATTCAACCACTTTGGAAATCAATCTGGTGCTTTTTCAGAAAAATTGAAATATCTTCACCTCATGATCCAGCCGTACCACCCCTGCGCATGTACCTGAAAGATGCTCCATCATACAACAAGGACATTTGCTCAATTATGTTCATAGCAGCTTTGTTTACACAAGTCAAAATCTGGAAACAACCTAGATGTCCCTTAAGCAAAGATTGGAACTGTGGTACATTTACACAATGGAATACTACTCAGCTATCAAAAACAAAGAACTCATGAAATTTGCAGGTAAATGGAAGGAACTAGAAAATTTCATTCTGAATGAAATAACCCAGACACAGAAAGATTCACATGGTATATACTCACTTATGAGTGAATATTAGCCAAAAAAGTCTTTAAAATAGTTAATAAATTAGTGAAATGATATCTAAAAGACTAGGAAAAATATCTCCTAACTTCATTTAGTAGAGCCCCTGTATCAAATAAAGATAAAAGTGAAATATGTTTCAGGTAGAAATTCTGAAATAATGCTGCTACATTATTAAAACATTAAAAGGTAAAGGTAGTATTGAATGGCAAATTGTAATAATTATTCTCTAAAAAATATATGTTTCACTATTTAAAATTGTTTATTTAGACTTTGTGTAGTGATGCACAACTGTAATAGCATTTAAAAATATGAATTTGAAGCAAATTTGAAAGAATTGTTTTGATTAATCATACACTAGAAACCATTAATAAATAATTGATCCAATATTATTTCATTTCTTTCATTGTCAATCAATAATTATGTGTCGCATGCTTAAGTTTTACAATGAGTCAAAATGTGCTGACTCAATAGCTATATAATAATTAACTATAATGTCCTATAGCTTTCTTTGGGATTGGTAAACCCTTATATTAACTTACATTCTAGATTTTCTATTTAATCTGGGTGCTTTACTGTTTATCTAAATCTACAGATTGTGATGTATCATTCAATAAGGTCTGTAGTGGAATGACAGATATTCATACTAACATGGTCATCACCAACCTCTGCCTTCTGTTATTTATGTCTTCACCTAGCGTTTTTCTACACAGTTTTCCTGTTGTCATTTGATAGCAATAGATTATTACGCTCTTGCACTCTTTTCCTTACTCTATAGCTCCCTCACATTTAGCACCGTGGGTTATTGTGACATCTGTGGTTGTGCAGGCCTGGAAAAGACATTCTGGAGCAGGTTTCATAATTTGAATGTCTGCAGAAAGAGGTCACCAATTTCACTCATCTGCACATTCTGACAAACAATGTAATAACTTCCCCCTTTGGATTGTGTGGGAGAAATGAACTAAAAGCATTTCACTGAGTCTCTCTTACTGCACATAATCAAAGGAAGCTTTGTTACACACGTTGACCACACACAAGTTAGACTAACAAATTTAGTAGAGTGTGTCCAACACATGCTTCTCCTCATACTTCTGTGAGTGTTACAAGTGCAATTCAAATCTACTTTGACAAACTTCCAGTCCATAGCATGGTATTATTAACAAGTCGGAAAGCTGCACTTTAGTATACATACTTTTTTAGCTTTGTTCACTTTGAGCAGAAATACTAGTTCTGTCAAGCTGCTGGGAGTTTGAATAATTTAAAGCACATCAGTGAGTGAGTTTCCCATAAGTTCTGATGCTTAAGTCAAACACGTGTACCACTGACAGCCACTTATAAATATGAACACATTCGCTATGTCAAATTAAAATGTCAATACACTGATTTTTTAAACTAAAAGTTACAGTTGGTCACAGTATTTTGTTTAAGATTGATTTTTTTTTATAGTATTTAAAACATGGCTTTAGTATAGGTAACCACTTTTAATTTCCTTCATTCATGCCCATAATGACATTTATATTTTCAACAGTTTTAATAATTGCAAATCTTAGGTACCCACTGGGAACTTGTATTAAGGCTGAATGCTAGCTTGTTCAGCTTACAATACAGGAATAAAAGTAATGTTATGGGGTTTGCCATAAGTGTCACTAATAAATACTCCTTAAGGTTGTTCCTTTTCCTTTATTCTTTGGGGGATAGGAATATGAAGCAAAAACCACAAAATCAAAACATTTATTGTTAGAATTATTGGATTTAACATAGATATCCAGTAATGTGTATTGATGTACAGGAACTTATAAAATAATTGCTTGTGGAATAAAAACACATTAACCATAATGTAACATAAACATAATGTTTAGGTGACTTTTACTTTTCTAAAATAAATAGCCAGAAAATTTAAGCAATGGATAGTTGCATGTTTCATTATCCACTATCAAGAAATACCAAGAAAAATCTAAAGTTGATGTTCAAATAAGACTTTAAAAGCAATATTGATATATAGTCAAAGAACCTTCTTAATGAAGAAGATGGTACTTAAGACAGATGTCTCTATTAAATCCTTCCTGTAAGTGCTCAGTGAACTCAGCAGAGGAAGAGGCAGGAAGAGCCAGCCATGATGAAGGACTCCTGAAGAACAAGTTGCTCTAAATCCTCAATGAGCAAAAGTTATATGAACACACAGAGATTGAAGCAGCATGCACTGGGCCTCCGCGGGTCTGCCTCAGGTCTTTTGCATACATATCATCACATTTCATTTAGTGTCTTTATGAGACGCCTGGGTGAAGGAATAAGTGGGTCTCTGGTCATCTTGTCTTCTCTTGGCCTCTTTTCCTTTTGATGATTTACCTTGCCCAACTTTGATGTGATGGTTTTGTTATATGTCATTATGCCTTATTTTGTTATGACTTGCTGTTATCTCTGAGAAGCCTATTCATTTCTAATGAAAAACAGAAGTGGCATGGATCTGGATGAGGGCATGTAGAAATGAACCAGGAGAATTAAAGGAAAAGCAAACAGTAATAAGGTTATATTGTGTGGGAAAAGAATTAATTTTTAAAAAACTAATTAAAAATTATCAGACTTCCAATAAAAGACAAACAAACAAGCAAAACCCTCAAAATAGCAGAGAGCCACAAAAGACAATGTTCAGAGAGTGAAAATTTTCTGGAGTGCTCAGTCCTAAATGGAATGCCGATATCACAGACGTTCCTGAATGGCTCAGGTGTCTCTACATGATAGAAGGCACAGAAAAACTGTAAGACCCAGAAAAATGAATAATGAATTTCTTCAAGGACACAATTTTTATGTACCCCCCACCAAAAAAAAAAAAAAACAGGAAAGGTATGCATGTATACACCAAGAGTGAGACAATATGGACAGCACTTGCTTAAACTCATGCCAAACAAAAATATATCGTGGAGGAGGGTAAGTGGGCATATGTCCCATCCTTGACCATGAAGCCCCAAGGTGAGAGAAAATTAAATTATTTCAATGAAGTAAGACCAGATGTATCAAACACATTCTGGGATAGACCCCAAGTACAGGAGTATATGGCCAACACAATCTGCATATATATATATATATATAATATATATATATAATTTCATACAATATATTTTTATCATATTCCTCCATGTATAAATCTTTTGAGATCATCTCCACCACCATACTCACTCAACTTCAACTTTTGTCTTACTCTTTCTAAAATAGATAAATAAATAAATAAACAGGAAAAACAAAAATTAAACAAACAGGAAAAAAGACAAAGTAACACACACACACACACACACACACAAACATACACATTTTTTGTTCCAAGATTTCAATCTGGGCTAGAGTTGCTAAATCCGGTGATAGTCCATTGTCGTAGGAAAAAAGCCTGCTGTTCCTGAGATTCTTTTTGTTAGAAGTGAGACTCTGATTTGAATTTTTTTTTTTGACAAAGAAGGAATATGAAGTTGAGTAGGAATGTAAGTGGAGGAGAATCTCAGAGGAATTGGGAGAAAGAAACAATATTATGAAATTACTTTGCATAAAGTTTTCAAAGAAAACAAACTATTAAATATTGCTTTTAGGAACACAGGTAAAGAAAATAAAGTACTGGTTTTTGCCAGTCTGTGTCTTGCATCTTCCCTCAAGTGGGTCTGTATTTCTGAAAATGAAATTGAATCCTCAAGCATAGTTTACAAAGATATTGCTGCAAAACTACACCACTCATGTGGGCCCGTGTTCCTGGGGTTAAAGATTTACTGCCTATCATTTAACTGCCCTTGATCTTGTGTCTTATTTACTTTCTAAACAGAAATTGAAAACAGAAGCTTGAGTTGTTGACTTTTGGGTTCTAACGTTTTCACTGTCAATGTCAGCTTAGGACACCAGCCCCTTTATCATTCAGTATTAATGAAGTAAGAGAAGAGAGAATTTCCCTGGATCACTTTTCAGACATTAAGGTTATGAAATTACATTAAAATTGATTTTAGGGGCCATAAACAACCTGTATATACTAAAATTATGCTGATCACAGGTTTGTTCAGATATTATTGAGAGGTGATTTTTGTGTGCACTGGAGGGTGCAGCTTAAGGACATTATCTCTGAAGCATGGACATTGCAAACACATCATTTAGAGTCAGAACTATACAGCTAACTTTCCTGGCTACACTCGGCTAAAGTACCCGATACCCTACCCAGGAGTGTAAAAAACACATAAATGGGACAAGCACAAGACGGTTTTTGTTTGCTCATGTATTTTCAATTATTCTGTATTTTCTTTTGGACATTCAACGTTGATAACTTATAATATCTAGTCACATTACTGGTAGTTTCATGGGATCCTTAATGTGTGAATGAGTGGGTCTCTGGTTTTTGTTCTTTATTTTGGAGTTCTTTTCCCTCTACTGTCTTCCCTGTCCAACTTCAGTTTGATCATTTTATTTTGTCACAGTTTGTTGCTCTTTCATAGAATTCTATTCCTTTCTAGTAAAAGAAAGCGAAGGGGTGGGATCTGGACTGGAAGGGTTATGAGAGCAAACTGGGAAAATTAGAGGCAGAGACATAAGATACGATACAAGAAAATTGTAATAAAAGGGAGAAACAAGATAACAAGAAATGGGGGCAGAGAGGAGGAGAAAAGAAGAAGGTTGGAGTGTGGAGGGAGGACTGGTGTCAAACGTGGGTGAATATATTTGAAGTAATCCGTTTGAATTTCTTAAACAACTAATGCAAATATATTATTTAATAAAAAAAACAGCTTTAGTATGACAAGTACAGTCCATTCTTTTCCAGATCTCTGCAGTATCTATGAAGAGGTCAGAGCTAAATCTGATCCATTTAGACCACCCTTCTGCATCCTATCTACTTACCTATCTCCAGAAACATTGACAAAAAGCCTTGACCCAAAGAAATAGTGTTTATTTTGTTTGCTTTTAACATATTTCCATTATATAGATATTATATATTACAGCCAGCTATGTACCATTTTTAACATACAGAGAATAAGTTACCTATCACCAAGATTTAATAAAACCAATTTTTAAAACTCAGATCCAGTCATCAGTTGTCCTTACGAAGCAATGGACTCTCAAGCCATCTAGACCAGTAGTATGCATAGAATCCTGGTAAAAGCTGAGGATTTTGTTTCAGAAAAAATCATGGATCGAAGTATATACCCTCTGTGGGAGAGTGTCTGGAAGCTAAAGTGTTGAAGTTATCTCTATAATAATCCACTGTGGATACAATACAGAATTTCCTTTACATGGATGTTTAAGGAGAATGAAGTGATTTTATAAAAGCACGAGGCATCTGAAATAACTTGAAAATCAAGACTCAAAATTGTAGGCTATATTGAATGAGTGAGAAATCTAAAATATCATTTGAATAATAGAATTACACATTTTTTTTCTCTCTCAACATTTATTTGTCCTTTCCTGCTTTACAAGAGAGATGTTGAGTAAGTATATCATGCAATCAGGGTTTGCCCCATAATTGTCAGTGTTGGATAGCTAGAGAACTTAGCTGAGTTTTATTTTGTGTGTCTTTTGGTTAATTTTTCACTCTAAGAACCTAGAATAAGTTTTCCTTGAAAGGTATCATGTAGCTCACATGACTGTATATTGCTTTGACATGTGGGCGTGAAGATTCCTGGGTTAAAATAAGAAAAAGTATTAGAGTGAGGTGTTTTGTGGTTACTTCCTAGTCTTTTGGTTTTAATAAACACTGTATTTACTATAAAAACAGTAATAGAGTTCCATTATGTAAAATTAACACAATAATTACAAACTCTCATTTCCATGACCTTTTAATTCCATTATAGTTCTCTATAAACAGCAACTACAACAAAAATACTCAAAGGTTAACAACACATTAATAAATGTAACTATTATAAGGGAAAGTTATTCATGTTGGATAGATATAATGTAGTTTGTTCAAAATAAATACCCTTTCACTTTTCATTGTAATATCTATGCTTATTTGTAAAAAATATTTTAACAGTTTAGTAATAATTTAATTTGTAATGTGGAATAGATTAATTTCTATGACCTTCTTCACCACAAAAGAATAATTAAACACATGAAAATTGACATTATCTTTTTCCCTCCTTAAAGAAAATCAAACTCCCAAGTACTTAAGTTTCATGTACAGATTATTAACTAAAATTTCTTGCTCTGCTTGTAATAGTTAGCTTCACATATTATGAGTAAGACACAGTTCTGGAATGAAAAAATCTTTTCCTTGCTTCTCCATAAGACAAGCCCAATTTGCTCATTACAGGATTAAATTGTTGATAGGAAGAGCAGGGGGATGGAGCAAAGGAATAAAGAAGGAATGGAAAGAGGGAGGGAGGGCAAGACGGAGGGAGGGAGAGTAAATAGAAAAATAATAGGTACATTAATCAGCTCTAAATTAATATAATATAATTTAGCATCTATAAAAACTTGATGATTTTAAAAGCTTTGTTAAGATAATTCCTTTCTTATGGCTATTTTTTTAGAAATTTTTATTTTTGCACTCTGTGTGTGTATGTGTGTGTGAGCGTGTGAGCGTGTGTGTGTAATAATATTTTTATTGTCTTTTTCACCTAAATATTCTCCTAGACACAATTTAGAATACCATTGTAAATAGATATAAAAATATATCAAGATCATTTTGTTAAGTACCCACTCTCTATTCCTTCCTTACTCTCTCTCTCTCTCTCTCTGTCTCTCTCCCTCTCTCTCTCTCTCTCTCTCTCTCTCTCTCTCTCTCTCTCTCTCTCTCTCTCTCTCTCTCTGTGTGTGTGTGTGTGTGTGTGTATGTGTGTAATAAGCTCTTAATAAATGTGTTCAGTTAATAGAACAAATTTATTTTTAGGCTTCCTGATTAGCTTTGATCAAATTCACCCATTCCTCCAACCCTTCCCAGATCATCCACTCTCTATTATTTACTTATCAACCTATTTTATCCTTTCTGTTTGTTTGTTTGTTTGTTTCATTTCAGTTTTTCAGAACAAGAATTCTCTGAGTAGCCTTTGCTGTCCTGGACTCCCTTTATAGAGCAGGCTGGCCTCGAACTCACTGAGATTGCCTGCCTCTGTCTTTCTGAATGTTGGGATTACAGGTATGCACCACCATGCCTGACTCCTCTTATTTTCCAATCCTTCAAGACTAATTTATATTGCACAAATATTCTTGAATATATGATGTTAAATTTGAGAGTTGTTGGCATACGAGGGCCTACCTACACTCAGAGAAAACTGTTTCTTCATCTCTCAAAAAGTAGTAATTGCCAATAGCTCATGCTAGGTGTGGGACTGTGCTCTCAAATTCCATTTCCATGCTCTAATTTGGTCTGGTTTGGGTTTGCACAGACTTTGCACATGATCTATCAATCACTGAAAATTAATATGCACAGCTGGCATGTTGTGTACAAAGATGTTTTTAACCCATCATTTTTCACTCCTACACTCCACAGTAATCCTTGACCTTTGAGGAGAGTTTGTAGCATATATGTTCCCTTTAGGCTGAAAATTTTGCATATCCTATTCTCTGTATTCTTGGACAGTTTGCTTCATAGACAGAAGAAGCAAATAGATTCTCAGATAAGAGATGAGAGAAACACTGATCCGTGGGTATAACTACAAGACATTAGGTGTTGGTTTACCTCTATGTATATTTAGTAGTGTAATACTGGTAGGTTAACTCCTTTGGTTCTCTTCCCTTTGTAGTCATAGGTTATTAGCATAATAGTGGTCCCAGGAATGGACTTCATTTTTAGAGTGGATTTTAAATCCAATTGGAAAGTGTTTGGATATTCTGAAGCTGTTTGTGCTGACATTACAATAGTGTGTGTGTCTTCCCAGGCCAGTTATTTTTCTAGGACAGAAGGTTCATAGCTGTGTGTGGTTGATGATTTCTTTTCCGTAGTAGCTTGCCGAGCATCTTGCACTGTTATGAAAGCTGGCTAGTAGGGAGGAAGCTTCTTCTGTACCAGCTTGATTTTGCCATGTTGTCATGATCAGATGTGTGATGTCTTCAGCACGGATTTGCCATAAAATTCTGAAGGGTAACTGAGAGCAATAATAATGCTATGTCTGAGAGAGTATGAGATCTCATTTACCAACAATTATAAAAGAAATAACCCATTTCAGGAATTCGATATTTTATTTGTTAGCCTGAGGTATCCAGTATCTCTTATATAATAACTTCTTGTGTGTGTGTGTGTGTGTGTGTGTGTGTGTGTGTGTGTGTGTGTGTTTTATGAAGCTTCTACACTAGTTGGTTTCCACTTCTTTTTCAAAATGTTTTGAATGTTATTGTTTCATTCCCAATCACTGCCCTGTACCCTGCCTTCCATTCAACCATACCAGTTTCATTCTTCCTGTTCGTTCTTCCCCTCTTGCTTATTTTGCTAGGGTATTATAACTCTTCTCCTATGAAAGATCCTACACATGACCTGTTAGTAATTTCCTAATTTCTATTCCAATATTCAAAACTGAGCACATGCATAAGGAGATTTATATCTTACAATTACAAATGTGGGAAAAAATTGATGTTTATCCTTCTGAGTCTCGGTTACCTAACTCAAAATGATCATTTCAAGGTACCTTCATTACCCCTGAATTTTACATTTTTCTTAATAGCTTAATAATATTTTATGGTACCAAATATAATATTTTCAACATTTAGTGACTGGTTGATGGAAATGTAGGCTCTTTGGGGCTATTGTGCACATAGAAAAGAGCAGGAATGAGAAGGTATCTTTATAATGGGATAAGAATTCTTTTGGTATGTTGAGCATTTCTTTAAGTCATTTGAAATTCCTCTGTTGAGAATTCTCTGTTTAGTTCTCTACCCAATTTTTAAAAATTGGGTTATTTGGTGTGGTGTTGTTTAATTTCTTGAGTTCTTTATATAGTTTGGATATTAGCCCTTTGTCAGATGTAAGGTTAATGAAGAACCTTTCCCAGTCTGTAGGCTATTGTTTTGATCTGTTGACAGTGTCCTTTGTGTTACAGAAGCATTTCAGTTTCATGTGGCCTCATTTACTGTTGATCTTAGAGCCTGAGCTGTTGGTGTTCTGTTCAGGAAGTTGTCTCCTGTGCCAATGAGTTCAAGCCTCTCCCCTATTTTTTCTTCTAAAATATTTAGTATATTTCAGTTTATGTTGAGGTCTTCAATCCACTTAGACTTTAGTTTTGTGTAGGGTGATGGATATGGATCTATTTGCATTTTCACACAAGTAGACATCAAGTTACACCAGCACCAATTGTTGAAGAGACTCTTTTTTCCATTGTATATATTTGGCTACTTTGTCAAAAATCAAGTTTCCATGGATGTGTGACTTTATTTCTGGGTCATCATGAACATGCAAATCAAAATGACTCTGAGATTCCATCTTACACTCATCAGAATGGCTAAGATCAAAACCTCAAGTGATATCCCATACTGGCAAATATGTGGAGAAATGGGAACATTTCTCCATTCCTGGAGGGAGTGCAAACTTGAACAACCACTTTTCAAATCAATCTGGTTCTTTCCCATAAAATTTGGAATAGTGCTACTTAAAGACCCAGCTATTCCACTGCTGGGCATGTACCCAAAAGATGCTCCATCATACAACAAGGACATTTGCTCAACTATGTTTATAGCAGGTTTTTGTTTGGTTGTTTGTTTTTCAAGACAGGGTTGTCCTAGACTCGCTTTGTAGACCAGGCTGGACTCAAACTCATAGCAATCCACCTGCCTCTGCCTTCCAAGTGCTGGGATTAAAGGCATGTGCCACTACCACCCAGTAGCAGGCTTATTCTTAATAGCCAGAATCTGGAAACACCCTACATGTCCGTCAACCAGAGAATGGATAAGGAAAGCCTGGTACATTTACACAATGGAATACTGTTCAGCTATCAAAAACAATGAAATCTTGAAATTTTCAGGAAAGAATGGTACTGGAATTGATCATCCTGAGTGAGGGTAACATTGACCCAGAAAGACATGCATGGTACATACTCATTTATAAGTGGATATTAGCCCAACATAGATGTCCTCTGAGAGACTCCACCCAGTGGGGGATCAGGAATTATACTGGACTTGCAGCTCGAATCTGAGTGAAGAGCTATAAATTGTATGGAAGAATTGAGGGATGGGAGGACTGTGGTTGGGGGTGGTTGTCAAGAACTCCACAAGGAGACTATCAAGACTGATGGATCTGGACCATGGTTGACTGTACCAAGCAAGGACATTGCAAGCAGAGGACCTAGACCCCCTATTCAGATGTAATCAGTGGACAGCTCATTCTCCACATTGGGAAGTTGGGGTGGGAGTGGGGACTACCTCTGACAAGAACTCTGGTGCCCACATTTTGGTTACTGCCCTTTAGCAAAGAGGCCCTGTGGGAGCACAGAGGAAGGGAATTTAGGCTATGCAGATGAGACTTTATAGGCTGTGATCTGATGGTGGACAGACCCACCTGTCAGAGGTCCAGTGGAGGGGATTAGGGCAGAAAAGGAAAGGAGGGTGGGAACAGGAAGATAAGAGTAAGGGGATTACAATTGAGATGTAATGTGAATAAATTATAATAATAATTAAAAAAGAAAGAAATCTTTTGTGAACATACTCAAGACTAGGAAATCTGGAATGTATGATAGTACTATTTTTAGCTTTTTGAGGGTCTCCAAATTCATTTCTGTAGTGGCATCAGCCATGTTAGTTCCCAGCAGCTGCTAAGAACAATTCCCTTTGCTTACGAAATCTTACAAATAAAGAAAGTATACTATTTATTTTTTATTCATGATAATTTATTCATGAAAGAAGATGGATTAAAGGAGAGTTGACAGATTATATATGTCAGGATATAAGGTTTTTTTAACTTTCCCTTAATACTCTATGAGACTTTAAACTATAATGTATATGAAAGTAAATTGTATTGTTAATTATTGCATAAAATATAGGTGTAGATAGGTTCATGTAATAATTTTGTAATTTTTATTTTTATTATTTGTACTATTTGTATTCATTGTGTATAATGTAAGCTTAAATTTAAGGTACAATAAAAGTACATACTGAGTAAATGTATCATAGTTCTTATTCATTTTATACTTACTACTATTGTATACAACAATTCCTTTATCTCCTAACAGCCAAAATTTAAAATCACCTCTTGGACAGAGAAGAGAGAGTGGTAAGATAATCACGAGTGTTGTCTACAAGGAGTGTATAGAGGTAATGAATGTACCAGTAATAATTCTGCTGAAGCTATATAAAAGTCAGACCCCTTTCTGTATCTCAGTTTGCTCTTTCTTTGATATTTGGAATGTCTTTACATTGAACAATTAGCCATCCAGTTACATTTTTCAAAGTTGAAGTGTCAACAAATTCTACTACAAGATTTACCTTGACTTTTACTTTTACTAGCTCTCTGAATTTACAAAGCTGTTTTAATGTCATTTTTGCATTTGATCAATTTCCATTTACAATGTGTGTGCCCTATATCTTTGTATCCTACTATTAAGTTGTCATCTAATTTATAAAGAGGTATAATATGTGACTGATGTCCATCAAACAGTATGACACAGGATCAACTACAAACTTAAACATTATCTTAATCATTAATTATCTTTCATATGTCATATGATTATATGTGCATAAGTTTATATGTATATATGTATGTGTTTTTATGAACATTATGTAAATATGTTTAAAGTATTAAATTATATAGTTATACTTTCAAACATTTCTCCACAGAAAAGCCTATAAATATTATTATTTAAAACATTAAAACCAATATTTTAAATGATAAAACCTTTTATATAAAGATGATTCTTATGTCAAAATATTATATACTTGAGGATAGCTGTGTACATCTGTAATCTCAGCACTTTGGAGGATGATACAGGAGTATTTTGAGGTTGAGGGCAGTCTGGGCTACTTAGAATGCTGCACATCTGGAGCCTGACCTACATAAAAAGCTCTCAAACACCAACAAAAAGAATATTATCAAGTGTTTTATGACTACAGTATTTGATTTATATTCCAGTGTTGTAGGGAACTCTTTCAATTCTCTGTTGACTTTATTAATTGCTTCTGTGAAATGTAAGCAGGGGTTTAATAGGTTATTATATTGCAAGGTCTTTTTCAAAGTGGCTCTGTGCTTGTTCATCTTAGTTCATCTTGAATTTGTGTTTATTATTTTGGAGTTCAGTGTATATCTCTGTCTGATTAGCTTGGAATGTGTTTGGTGTTTAAAGTGTTCTAGATGGTAATTGGCCTTAGCAAGAGAGCATCCAAAAATAAAATCACAAAATCAAATAAATCTCCTGAACATTATTCTAGGAAAAAATTGTTTTAGTTTTAAAGGAGAAGCAGATCATAGCTTTCTGTAAATCTGTGTGCTCTTTTGTCTAATTAACCAATGCCTCCATGCTTTTTGCTTGCTATATAAAATATGATTTTTGCAATTCCTGGTTTCCTTTTAAATTATTTTTATTTATGGTGGTTCCACTATTCACATATCTTACTTTGTTTGACATGCTTTTAATTTTTTTCTTAAGCCATCCCTGTAATATTTTCTTGTGGCTATATTTATTTTGTATTGTAGAAAACTATGAGTTTGTGACTTTTAAAATGTAAGCAAGAATTATTTTTTCAAATTACTGATATTCCAGTGTCAGGAATGTCATTTATGATTACAATAAGATCAGCTCAAGGCAGGTATTATAAAAAGTGTTTACAGGAATTCATCTAAGTGCCAAGAAAACTCTCTCCTGCTTGGGCTCCATTTTTATCTTCATCAGTACAATATATGGTCATTTATGAATTATAAATTTATCTCTTCAAATATTGGGTTGATTAACATTCAGTAAATAATTCACAGTATCTCATTTTCCTTTCAATGTTTAACTTGTATAAGACCATTATACAAAAAAAGGTTCAAAAAATAAAAATGAAAAAGAGGGGTGGATTACCTCTGGTAAACCTTGGTAGATATATTTGGAGCATGTCAAAACCATTTACAATATTTTATAGAAGTAGAAACTTCAAATGTGAGAATTCTAAGCCAATTTCTGTTTTGTCCTCCTTTGAGAGGAGTTGAAAAGGGATTGTAAGGCTTTTAGGACATCTAACATATTCTACTTCCAAGGTATATGAAGAATTTGTGATTAACTCATCCTTGAAAACAAACAAACAGAAAACCCAGATTGTTCACATAAATGAAGATTCTAAATTTTGAATTTAAGTAAAATATGTTTTAAATAAAGTATGCTCACATTTTATACTCCTGATAAGTAAATTATGTAAATTACATGTACCTGTCTACTATAAAAAATTAGATTAGAGGCTAGGGATTTCAACAACAACAACAACTACATCAAAGATACTCACAGTCTATGGAACGAGATATCTGTTAGTTGCTTAGTCTCAGGTCCTGAATGCCTCAATTCAATTAAGGTACCAAAGGCCCAGAAGACGCAGGAAGAGTGGCTTGTGCTGTGTCTATGTTGAAAAACAATGACCTGGAGTCTTATGTGCATAGAATATGACAGCACTAAAAGGTAAATCCAGTAAGTAAAAACCCAGAATGCACAGCACCTGCACTGTCCAAGGTCTTTTTATCTGACCACCATCCCCACTGGAGGGTGTCATCCACCATCAAAGCCTTTCCTCTCCCATCTTCTTCTACAGAACATTCATAAGGCCTTGTGTTGGTGTACTTTTAACCACTTGTTTATGTTTGGGGGTTCCTTTCTCCCTTCTCTACCCCAATCCATTCCAACAACCCAACACCAGGTATAGGATAAAGAAGGTTAGTGGGGACAGGGGGTCTAATTTTCCTTAGCTGCTTCCTGCTGCTTAGGGTCTTAGGATTCCTTGGGGCAAGTCCAATCCTCCTTTCAGGATTTCTCTGGCTTCTCATGAAACTTCATCAGCAGCAACCAGAGGCAGCAGGGGGGGAAGCACCAGCAACCATCTTCTTTCTTGGAACCCCTCAGTCTCCCTTTGGGTCTGGCTTTTGTCCCCACTGACAAAGACCACACCCTCGCACTAGGTAGTTCACAGCTGATAAATATCACCTGTCCTCTCGGGAGCTGGTGATCAGCTGTGGTCAAACAGGAGCAGCCCCCATATCACACTTTGGATTAAAACAAAAGCATGTTTATATATAAACCAAAATTTCCACAACAGCCTGGCAAATATCAACACCCTAAATGCCATTGTATTATTCCTCTCAGAACACTGACCACAGCTTCATGTTTGTTTGTACGTTTACTTTATTTACTTATTCACTTTACATCCCTACTGCAGCCCCCTCCCTCCTCTTCTCCTGGACCTGCCCTCTCATCCTCCTCCCCATCTCCTCCTTCCCCCTCTCTTTCTTCCCCTTCTCCTCGGAAAACAGGAGCCCCAACAACAACAACACACCTAGTACATAAATACACAACAGGACTAAGCTCATCCTCTTCCCCTGAGGCCCTACAAGGCAACTCAGCTAGAGGAAAGTTATCCAAAAGCAGGCAACAGAGTCCATGTCAGAGACAAGTCCTGTTCAAATTGGTAGGGAACTCCCATGAAGACCAGGCAGCTCATCAGCTACATATGTGTAGGACACCTAGGTCTAGTCCACATATGCTGTTTGGTTCGTGGTTCAGTATTTGTGAATCCCCATGTCCCTCAGCTAGTTAACTCTGTTGGTCTTCTTGTGGATTTCTTGTCCCCTGTGAGTCCTTCTATCCTTGCCTTAATTCTTCCACAAGACCTCCAGGGCTCTGACTAATATTTGGCTCTAGGTCTCTGCATTTGTTTTTTATCCACTGATGGGTGGAGCCTCTCATAGCACAGTTATGCTAGGCTCCTGTCTGCAAGCATAGCAGAGTATCATTAATAGTGTCAGGAGTTGGCTCTCTCCCATGGGGTGGGTCTCAAGTTGGGCCAGCCATTGTTTGGCCCTTTGTTCAGTTCCTGCTCCTTATTTATCCTTGCACACCACACAGTGTAGGCAGGGTAAAATTTGTATTGAAGGTTTTGTGAGTGGGTGGGTGTCCCCCTCTCTCCACTGGAAGTCCTGTACGGCTAGAGGAGGGGGCTGCCTCTATCTCCACACACTCCGCCGCTAGGACTTTCAGCTAGAGTCACTCCATATCCTCCCAGGTGCCCACCCAGGTCACAGGTCTCCAGCTGGTCCCATAGGTGCCCTGTCCATTGGTTTGCCTTCTCTCCCCTCGCCTTCTCACCTCCTGCCCTACTCCCTTTCCACCTAATCCCAACCCTCATACCCTTCCCACCCCCTCTACCACCCAGTTCTCTCTCTTCATCCACTTTCAACGTCTATTCTATTCCCCTTCTGAGGGAAATTTTCTAGCATCTTCCTTTTGACCCTCCTTGGTACTTAGTTCCTTTGAATTTGTGGATTGTAGAATAGTCATCCTATACAATATGGCTAGTATCCGTGTGTAAGTGAGCACATACCACAGGGGCCTTTCTGGGTCTGCGTTACCTCTCTCGGGATAATATTTTATAGTTCTATCCATCTGCCTGCAAATTTCATAATTTACTTGGCTTTAATAGCTAAATAGTATTCCGTTGTATAAATATACCACATTTTTTATATTATTCACTTTACATCCCAAATGCAGCTTAGTCTCACATCAACTGTGTAAGTTACTCTCTAAAGAAAATCTCAGCTAAAACCACCACTCCTATGTCTACGCTATCGTGGTTATTCCTTTCCCAGTGAATCTGAATAAACCTGTGACTTCCTTTCTCTATGAGAAATTTAAACAATAAAGACTATATTGATTTGGACAGCTATGAAAACCTGGTGTTGCAGTTTTCAACATTTGGGATCTCAATGTTTCATATAAAAATATGGTTTTCATTACTAGTGAAATGTCATCGAGATAGCATTTCAGAAAAGAGTTAGAGCTGATAAGACTGTGAGACAACAAAGGGAGAGGGGGGCGGGCGCGTGGGGGTGGGGTGGGGACGGGAGACTATCAACTAGCAAATCTCAATCTTCCACCTGTGTCTGATTGCCAATGGATGTAAGACTGAAAACTTCCTATACTGCTCCAATCCATGGATTTTGAGGAAACTAACTCTAATTGTCTTACCATACAGGGGAAGGAACATGCAAACTGTCTTTGAAATTTAATAGCAACTACTTTACTACTAACTCTAGAGTATTATAACACTATTATCATCTGTCTTAAAAGTTGACTGTTGCAGATAAAATGTTTACTTCGCATAAAATAAATCAATTAACCTGCGTGAAAAAGGAAAGGATGGTCTAACTGGCACTTTGCATCAAAGGAAAAGAAGTGATATGAGCAGCGATGTCTCAACTGCAGCTCACGACAGCGTCTTTGCTTCACTGACAATAAAAAAAGACAAAGGGAACAATCCCATCTGTCCATATGACAAGTCCCAAATCAGACACCTGTGTGGCAAATATGCCTAGCAGTAAGTATCACAGATGCTTTAAATTTAGTACAAACCATATGCTGGATGATTTACTTAAATTGGATTGGGAGGCGGGTCCACTATAGAAAAAGTCCACAGAGCAATTAAGGAGCAACATGTTCCGTTGCTCTCATCTCTTCGTCCCCTCCTTTAGTCCCAGATGTTACAGCCACTACAGAGACGTTAGCCAATTTGTTAATTTATTGTCAGATTGTTAAGGGTTTATGAAGATTTTTTTGACCCAGTATGCTACATTTGTTTTGGCAGCAAGATTAATTTAATTATAACTGTCTTGGGGACAAAAGGAACACAGTAGGATATCATCTGTTCTGTTCAAATGGCTTAGTGCTTGCATCAGACACTCCAAGCACATATGCATGCCCAAACTTCAAGTACGTTATAGCCTAGTGAGCAGAAGAAATTCAGGGACCTAGAATGCAATCTACGTCCCATAATAGGCAATGCTTATTTCAAATTAATTATATCCAAATGGGTGTCCATATATTTCCTGCCCTTTCTACTGTTCTGATTTATTTTCCTCCAATTTTCATTGTAACATACTAGTTGTGGTTTCATTATGTAATTTTTATTCAAGTATTTAATGTACCTCAAGAATTTATATTTTTCTACTGCTTTTATATTTTCAAAATTAAAATAAAATTACATCATTTCTCTTTTGCTTTTCCTCCCTACAATACTCTTATGTACCACCATACGTACTTGCTCTCAAATTCATGGCCTCTAGTCTCTCTCTTTTTTTTTTTTACTTCATTGTTAAATATATTTCTATATAACATTCCTTATGTGCATATGATACAGAGCTGACCACTTTCTATTGTATAACCAGCACGGCAAAATAACAATAAAGGTGCATTTGTGTCACTCATATCTTGATGGTAAATACAGCTTTATAATTTGAGTTAAGGCCCTCAAAAGAAGAGGGAAATCATGCCCAGTACTAGAAAATTAGCCTAGTAATAAAGTCATTGATGATGGAGGAGAAATTACAATTTCATTCATTGTAAACCAGCATAATTTAATAAATACTCACAGATAAGAGTAACACCATTTGACAATGAAATTTCTCTTTGCAACAGGCAAGCACCATTGAGGAAGCCCAAAAGTTGCCATAATGCGGGGAACAAATGAACATGTGATGCCCAGCCCAATTTGTTACATATTAATCTCACTTCTGCACTTGAGGCTCAGGGAACATTCCAAAGGCCTGGGAAGAAAGATTTAAGAGCTAGAGAAACAGGATGTGATATGTGCTTGGAGATTGCAGCTCCTGCAATTTCAGAGAAATTTCACCAATGACACCTCAACAATATTGCTGGCTGGACAAGATATGAACAAGTAAAACACTAATAGAAATGTTTTTGCTGAAGAAAAGAATATCCCAGCACATCAACCACGGAAGAAGAGTTACAGGCACCTAAAGAATATTCAGCATGAGAGAAAAAAATCATCTTTGCCATGCTGAAATTCTCCTTTGCTTTGCACCTGCTGCTGTTTCCTTTATTACCCTGTCGTATCTCTAATATACCTTGTTAATGATCATTTATTTCTCCCTGATCTGTGTCAGTGTTTGTTATCTTCTGTTTCATTGGTCATAGCCATTCTCAGGGGGCGAACCACAATCTTATCAGAGTCTTCTTACCCAAGAATGCTAAACTTCTATTTCATGTACTTAATGTCTATTTATGCTTATTCATCTGCTCCTTGACTTCCAAATTTTTTATTAGACTACTTGCATTTTATAGTTTTTAGTTCTTTATGCATTATATATATTTAAACTCCTGTTAGTGATTTGCTACAAAGTCTATGTACATTTTATATGTAATCTCTTCTCCCAGACAGTTGTTTCTAATGGTACGTAGAATTATTTTAAATTGAAGTGCAATCACTATTGAACATAAGTTTTAATCTTTTAAACATTTTATCTTAAGAACTTTATACTTGTATACAGTGAATATGGTCATGTATAGTTGTCATTCTTTTCCAATAAAATAGGATATCTATAACACAACCTTTACCTCAAGGCTCAGAGCTCTATGTGGAAGAGCATGTATAAAAATTCTAAGAGACAAAGGTTATATAAAACTTTAGAAGAAAAATGTTTTTCAGGAAAAAAAGGCAGTTGCACATTTGAACTCACAAGGATTTTGACAGTATGATTAAATACTATGAAAACTCAAGCATGACAAAATCTCAGCATGGAGAGAGAGGAGTAGGCAGGAATACCACCTGAAGTCTAACTGGCATTTTATGGCTGCCAAGAGATGGACTGTCAGTTTTCTGTAATGGTGTGATATCTTGTATATTGACTACACTCCATACTGAAGATAATAAGTAAAACAAATTGTAGTCAAAGGGGGGGTAATTTTCATGGAAAGAGGTGAAATGGATATAGGAGAGTTTGGAGAGTGGGATAAATAGTATAAAAATCCATTCTATATCTTATCAAAGAATTGTACAAATATTATTAAAAATTTAGAAACCATGCCTTTCTCCAATGTACGTTCTTGACACTTTGGTCAAGAATCAAATAGATACAGCTGTTTGTACTAATTTTTTTTAATGTAGTACATGATTTTTTTTTTAACTGTGTGGGTGTTTTAACTCTTTGTGTATCTTAGAGATGACAAGGAAGGCACGAGGTCAAGACAATGACAGCCTAAAAAATACCCTTAAAATGCAATAAGTACAGACATGGTAAAGCTGAAAGGGAAGATCTCACAGGATCCCACCCCAAAATAGAGAACTATAGGCAGGTATTGGATGTTGAGAGAGGAAGGAGTAACCTCTTCTGGGTATGAGGTTGCTAATTAGTTGTCCAATTCTGAGTAGTTTGCCCTAAAATTATATATACACAAGTCACTCTGAATGAACTAAGAAGGCCCTATGTATACAGACTTATATATCTACACACACACACACACACACACACACACACACACACACACACACACA
>OU015747.1:10397057-10481262 GCA_907169655.1 Acomys percivali | reverse complement strand
TCTCTCTCTCTCTCTCTCTCTCTCTCTCTCTCTCTCTCTCTCTCTCTTAAATTTAATAGAGTACAATGTTCCAGGCCTCCTTATGTGCTTTTTGTTTGGTTCATCTGTTGATCTCCCAATTCCCCATCTTCTTCTCTCCCTCACCACTTATACCCCCTCCCTCTGTACTGTTTTCTCTTTTCAAATCACGAACTTCTCACCCCACTTTCTCAAAGCCTCATTTTCCATCTCATGGTTTTCCTTATCGTCAGAGTCTCACTGTTTGACAAAGTCCAGGGCAGGATCTGGTACAGGATGTAGAATCCTCATTCACTTTGTCTCTTAGGTCACAGAGCTGATGGCTCAGGCTTCTGATCACACTTGAAATGAGAAAGAGGAGAAGGAGGCCAGTTTTCCTTCTAGAGTGACTTTGGACTGGTCACACTACTGCTAATGAGGAAAACTTAGACTGACCACAATTTTACTAAAGCAAGGGATAAGAAAGTGGCTTCTGGGCAAAAACTTCAGGGGTTTGTAAAACGAGGCTCATCGATCTGTAGATGGACCGACCTCTTCGTGGAGACCTCCGTTGACTAAAGTATGCCTGCTTGTCTGGGAGGGCTGATTTGGGAGTCCTGAATCTGTTAACTTATCTGTGAATCTACAGGAGAATAAGATATAAGGGGAAAAAATAAGCCACTCTCACACACACAAGCATTCAAGAAGAAAAGGTGGATGCAGTTAAAAATCTTAACTTCAACACCATTGATTGTCTGGTTACATAATTTATACTTCTGAGAAAGGGAATTACCTCATAGCCAAAATCCTATTAATCACAAAAAGAGATGGATTCTAAAATATAACAGGTTTCATGTTTTTTCATTAAAACTAAACACTTCTTATCTATGTATCCATTACATAAGTTCATAGTTCAGAATGACAAATGTTGACAAGGCTTAAATTTTTACAGGGTCTAAAATTTACAGAAATATATTCTTTTCAATTAGGACTGACCTGGCTACACATTTTCCCGCTATCTCTTAATTTATAATGAGTTCAAGAAAATAATTTTATCTGTCTTTCATTCTAAGGAACAAATCAAACTTAATGGCACATAATGCCATAAAGTGACATATGAAATTATATAAAAAAAATAGTTTGTATACTTGTACATTAAAATTTGTACTTAATATAACATTTCTAGGTAGCCCCATGGGTTCATGGGACATTTAAACTGACTTGCTTATATTTATGAAGTACACAAGGATTCCTGGTGCCATCTGGAGTGAAGATTTATATGAGGCCACAGATATGCCTCAAGGCTGTCCCCTAGTGATGCATCTGGAGGTCCACAGGGTATTTACTGACGCCATACCATTTCTATTTTTTTAAACATCTAAAACAATTTTAGTTTTAAAATTGTTTGAATCAAAACAGGAATTCCATAATCAGGAATTAATTCATCTGAACAGAAGTAAATCTTCAATAAGATCCAATAGGAATTTTTTTCAATAAAAGTGAGTAGATTACCAAAAAGTGATGGTTCACACCAATGACAGATTTTAGAGAAATGGAACAGTGCACAAATTATGGGATTGATGTGGTTGGAAGCAATTCTGAGATACATAATGGGACAAAATACTTGCAAAATTCTGAATTCTTTCCAGAGAGCTCTCATGCCTAGTGAACTTCCCTAAATTAATGGCTCTTGGTATTGTGTCAGATGCTAGAAGCAATTCTGGGGATTTATCATAGTAGAGACCTTGCAAAATACGAGACTGTCTCCTAGAACACCTACGTGCTTAATTTAACAGAATTGCTCTTGGCAACTTATTACCTCATTAATATAATATATTTCGATTGCAACTATTTTTATATACATTTCATAATCTTATTTTTATTTATGCCTAAATGAAATTTTATATTATTGTATAACTTATTTTTATGATCCACTCATTTAGAATTGAAATCTAGGCTAAGTCTATTTTATTCTTTGAGGAATAAGTAGCAAGAAACATGTTTGTGCAGGAATGTCTGTGGTAAAATATAAAGAGTCCTTTGGGTATGTGTTGGGATTGGTAAAGTTAGGTCATGTGTTGGTTCTTTTTTAAAATTTTGTAAAACTTCTCCCTTGCACAGATTTCTGGCGTTGCTACAGCAGTTTACAACCCTAACAAGGAAAAAGAGTTATTTTTCCACATCCTCATTAATATTTGCTGTCATTTGCTTTTTAATATAAAAAACTAAAATCAATAAGTTTAGGAAGTCAAAATTTCTGTTAAATTAGGAGGAAAATAAAAGAACATATATTTTGTTTGTTTGTTTAATTGATTGGTTGTCTTTTGACTGTTCATTTTTTTGTGAGAGACAGAAACAAAGCAGATCTGGATGGGAGGGAAAATGTGGAAAGGATCAGGGAAAAGTAAAGGTAGTGGAAAATATAATCAGGTTATATTATATAAGAAAATAATTTATTTTTAATAAAAGGGAAAAATTTTAAAACACTATATTTGATCTATTAGATTTAATTTTTCATACTGTAAATTTGAAGTTATTTCTGGATTAGTACAATGTTTATTGAACTGAAAATATCATCTTGTATTTTCTATTTTAGAAACAATTCAAGATTTTCTTAGTAAAAGCAATATAGACTACTTTAGTTGTAAAAGTGATTTAAAAGTTGTCACCGTTTATTAAAAACTCTACATAGTATAACAATGTTCTGACCTAAACTGTTGATAGAATTCTAATAAAACTGTTTTTGCTTAGTTAAATTTATTTGAAATAAAAACCTACAGCATAGATTTTACTACTATTTGCCTCTAATAAGCATCTCAAACATCACAATTCCTTAAGGTTACCTAGGGCATGAAGCTATTTAGTCTAGGTTTCCTCAACTACCATCAAGGACAGCATCACTGGCAACATTATTGAGTAGTTTATATAAAAGCTTTCCAATATTATAATGGACAAAACTATTCCATTATCTTTTTCCTTGTATTTTTGTGATATAGGTCCAGTTCAACTCCATTGTCTATAACATTAGATAACATAATATACATACAAATAAGACACTAATATGGACACTTCTAATTAAGATTTAAGAGCTCATAAGAGCTCATTAAAAGCAATTCATTTAATTGAAGTTCAACACTTTTCATACTCTGTCAATGACTAGCCAAAAAATAAAAATAAATAAATAAAAATCTCACAAAAAACTGACAAGTTGTCAAAGAATATAGAAGAAAACTAAAAAGCCTAAGTCAGTGTTTTTCATGTCTTCTATAGATCACTTGTAGCAAAGTCACCTGGGAACTTGTTAGCCTAAAAATTCTGAGCCTTCAGTTCTGAACTAGTGAATCAGAAACTCTAGGGCACATACAGAAAAATTAAACTGAAGCAGGCTTTTAGATTATTTTGATTTATGGTTACATGAAATTTTCAGAAAGAAATAATCATATGTTATCATTATTTTATGCAGTCAACATAGATTCTCTTTTAGGAATGAGGCTATTGTTCAACCACAATCATTTACCTTCTATACCTTAATGAAGTAAGTACACCAAAGTCTCCAAAAAATTACAATGGAACATCCCAGATTGTCTGAGAGATTACAGTCAATATAGCTTTCTATAGTGATGGAAGTATTTGTTATTCCTTAGGTCAAGAAATGAACAAATATTTACTGTAACTCATAAAATATATTTTAATCTTAGTTATTTATAGGAGACCAAAATTTATAGACACATAAGGGTAATGGTTACCATATTAGAGAATCTGTGTGGCCCTTGTGCCAATGGATTCTATATGACGTTATGGAAAGATATTTGATGTTATATAGAATGAGATCTTTCTAAAATGCCAGGATGTATAATGAAAGACATTAAATGTACTAGAAAGAGACATGCCACTGGATATCTGTGGCTAACATGAAATTCAAAAGAGAAAATTGTTGGGACTATGGCTAAAAGCTAAGGTAGAAAAAGGAAAAAAACAACCTATATTGTAGAGAAACTGATCAAATATTTCCTGTGTAAAATGTAGATATTAAAAGTGTGGAATTAAAGATGGAATTGGCACTGCATCTGGTATATTAAATGCTGAGAAGTATGGACCTGACTATCCATTCTGTACAATAAAGAAAAAATGTTAAAGGAGAGACAACAGTTTCTGTGATCCTTCAACATCCAGAAGAAATTCTGAAGGAAGAAATACATAAGAGCCCTCAAGTAGACACAGAACAACTCATTAAATCTGTTTGAAGTTAATTATATGATTAATTCAATATATATGTGACATGCCAAAAATTTGCTAATATGTTCCCTTCCATATGATTGCAGAAGGTTAATTTCAGTTAGAGCAACTACCTCCACAAGCTGATTGCTATGTGCCCCATCAAACTTAATAATCACTAGGCCCCAGGGTGTATCCAATGAGCTCCATAACACCTAGCAATATGTATTGTCAATACAGAACAAACAAAAAAAACACTTTAGAAAACAAATATGACCATTTGCATATGAACTGTGGCTTCTAGTTCAATTTTTTAAAAAAAATGAGATCCTTGACTGTGCAGATGAGTGGGTCTGTGTGTCTATATCTGTTTCTGGTACCTTTAAAAAATGAAGAACTAAAACTTTTTCTTCTGTTTGTTTTGTTCTACTCAAATGTGCTAGGTCTTTTCCTTATCATATTATGTTCTTGTATCACTATCACTTAGAAAGCTGTTTGTTCTCTAATTTTCTAATGGGAAACAGAAAGTATGTTGATACCAGTGGGATGGGGTGATAGGGAGGAACTCAGAGGAGCATAGAGATGGCAAAACATAATACGATGTATTATTTAAGAAAATTTATACTTTTAATAAAAGAAAAATCTGAAGAACCTAAGAACTACTTTGGAAGTATGTTTTTTATCACATAATGCTTTGTCTGGGCATTTTTTATACTTACAAGCCTTTTGCTTATATATCATGGTTTGTGAGTTTCTGTTGGTGCAAATGTGTGCGTCTCTGTTTATGTACATGTTCTTGTCTTTTCTCTTTGACTATCTTTTTCTGTTAGGCTGTTTTGTCTTATTTATTTTTATCTTATTTTATTATTGTTATTAATGATAATAATAAATATTATTATTATCTCAGTTACTTGTTTGTTTTTAAATGAGTAAGAGCAAGAAAGACTGTGATTTCGGTGGAGAGGTGAAGAGAACCTAGCGGAGATGGGGTATGGCATACCATAATCAGAACACGTGGTATAAAATCCCACATTCATTGAAAGAAAAAATGGTCTAAAGAAGAGCTTAATTTAGTTATGTTGATGGAACAGCTAATTTATGCATTTCTGAGATAAAATGCTTGACAAAGCAAACAGGAAGAGGAACGTCTTAATTTTGTTCACAGCGCCAGAGTGTCACAGAGAGGAAGCCAGGGGCAGCAGCAGCTTGACGAAGCTCGTCATATTACGTCTACAGCCAGAAAGCAGAAGGGATCAACTCTAACAGTCAAAGACCTTTCTTCAGGACAGGATCCTAGCCAATGGAATGACCACGTCCACTTTTAAGATCGCTTTCTCAGCTCAATTAATCACCATCATATAATCTAGAAACCTATCTAGAAACCTCATTGCAATCTTTCCCAATAATATGTTTCCATGTTGATTTTAAATATCATCAAGTTGAAAATCAAGGTAAATCATCAAAATATCATACACTTAGATAAATATAGAGCATAAATTATTTGGCAAAAATGTCAACTGATCTAGTGGCTTGAATTGAAACTAAGTTTTAAATTCTCTATCGTACCAAGCTCATAAAATTCACAGTTTTAGTTTCAATTGCCAGCAACCTCATGGTGGATAAAAACTGTCTCTGTTTTCAGGTGCTCTGACAACCTCTGATAGTACCTTGGCCTCCAATAGTACCTGGCATATGGGAGGTGCACAGACACAAATGCAGGTGAAACACATGTATAAATAAACATTTTTCATTTAAAAGCAGGTTTAAAAAGAATAATATTTTCTGATAACTTGTTATGTGAACTTCTAACTATATTGGGTCATGAAAACAGCACACCAGATAAAATCAAGGTCCTCTATAACTTTGCCCAATATAATTTTTACCTGGAGTTGTCAATTTAGGAAAGAGCACTGAGTTTCAAAGTTTATAAATGAGTACAGCCAACGTAACTCCAGTATGCATTTTTAAAATACTTGCTAGAATTATTAATTTCAGAGTCATAAGGGTGGTTTTCCTGTGTTTCTCTAGTAATTGAAATTCCCCTTCCTTATTTGTAGAAGGTAGTTTTTGTATTAATGCTACACGATTTTACTTATGGAAAAGGAATCTTCCAATAGTAACAGTAAAAGAGTTTAAAGTATTTCTATTTTAGTGTTAGTTAAAAATATGAAATAAAAAGAACTCATTTCTTATATTAGTAAACTTTTCAATTTGCTACTTATCTAATTATGTTGAAAAAATGTTTTATTGTATTTAAATGGCTTGCGGTCTGTTATAACTCCACGTGTTACACATCTTTCAACTCAGTGAGGAAAAGGTAATGGGGCAAAAGGCTCTGTATATGACAATAGTTCACATATTATGTCAGTGGACAAAGCAGGAAAACTGACAAATTGGTTCCTTCCTTCCTGCCATACTGCAATAACTTACTTTCTTCACAGGCTTCATTGTGAGGGAAGTGATTGAATTGTGAAACATGAACATTCTCCCAATTTCATTTCACCAGTGATGAATAGTATTTCCTACATACTAAAGTTGCTTCTGTAAATATATTTGCTTTGATATATGAAATGAGAACAAAGGACACATTTTATATACAAAAAAAAAAGAAAGAAAAGAAAAGAATATCCATTCCTACTTGGTTTCAAAAGTTTTTTGCTTTTACCAGGCATGAGTGATTAAGGGTAAAATATCAGTATTCTTTGGAGAATTCCAAACACCATAAATTATATGGTCCCATAATGTGTAAATATTTTCCCCTATAATTCAATGCTGTTTACTAGTTATTTGCATATTGCTATGCTTTTGGGGCGCTGAAAATTTTGAATCTATATTCAGAATAATATATACAACAAACATTTACTTTTCAACATTAAATATTTATAAAATATTAAAGACTTCAATGATCCTCTTCCATTTTTAATCATAGTATGAAAGAGAAAACTGCTAAGTTATTCTCAAAATTGATATTTGACTCTGAACTGAAATGAAGTTTAAAACACAATGGCGTTCAACCACTGTATCTTCATTAGCCCTCCATTTTCCTTAAGGTCCTGTAGCTCAGCTATAATAAATCAGGCTAGGCGCTTCACCTTGCAATACAGTAAGAACGGATTTATCAAAAAGAAGTTTTATACATATGTAGAAAACAAAAATTTGTCCATATTCTACTTATTTTAAAGAAGGCCTAAGTGATCTTTTGCCAGAACTGTTTATTCTCCATTTTAAAATTGCTGAAGCCAGTGGGACAGAAAATGCTATAGCTTCCATCATTTGGCACCTTATCGACTATACACAACATCATTTGCAGTGCAAGGTTTCTACGACAAGACATCTCTCTCTGTCAACTCCTACTGACATTTTGAAAGATGAAGTAAATTTCTTTTAAAATATATTTAATCGAACTTTTCAAGTTTCATAGACTGTATTCTGATATTTATCAGCCTCGTGGAGATAGTCCAGTACAAGACTAATAATTCATGTGTTTTATTTTATTTTTTTATTATTTATTTTTTATTATTTATTTTTTTATTTTTTATTAATTTATTCTTGTTACATCTCAATGGTTATCCCATCCCTTGTATCCTCCCATTCTTCCCTCCCTCCCATTTTCCCCTTATTCCCCTCCCCTATGACTGTTCCTGAGGGGGATTACCTCCCCCTGTATATGCTCATAGGGTATCAAGTCTCTTCTTGGTGACCTGCTGTCCTTCCTCTAAGTGCCACCATGTCTCCCCCTCTAGGGGACATGGCCAAATGTGAGGCACCAGAGTACGTGAGAAAGTCATATCCCACTCTCCACTCAAGTGTGGAGGCTGTTCTGACCATTGGCTAGATCTGGGTAGGGGTTTAAAGTTTACCACCTGTCTTGTCCTTGGCTGGTGCCTTAGTTTAAGCGGGACCCCTTGGCCAAAATCTGCCTATGTCCCTCAGTAGAAGAATGGATAAAGAAACTGTGGTACATATACACTATGGAATACTACTCAGCTATTAAAAACAAGGAATTCCCGAAATTTGTGGATAAATGGATTGAGCTAGAAATGATCATAATGAGTGAGTTAACCCAGAAGCAGAAAGACTCAAATGGTATATACTCACTTATATCTGCATACTAGCCCAAGGGGCATGTCCCACGAAAGCTTTCACTTACCAGGAAACTGGGACAGAGGGGAGGACATCCTATTGGGACTCTAGATGAGAGAACCATGTGAGAATAGCAATGTAGAAGGATCCAGTGTGTCCTAGAAACCTACAAGTAGAACATTCATGTGTTTTAACACATAAGCTCAATGCTAGCTTACAAAAAGTATTTGGGTGTACTCATCTTTGAGTTCAAATAAAACTTAATAAACGAATCTGACACAAAATGTTTTATAAATAGTATAGTCCAATAACATAGTAATTAAGCCTAACAGGTAAGATTTCTTTTTATTCTGTAATAATCTGAATGATGGCCAAGAAGTTTTTTTTCTTAAAAGATGTATCAGTTTCTCTTGAGCTTGAGTTACAGACAGTTGTGAAGTTGTAAGCAGCCTGATGTGAGTGCTATAGACAGAGCTTGAGTCATCTACAAAAGCAGTATTCATTCTTAAACCACTGAGTTGTCTCTGCAGCCTCGCATCTGTTCTTTTATACCCTTGGATGAGGGCGATGACTGAAACACTGTACACTTAAGTAAGAGAAGATGAAGGTACTTAAAAGAGTATGATAATCTGTTTTTAAAGGACTGCTATGAAAGAACACAGAATACACGGTGAGTATTTAGATACACGAGGGAGAACAGTTTAGTTGAAAGGTCTCCAGAAAACATCATCAAATGTATGTCTCATATGGTGATTTTAAGAACACTGTGAGAATTTTGTTCTTATGTGGACGTATGATATTTACTAAACGTTCTTAAACTGTCATGTTATGATTAGATTGTTTTTCCAGCACACACATGCTTAGTGGCTACTACAGTGTATACTAATACTTAATGCTGAATGAACATTATACATTTGTGAAATATCTATAGGAAGCAAGCAAGGAGAATAATTAGTAGTTAGAAACTAAAAATGCTGCCATATTTGAAAATTTAAGGATATAGAATCATTGCTTTTTTTTTATAAAGAAATGAAATAAATTGAAATGCATATACTTTATGAAGTATAAATCTGCAATGAGTTCCTAAACTAATTAGTCAGACAAGTAGATATTTTAAAGGAAATGCCACACATGTATTCCAGAACAGTCTTTTTTGGCAACAACAATTTTCTTCTCATTGGAAAAAGAAAGCATTCAGACGAACTCCCCAGCCAGACTTATCTTGTATAGCTTCTGTGGCAGCTTTATCCTGAATACATTTCATAAGTACTTCAAAGGAAACTCAGGGAAACCCAAACTGTCCTTTCTTTTTAGACCTTCGTACCCTACTCTTGAGTATTGGAATTGCATTTCATATCTGGTTTGGAACTCAGCTCTTGAGAGCCAAAGCATAATCATCCTTAATCCATTTGGCTGCTTGCTTATTACTTTGAAGAGTGGGAAGAAAGGTGCCTCTACTGGGTTTACTCTTCAATCCGTGCCTCTTTAAAGAGTTCAGGTGAATAATCTATATTTCAAAGAAAGATGACCTTTACTTGATTTAATGGAATCTCTCTTTCAATATCTGAAATGAGAAAGTGATTAAAGCTTTGGTTGATAGGCAAGATGTATTTTAGGAATAGATAAGCAGAAAGGTCAGACACTGTCAGAAAGGATTTTAAGTTTCCTTAATATTTAAGTACTTCATATAAGTCATGGTTTATGCATTAGTATATTTTGTAAGTTACTCTAAATTTCCTGCATTTTTTTGTGTGTCATTCAAAATTGGTTTCTGACATAAGGTAAAGATATTGGACAAAGCAGGTGTATTTCTTCTGATATTTTTAAAGAGATGGATATATTCTGTTCTTAAAAGATGAAAAGTCACTTGACATACTGTTTCACAGAATTTAAGACTATGCTTTATTTATTTTTAAATTATAAGTAATCTCAATTTCTATAGCAAAGATTTTTGCCTATAATAAAGCATTTTTTCTGATGGCATGTTAGGAAATAAATAACATGCACTGAGAGCTCAGTAGGTTTCAAATGTTTTGCAAATTGCTTTATAAGAATCTAAACCTTTAATCTGCACTTAAAACAACATTTGACCTACCATGAAGATTTGTAGCAAGAATGGATGGATAACTTTAGAAGCAGATAGGTCTGTTTATCATCATCATTTTATAGACGAGGACTCTGTGACAGAAAATTTAAACAGCATGTTCAAGGCCATAAAGTAAGTAATAGAGCTAGGTTCCAAAATAGTTCCCACAGTGAAGAATAAACTACTATATATGAAGCTGTGACACCATTTTTCTTAATATTCCTGATATCCTATACCATATCTGTGTAACACCCTAACTGAGCTGAAGGCTTTTGATCACTTCAGCATATTCCAACAATCATTGCAATGTGTGTATTTCATTGATATGTCAGATGCTCCGAAATGCACTAGTACCTATCATCTATACTTTAAATGCAAATGTTTCACTGATTGTCTGCATGGTTACAGTATGCAGTGGAATAAATATGAAATGACAGAATAAACATAGAACAAATTTATTGATATTAAAGGAGAATACGTACTCTGTATTTTTTTTTTCATCAAGACATGTTTAACAGAGGGTTGGAGATTTGCTATGAGAATTCCCAAAAGGTTTGATGATTAAAAAGAAGAAAGAAGGCAAGAGTGAAATTAGCAGTGAGGTGGCTTCGATTAAATGGAAGAACTCACTATGCATTATGATTGTCAAACCTTCAGTGTTCTGTATAAAACTGGTGTGGCATTTGCATGACTATTCTAAGAGTTTTTGCTGGTCATTCAAATCAGTTACAGCATTGGATTCTTTTATTAAGTCCTGTATAAAATATAGGCTATTAATATTGCCTTCCTCAGAGATATTTTATATAAGTGTCAATGAAAATGAATATGTATGCACAATGTTATGTACCTAGTTTTTTTGCAAAACATCATTACAGTACAAGTAATTTCTTTTACTTTCTAGTTCTCTCTTTGACTCATTTGAGTAGTATTGTCATCATTTGGTACAAAATGAAAACTTTCCAAATGCTCTTAGTAACATGGAGAAATACAGATTGATAATTCAATGAATAGGCATACAAACAAAAATGTGAGAAACTTGGCAAATAATATTTTTTAAAATATTGGAAATTATAGAAAAAGAGTGAAATAACTCCACCCAGCGGGGGGTTGGGGCAGATACTGGGACTTGTAGGCAAACTCTGGGCCAACAGCTGCTAGTTGTATGGAAGAGTTGTGGATGGAAGGAAGGCGTCGGGGTGGGGGTGGGGAGACCAGAGAAGGACTGTCAGGAGCTCCACAAGGAGACTATCAAGGCTGGTGGATTTCTAACCTTTTCAGATGTAGCCATTCGACTATTCATTCTCCACATGGGGAAGCGGGATGTGGAGCAGGACACTGCCTCTGACAAGATTTCTGGTGCCCCTGATTTGATCACTGTCCTTTAGGCCCTGAGGGTACACAGAGAAAGGGGATGAAGGCTGTCCAGATGAGACCTGATAGGCTGTGGTCAGACAGAGGGGGAGGAGGTCCCCACTTGTCAAAGGTCTAGAGGAGGGGAATAGATCCGAAAAGGGAGAAAGGGTGTGAACAGGAAGAAAAGAGCAAAGGGATTACAATCGGATGTAATGTGAATAAATTATAATAATAAAAAAATAATTAATTAAAAAGAAAAAGACTGAAATAACTGAAAGAAAAAACATGCTCTGGAAGAAAGTGGACTCAAATATAAGTCACGTCAAATACATGTGGACGTTTAATGCTTTCTCAGATGCAGGTGATATCAAGGTCCCCCACCCAATCATCATAGAGTATGCTGCTGTGACCCACATGAATGTGCCACAGTACCTGTCCCTCTCTGCCTAGGCATCATGAGACGTAAGTTGTTAAGTCTTTTTCCTCTTAATGCCCTTCTTCCCCAGTAGACCATGATTATCAAATAATTAAAACCATTGCCTGAATTTTAAGCCCAACAGGATATAATTTTTTTTTTTTTACCGAATCCTTTATGTGTGCCTTACCAACCCTTCAGGCTAGAATCCACAATAATCAATAATGCTACACCATTTACTTGAAAATTCCTTGAAGTTGCTGGTCTAAGTCGCCTATCCCTTGCTGACCTGACCTTCCTAAAAAGCCTCAAATCACTCAGGGAGCTGTTGGATGTCTTTTTTTTTTTTTTTTCTCATTTCCACTTTAAGACTGCTGCTCTTTGTCAGACAGTGCATTGAAATCAATTACATTGTCTGTGTTATTTTTCCTAACGCTTGTTCTGCAATTTAAACAATCACAATACATTTAAGGTGAAGTAGTTTTCTTTAGCAACAAAGATTTTGATGTCTTATGGCAAAGTGTCTTTCTATCATTTTTCACATACATTATATACATGAACTATATCTAGCTTGTATTATTAATAAAACTTTTTGATATGAAAAAAAAAAGACTGCTGCTCTTCACTACACAAAATCATCCAGGCATGATCTAAAGGCTTGAGGAACACATAATGTACACAGAATTGAGGATTCTGAATCATGATCCTAATGAGGTAATATGGGACTTCAGGAACCCAAAAAGACTCATCTCAAAATTACAAAAAGATACAGCCTATCTTTGTACTCATATGTCATTATGATTCTTGTCACTAAAGATAAAGTGCAGGGCGTTGTTTGGTAGGTGTCTTCAGTAAGGAATAGCTAACCCAAATGCAGCCATTTGTTTCCAATGTGAATATAGGCCCCATCCTTCCTACAACCCTGGCTGGCACACCGTCTCCCTTTCTCATTTATTCTTTCCACTGTCTTAGCATGCAGTGTCTCCATAAATACCCGTTCTGCACCCTGACTCTCAGCCACTTTACTTCTCCTCATCTGTTTGTCGCCAAGGACGTTTCTAAGTACGTCCCTTCATTCCAACTCCAGAACATAACTGAATTCCTACCATAATATCAGGAGCTCAACCTGCCTGTCTACATACTCAGGCACCTCCAAATAGGACCAGGAAACGGAGTTCACTATTTCTTTCTCTTCTTGGGTTCACATCACATTCGTATTCTCAAGTCACTTACTGCCCACATTTCTTCAGCAATACAATCTCAGCGTATTTTAGAACCTACACAGCTTCTACCTGTCTCCTTCATCATCTAGCCATAGGAAACATCTAAGCTCTAATTATCTGCTGACTTCCAAATTGTATAGGGAAGTATGTTTATTGATCTAATTTTCACCTTCTAACACCATTCACAACTGGACATTTATTACTGCTGACTTCTATTAATATTTCTTTTTCCCAGCCACTTAATTGTGCTTCAACAAGAACCTGAACTTCTGATGGGCTGTTCAAAACCTCATATTGTTGCTTTGTACAAAAGATGCACATCTTTGCTCTTTATTTACTGAAGAAAATATCAATATATAACTCACTATCACTTTTTCCATCTCTCCTATGTTCCAATACTTTACTTATTAATATGATTGTACCCTATGTGTATTTGTCTAAAGCTAACCGATATATTTATGCTTAATATTATATTTTTTTGCTATCCAACCAATACTACAGTGGTATCTGCTTTTCTATTTTAATTTCATTGCTCTTACCTAAAGTGAATTATGATAATATATTTCTTTCTTGAACTTTAACGCACATTATACTAAATAGACTTAGAAGGATGTATGTGTATATATATATACATATATATATTCACGTATATTGTTACAATAATAAACAGAAATCATCATACGAGAAAGAGTGAGATGGTTCATACAAGGATTTTGGTGGAGGAGGGTGAAAAATGTGATACAATCATATTTTATTTTTTAATTAATAACTTCTACAATACCAAAAGAAGAAAAGGAAATTAATTTAGCAAAGCTTTCTTCTGTCCTCTACTCTTTGCAGATATTGTGCACTTATGCTGTGTTGTCCATTATAATAACAATGCTCTTTGCTGTGCTTTTGTTCAGAGTACAGGCCTCTTAAAACATTCCATTTTCTCACCTGCCTCAAACTTACTTCACTCAGTTTTGTCTTCAGCACACCAAATTGTTTTTATCAACATCAAAACAGCCTTGACTTCTATACACAATGTTACTTCAGAGATTCCATCACACTGGCATAGTCATTCAACTGACAGAATGCCCTTTATCATTGTCTTAGTTAGGCTTTCTTGCTATGATGCTAAATTATGATAAAAGCAACTTGGAGAGAAAGTTTTGTTTGGCTTCTATTTCCACATCATAGTCCATCATGGAAGGAAGTCAGACTGAAACTCAAGCAGGGCAGGAACCTGGAGACAGGTACTGATGCAGAGGCCATGAAGGAGTGTTGCTTATTGGCTTTCTCATCTTAACAGAGCTCAGTCTGCTTTCTTATAGAACCAACCTAAGGATGACAGCATCCTACACATGTCTGGGTCTTCCCATATCAATAACTAATTTTAAAAGTCCATACAGGAGGACAGCATTTTCTCAATTAAGGTTCACACCTTCCAAATAATTCTAACTTATGTCAAGTTGAAAAGAGCAAGACAGTCATACATTGTCCTCTATACGTAAGACTTTTCTTTTAAAGGGAAGCTTTCCTTCCTTTACTTTCTAACTCTTTGTTGTTTTTGGTTCATTCCAAACTCTTTCAGGATTCTGCATCATGACTCTTGAGTAGTAACATGGGACTTCCATTCCTGTACTTCACAAACCCAGAGGGACTTTTCTTACCTTTATACTCATTTTTTACACTCATATACCATTTTTTGTGTAATTGATGATAAAATGCAGGGTGTTGCTTGATGGGCATCTTCAGTGAAGAATAATCAAACCATTTAATCTGTATTCACATAGTTTATCATGAATTCTGGATGTGAAAGAACTACGCTCAGTTAAATTACTTATACAGCTACAATATGCTACTGAAAGTTGAATATGGAGAAAAATATGTAAACTATGAGCAATTCTTTTGCTGGCTAATACTTGTTAGTTGACTTTTAGAGTTTCATTGAGATTTCATAAGATATAACTAAGGGGCCGACTATATCCTTTTCATAAGCAATGAAGTCAGATCTTGGCTTTTATTCAGGTTTTAAGAATATGTTATGTCTTCTTCATGTTATTCAAAGAAAATCCTTCCCCACGACCTCTTTACTCTGCCCCTCTCTCTCCATATCTCACATCATTATTCATTTAGAGTCCCTAAAAGGCTTCTTGTCATTTCTTTTTTTTTTTTTCCAGTACTAAAAGAATCCACGCTGGGCATCTTTGGTAGAAAGCACATGCCAATTCTTCGTTTTTAGTAATAGCGTCCATTAAGCCTAATATCATATCATATAGGTATTTCCATCTCAATGCTCGTCATTGTTATTCAGCCAGTCACTCCATGTAGAATTCTACAATTGGCCTCTTGGCTTTACTAACCCCCAGATCAATCACATCTAATTACTTTGCAAGCTTTACCAATGACATGTATTTTTCCTTACATCTATACTCCTCCCTTTTTAACTTCATAGCCAATACCATAATTCAAGTCTTGATTATTCATTTCCCAGAACATGTGAAAGGTTACTTTGCATCTTGGTGAAAACCTTACCTTCTTCCTTATACTCTGTCACTTCAAATTATCACAGATATTGAAACACTAAGATCTCCATTCTCTACACAAAACAATTAAGTCACTCATTATACAGTAGTCCTCTAACTTTCCCACTCAATCTTTTATAACATTATATTCCTAAGGATTAAAGTTCGGCATCATATCTTCTAATATCCATATTACACCTAAATTTACAAATTACCATTATACAATGTGGTTAAAGAAATATTTCTGTTGTCCATTGTTGATCTCTGATTGCATATCCGATGCCTTATTTAGAGTTGATTAGTGTTGTTTTTCATCTTCGCTTAATCACAGTTGTATTAACAGCTCAAGTGCTCATCTGTAAATTAAGAGAAAGTTAAATTTTTTTTGTTGCTGAGTGCAATACTATATTTAAGAAGAAATTCACATATTTAGATGTTGACTTATATTTGATCATCTTAATTTGTATTTCTGCTAGAGAGAGATTGGAAATTACTGTGACAGAGGCCTCTTCTATTTAACTGGTTTCTTTGTTGTCAACATTTTTGATTCCTTGTTTATGTACTAAGAAATTGTTCCTTTTCTATGTTTTCTTCTTAATCATAGTATATAACCTTCTTTACTTTATGTAATACTATTAGAAGTGACATTTCAAATTATTTAGTTGGGGGCTGGAGAGATGGCTCAGAGGATTAGAGCACTCACTGCCTGCTCTTCCAAAGATCATGAGTTCAATTTCTACTGAGTCTCATTTCTAATGAGATTGGGTGCCCTCTTCTGGCATACAGGAGTTACATGCAAACCGAACACTGTACATAATAACAAATAAATAAATCTTTTTTAAAAAGTATTTCATTGGTTACTCCTATCGTATTTGTGTCACTCTTGAGGAAAATATAAGAAATCTTAAAGTTGCAGGTCAAATAATGGCCCTGAGAAGAAGCTGGCTGTGTGGAGAGCAACCAATCGGCCTATTAGCTGAAGCCTGACTTGGGTGGAGGCTCCCTGGGCTACCCTGTCCAACAACATAAATTTATGTATCAAATTTCTGAGACTGGAGTCTTCATTTGCTGACCAATTAGGGCTCAGTTTCCCTCATTTTGTGGTGATTCAATTTAGATCACGTTTACTTATGTAGATATTTTAGAAGGCCTCTACTGTGTTAGGGTTCCTTATACCTTCTCAAAAGACCCTGAGTTTTAATTGTCCCTCCTAGTATTTCTTCCCACATCAACCTTTTCCCTCCCCCATCCCTGTTTTCAACATTAACAAAATAACATCTCTCATATATCAAGCTGGCAAAAATTTAAAAAGCAGAATCCTCCATGTTGTAAAAAAAATATTTAGAAAACAATGTATTTCTTAGTCTTCTTGTGAGAATAGAGGTTCATAGAATCACTTTTCTCTCTAGAGTAGAACCTAACACTTTCTAGAAAATGTAAGTTAAGTACTAAGGTATTGGTCAAACGACACTACAGCTTTAAATATAGGATTATTATGAAGAAAATGTAAAAAATAAAAATGAAGGAGCTTATATGCTGTAATTTTATTCAGCTTGTAAGATACTGAAAATTACATGAATACCAAGACCAGATTAAAGTATATTTTGGCACTTGAAGAAAGGAATATGATGTAAATGCATAAAATGAAATAAAATAATGGAAATCAAAGCAATATTTATTTATACTGACATTAAATTCTTTTCAGGAATATAGTATGTGAAAAAAACAAAGTAAGGGAAAGGAGTAAGGTAGACATCTGCTTATTTAATACACAATGATGCAATATGGCCTGGTGTATTTTGACAAGTAATGTGGTTTCTTTCATAGCACATTTAAACTAAGGTCTTTCTGGTTAGGTATTAATTTTTTTCAGTAAGATAAAATCTCATTAAATGTACTAATCTCATAATAATTACTTTCTCCATTGTAATTAGTAACTAATTTGCACACCAGTATCTTGAGAATATGTACATGTCCTCATTTGGATCCTTTTGCTGGTTGAATCTTTTGATGATTCTGACTTGAATCAATGTGTTCTGTTTTGTTGTAAAAGTTTAATTAATTCCATTATTTTATTGTATATTTTAATTGAAATTACACTGAAATAATCAAACACTTCAGATACATACTTTCATTTCTAATAATAGCTCACAAATTGCTTCTAATACAAACATACATTTTTATATTGACATACATTGATGCTCAACTTGGGTTTTTTGGCATGGTTGTTCTAACTTTAAGATGGATTTCCACAATTATATGTAAATGCTAATTTTCTGGTACATCCATCCAGACATTTCTGTGTCATGTATCATAACATATACCAAATATAAAAATATGTTTCACTATGACATATATATATATATATACACACAAAGTTTGTACTTTGTTCATATTCACCTTCCCATTTCTCTTACTTATTCTGTCTTATTTTCATAACTTCCTTCGACCAAACCAGATATCAGCTATATTTCCTTTTCTGCTTGCTAGTTGGTTGGTTGATCTCATTGAGTGTTAATAATATTTAGAAGTTTCACTGATGATCATGTTTTCATTTTCATATGGCTCTAGGAAATAGTAATAAACACATATTTTCTCTTACAGTCTGTGAATGAGGAAGTTAGCTGGACCTAGGGAGGTACTTCTCATTCTCCTCATGTTTCTTAGAAATTGACCAGTACTAAAGTAAGCAGAAGAGATATGTGTAAGGAAATATGGATTGAGGAAGGCATATGAAAAGGGATAATTTCTCTACATCTAATTTCTTACTTAATTCAGACTGGCAATAATGTTCTTTTTTTTCCTTTTAAAAATTTATTATAATTTATTCACATTACATCATGATTGTTATCCCCTCACTTCTATCTACTTACTCCCACCCCCACCTTCTTCTGCCCTATTACCCTCCACTAGACCTCTGAGAGAAAGAGGACTTCCTCCCCTATCATGTGACCACAGCCTAAAATGTCTCATCCAGATAGCTTGCATCACCTCCTCTGTGTGCCCTGGAGGCCTCCCTGCCAAGGGGAAGTGATCAAATCTCAGGCACCAGAGTTCATGTCAGGAGCAGTCCCCACTACCCCCACCCCCAACCATGGAGAATGTGCTGTCCATTGATTATACCAGAACAGGGTGTCTAGGTTCTATACATGCATTATACTTGCCTGGTACATCAGTTTGTGCAGCACCTACTAGGTCCAGATCTACTGACCTTGATGGTACCTTTGTGGGACTCCTAACCTCTCAGGGTCCTTACATCATCCTACTCTTCAGTACAGCTCTCAGCACCCCACGCAGAGTCTATCAATGAGTTGTAGCTTCTGTTCTATTCCTCCACTATGTGGAGTTTCTCAGAGAACATCTATATTTGGATAATTTCCTCTTATAAGTGAGTATTCACCATTTATGTCTTTCAGGGTCTGGGTTATCTCTCTCAGGATGATCTTTTCTAGTTCCATCCATTTACCTGCAAATATCAAGATTCCCTTATTTTAATAGCTGAGTAGTATTCCATTGTGTAAAGAGAACACCAAAAGCTCAGGCCCCAAGATCAACAATTAATAAATGGGACCTCATAAAACTGAAAAGCTGTGTAAGGCAAAAGAAACTGTCAGCAGAAGAAAATGACATCCTAGAGACTTGGAAAAGATCTTTACCAACTGTACATCAACAAAGGGCTAATATCCAAAATGTATAAAGAACTCAAAAAATTAAACATCACCAAACCAAATTATCCAATTAAAAATGGCGTACAATTCCATCAGAAACTTGAGCAGGAATAAAATTAATTACCTGAGTAAACATGACATGCAGGTTAGCAGATTCCAAAATGAAAAGAAAAATGACAGAGACAGTTTACCCAAAACTCTCTATAACATTGGAGCAACATTAAACCTTCTGGCCCAGTATATCTGAAAGACATATTTGTCAGGCATGAAATATTAAGGACTTGCTTACGCTGTCTTGGCGGAGTTTTGCCATCGACTCTTCCTACATCAAAGCTTGCCCATTTTAAGGCAGGATTCTGTCTGTGGCTAAAATGAAGACGTTTTGCCCAGTCTGGTGTGCCAAATTTGAAGCCACCTCCATAAGGAGGTTATTTGATGCTCATCATCTTCTTTGAGGTAAATTGGATGTTGCCAAGGGTTAACCTGTCTTATTGTCAAGTAAACTTAAAAATAATAACAACATCTTTAAAAGCCAAATTTTGTATGTCTCTGATATTCTTGAAGACCTTATCTAACTACTTTACCATTTCTATCTATAGAATCATATCTATCTGTTAAAGCAAGGATGTATATACTTGTTATAAAAATAGATTAATAACTGACATGATCATGAATTTATCAACTAACAATTAACTTGTATTAATTAATTATTCTAAAGAGCTTGCAATAGCAGTTTCAAAGTATTGGAAGTAAACTTGTATTATAATTGAGTTCTATGGGTAAGGTACCTCATATTGTATACATGTATAATAATATAAATGTATATGTAAGAGAAGAGAAATAGTAATAATAAAAAAATAATTCTAGGTCAGGAAAACTGGATAGCCAGCAGTGGAAATATGAGAAAGCTTATGTATGGAAATTTGGAGTTTAAGAAAATCTAATGTAATAAATGCAAAAAGGCTGTAAAAAATGGTGTACAGAGCTTAAAAGAGAATTCTCAATAGAGGAATATTGAATGACTGAGAAACTCCTAAAGAAATGCTTAACATCCTTTCTTATCAGGAAATGTAAACCAGAATGACTCTGAGATTCCATCGTTCATCTGTCAAAACAGCAAAGATCAAAAACTCAAGCGACAACACATGCTGGTGAGGATGTGGATAAAGAAGAACACTCTTCTGTTGATGGTGAGATTCCAAACTTGCACAACATTTTGGAAGTCAATCTGGCACTTTCTCAGAAAATCGGGAATAGTGCTACCTCAGGAACCAGCTATACCACTCCTGGGCATATACCCGAAAGATCATCCACAATACAATAAGAACATTTACTCCACAATGCTCATAGCAGCTTTATTCATAAATAGCCAGAATCTGAAAATAGCATAGATGTCTCACAATCAAAGAACATATAATTGTTTTTTTGTTTTGTTTTGTTTTGTTTTTTTGAGACAGAGTTTATTTGTATAGCCCTGAATGTCCTTGACTCACTTTGGAGACCAGGCTGGCCTCAATCTCACATTGAACCACCTACCTCTACCTCCCTGAGTGCTGTGATTACAAGTGAGCACCATTGCACACCATGAATCAACTTTCAATATCCTATTACAAAAATGTACAGGAAAGCTTAATGGACATGAAAAAATACAAAGCGATAAACTATTCAATGCTAGAAATAGAGAAAATACCCACATTGAAGGTAGACAGTTTGAAAATAAAGCCAACTAATCTTATTTATATAAATTATTGACATAATTACATTTTTTTCAGCTATAAGATCCTTTCTAGACTGATGTTTATATCTGGGAAGAGAATAATGAAGCTGTGCCAACTGTGCCTTAGATCCATCAGTATTCTTGATCTCCAGTGTTAACTTCAGTTGTAGTAATTTGTGTCTAATAAGCCTATGAGAAACTCTTCCAGGACTGTTCAAGAAAGCATTCCAGCTCAATCATATATTCTAGACCAAACACAAAAATACAGTCATGAAATCTCAAAACATATGATTACACAACCAATGTCTAAATTATAACAGCACTAGTCAACATGCGAATAAGGATAGGGGAATTTTCCCAAGACCACATATCTAGATCAATAGAGACTGACAGTTAATGGCTTATGAGAGGAAAAATTATTATATTCTAATGTCCAGCTCTCTGATAGATTATCTAACTATAAATAGTCAGCCATGAATACTGTATAAGAACAGTAATTGGATTCATTAGGTTATATATACATTTCTCATTTATAGTTATCAGTAGTAGAGAAAGAAAGCACCGTATCTTGAGAGACAAGATGCTTGTGAGGATTTTCATTGTTCTCTTATGTTTGTCCTCCTTCTAAACCTATTAGTGTCCACTTATAATATTTCCAAATGTATTTAATCTTAATCACCTCCTAAATGCCACACCTCTGCAGCACATTATAGTTAATTCTTCACCTCCTTAATTTTTCACAATGGTGAATAAAAGTCAATGTATACTTCAGAACAGAAAATGCATACAACATAAGGAATCAGCTGGATAGAGCTTCATGTAGTCACATGAGAGATATTTAGAATCACACCATGTAAAATTGTTGATAACTTTACTGAAAAATATGAAATCCAATGAGTGATTATGTGCAATAAGCATGTGAACACAGGTAATAAATAATAAAGTAATAAAATAATAATGAAGTGAAGTTAGCAATTCTTAATTTCAATTTTGGCTGACAACTAGATGAAATAATATAGCTAATTACCTTTACAGAAAACATATTAACTTTGTTTTTCTTAAGAATCATCGATATATGAATAATCAACAGAAGGAGGATGCTTGATGAGAAACAGAATATTTGCATATTCTCAAAAGACCTCTTCTCGAATTAGATACTAATTTAAGAAAAGGAAAAGTGGTAATTATGAAGAAGATAAGATGTACAACATTTTAACTAACGGATAAAAATTAGCATCACCAACGAATGTATGAGGACAGCTTAGGCCTCCCCTTAATTCCTGAGAATGAATGATAGGAACTTCAGAAGAGAACCAACGAGATGACATTTAGCCTGGATCTAATCATGAGGAGACATCAAGCAAATGTAAACTGAGAGATTGTCTATACAATAACTTGCTTGTGTTCAATGTCAGGGAAGTGTCAAAGTCAGGAAAAAAAAAAAAAGGTCAAGGAACTGCATCAGATTGAAAAAAACAAAAACAAACTACAAAGATAAAGATAATCTAACTTTATTTTCCATGTAAACTTGGCTACATTCTATACTGAAGATTCATACAAAGAACATTGTTGTTTTTTGCCATGGATAAATTTATAGCAAATCATCAGTTAGAATTAAGTATTAAACTATGCTAAACCGTACTACATTAATATTGACGTAACTACAGTCATATAAGGAAATATTCTCATTGTAAGTAATAACAGTTAAAATCAGGAATACCTACTTTGATATGTTGTTGAAAAAATACAGATGTCATATACAAAAATATGTTGGAAAACATTCATAAAGGTAATGAACTGATAATTATTTCAAGTCAAATATTAAATACTACTCTTTTTAGTTTTGATAGGCAAAAATACTTAGGGGATTTTAAAAATAATTTAATATTTCGTTTCAAAGCTCTGTCCTTTTTTGAGGACTACAGAAGTTCTTTAAAATACTTAAGGCTAAAGATAATTTCCATTCGAAATCAGAAAGCTGATGAGAATGGCAGTTGTCCAAGAGAAAGAAATCTCTACAACACTAACTCTTACTCAATATGGCAAACTGCATGTTACACTCCTGACGTATGGGCAATATGTGCCAACTGGTACATTAACGGCATGAAGATTATGAGAAAACCCAGGCATCGTATCACAGGCTCTGTGGCCAATCTCATACAAGGGATTCCAGGTGTACCCTACACCTGATGAGGGGCAATAGCTGGAGAGCTCGTTTGCTCTTCAGGAAAACTTAGTTTTGTTTGCCAAGTGCTTATGGTGTCAATCTATGTATGTGTGCTTATTACCATAGATTTGTACTTTATTCAGAGAAGCTTCTTTTGCAGAAAGTAGTGCATAGTGTAGACACAGATAAATTGTCAAAGTACTGTGTACACATAATTTAGCATTCAGCTGTGGATGAGACATCTCTATGAACCTTCCACAAACCAACACCTAGGGTACTTTGTGTAAGAGGCAGCAGAAATAAAGTTAGAGCTGATGGGCGGGAAGGAGGGTGCAGAAGTCATTTTGGACACAATGAGGCCAGTGGAGGTGTCAGATCACAGCAGCTGTGGTAATCTGTATATAATCTATACAACAGCAAGCCACTGAAAATCCCAGAATGGAAGGGGAGAGGCCCAAAGGGCTTTGCATCTCTTCTACTTGCTTTTGGTACTGACAGCTGTCAAGTAGGTGAGTCCCTCTTTGAGCATGTGGCCACTGGTAGATTGCTCACAGTTCAGGGTATGGCCACAACCTCATGTGCATAAAGGCAGCAGTAATTGGAGTTTGATGGTTATTATTAATGAAAAATAAAATTATGACATGTAGCTGCTAACAAAATGGGAAAAGGATAATAGGGGTTTGGAAGGAGACAATAGTATATGGCTATTGTATGTATTCACAGAACCTCCAAAGGATATGAAACATTAAAAATAATAGCAGAACTCATGGTAGGCCATTAGAATAGCCATTCAATAGTATATTGATGTAGAGCTTGAGATGAAATACAGATTTTTTTTTATTCTAGAAATTATATTTGAGGACATACAAGAACTCTGTCAATGTTAAATTATTGTCATTATAACAGAATAGATCACATGATTACTTTTGAATTTCATTTGAAAGACATCTAATTCAGTTGTCTAGAAGATAGCTTACTTGGCAAATGTTTATATGTTGGACAGTCAGTTTAGTCATATGAGTTCTTGGTTCATTGAGATATTTTGCCTCAAAAATAAATATAAAATGAAAAAGGATTGAGAAAGATACCAAACCTTTACCTTTTGCCATATCATGAATGTGTCTGTACATGTGGACATACACATATACATAAGAAGTGTTCCAAAATTTCTTGGACTTAAATTTTCTCAGAGGTGCTAAACCGTACAATGGAGTAAAGAGAGTTCTTAAACAAATGCCGTTGGTAAAAAACTGAATATCTGCATGTAGAAGTCTGAATGGAGATCTTCTTTATCAATACAAAAATAAATTAAAATTTAACTAGGTATCTTTTTATAAACATGAACTCTAAAATGTCTTGAGGAGAGCAGCAAAACAATTTCAAAATATAGAAACCGACAAGATTTTCTAAAATAAAATTTAATGTATAATTTAACGAGTTGAGAAACTAAATCATACGCTATTAAAATGGTTATTGGCAATAAAGAAACAATCTGAAAAGATAACAGATAGCATATAGAAGAATTGAAGAACACTGACAAGTCTAATAAGATCAGGAAAATATTAAACAAAACTACAGTGACGTTCCATATTACCCTTATCATACACACATACCCAAAAGAGTGGTAACAACTTTTGGTAAGGATGTAGGGAAAACAACTGTTCTACACCATGGAAGGACTATACACCCACTACAGAACTAGGATTGAGGTTCTTCAGGAAAACCAAACAGAACTACTGTATGATCAGCTCTACCACTGTTGAGTGTTACTCCCAAGTGACTGTAAGTGACAAAGCACAAAAATGTTTGTGCATTCCATTCACTGCTACAGCATTCACAGTAATCAATACATGGAAAATTCCCAGCAGACCACCACTAGACAAAGAGGTAAATTTATATATACTACAATTTTTTTTTTCCACCATAAAGAAAAGTGAAATTGGGAGTTGGTGGCTGCTCCAGGAACCCCGGGGGCAAGTGATGCCTCGAAGGCACATGTAGGTTTCTTTAAAAGCTTGCTTATGTCCAGACTCAAGTCCTAGATCTATGGAGCCCACCAGAAACTGTTCACTGTTGGGAGGCGCCTTCTCTGCCATCGCCCCCGACCCTGGGGCCATTGATGTAAGTGACGTCTGACAGGTCCGGTCCCAGATAACTATTAAGTTTTCTGCCATCCCGTGACTGACCAGAATCTGATCGTGGAACTTCTGGAGCTGCAGGCCCACATGCGAGGCAAAGCAGCCGCAAGGTACCATTTTGAGGACATTGGTGGGGTGCAGGGGGCTAGGGCTGTGCACGTGTTATCTGTGCAGAATCCTGTTTGGAGAACTTTTCCCTGAGAGGCTGCTATCAATATGCCTGGTTCCTTTCTTGCAAGCAGCAGGCAGCTAAAGAAAACCTGCAGGTAGCAAAGGATATCACACTGCATCAGGCCGGGCTTCGCCTGTCCCAGTTCCAGACCTATCTGTTGCTCATCTTCAACCAGCCCCTGTCTAATAGTATGTCTCTCAGCCCTGAAAGTCTGCCATGTCCACCCTGGAGCCTGGGTAAGTTTCACCAACTGGTGACTAGTTTGACTTTCCGTGACCTCAACATTTTGGGTCCCCAGTAAAGATGGTTGAATCACAACATACTTGCTGCTGAGGCCTCACAGACCCAGTTCTGAGGAGGGGGGTTTCTTTTTGCATCTTCCTTGCCATAAACACAAGACATATCCTCTGCAGAAATAAATTTGCCTTATAAATAAGAAAAGAAAAAAAAAGAAAAAAGAAAAGTAAAATTATACGTCATTGTCAAGAAACGGAGTAAAATTAGAGATCATTGTGTTAAAAAAAAGCAGTGATGCTCAAGGGGAATGGCAAATGTTGCATGTTTTCTTACATACAAACAAATAAGATTCTGAAATAACACATATGTATATAGTATAAAAACAGAAGGGAGATTATTTACATAGAGGACAGAGGACATTGGGAAAAGAAAACAAACCATGGAGGAAGATTGGCTATTATATTTTCTCATATACAGAATCTATATTTAATGATACATCAATACACATGTGTGAGTAAATACAGATATATATACATATATGATACATGTGCATTTAACACATGAAAATAAAAAAGAGGGCCATTTCTTGAGTAGAAATGTACCAATAAAAAGAGTACAGAAACGTGGATCCGGGCATGTATGAGCAAAGAATCATTTTATATACTATGTAGAAAGATAGATAGATAGATAGATAGATAGATAGATAGATAGATAGATAGATAGATAGGCCTCTTAATTATTTTGTATTCCAATTAAGAATAATAACTATCTGAAATAAGAATGAGCAATAAAGTAGTAAATGTGCATATCTGAAAATGATGACTGACACTCCCTTATGAACTTTAATTTCAGTCAGTGTCTCTTCCCTATTCTTCAAATTTACCTCTGTATCACACCCTTCTGAGCTGTCACTGCTTCTCATGTTTTGCCAAACATCCATGATATTGTCATTAATAAAATAATGCCAGCCTTTCTTCATAACACTTGAGCATCTTCCTTTTTCACTGACTCATGTCCAGACATCTCTGATCTTCAGAGATATGAGAAATTTCCACTAATTTAATAATACCCTTGAGGTCACCATAGGATGAAGTAAAACATAATTCAGACAATTTGCAAACAAACACACTTCTCCTGTCTTGCAACATTCTCTTTGTTGATATATAAAATGGAAGCCTTTATTAGGTATGAGTATTCCATGTATGGTGTCCTATTAAATCTATCAAGCCAAACTGCCTAAACAATCTCCTTATGGTTGAGAAGCTGTCTATATAAAACATGGATGTTTCTTTTATTTATGTATCCTCAATTATCTATCCATCTATCTATGAGCTATCTTTCTAGATTCCCTGTCTTGAATAAGACACATACAAACTCACCTGTTCACTTATGCACACACGTACACATACATAACCATGCATACATATATAAAATATACATACAACAAAAATATGAAGACACATGTTATTCACATATACACACACATGCACACACAGGTACCTTTTAAGCATAAGTTGTGATGTTGTTCCATATCATCTTTTATGTTTTGGAGTAAATAAGCAACAAAACAGATCTACTTGCATTTTCAAAACTTTTAATTTTTAAAACTAGAAAGTTACTTAATGTATTAATCAACTTTTAAACTTTCCAAAGATATAGATACCCTCTTTCTTTGCTAAAGAAGATAAAGTCTCCTATACTGTACCAAATAATTCAGTGAGAAAATTGTTTCACTGAAGTATAGAGGTAAATTTCAATAAAACTACTTAAATTTTGCTAAATTTTATCTCATTCACATCTTAACATATAGTTCCTATTTTGGTCCATCAATGTCTTTCAGAGTCATGCTAAATACAGAGAAAAAATTATGTTCAGGGCAAATCAAAGGATGGATCATAATCTAAACATAAATGGAAGCACTAGCAAGTTTCACCTTAGTGGTGAATTCCAGGAGAATTCTAATACTCTGGACTCCAGGCAAAAATGTGCTGAGCAGCCACTATAAGCATGGCTTGTGCATTCCGGAAACTTCTTATAATCCAGAAGATAGATGGCTTCAGAGTTTCTTTCATCAACCTACCTCTGAGCACAGCTGAACATCAGTGATAGAAACACTGCCACCAGAGACAGTCCTTGAATAAAACTGGTCCAGTAACATTGAAGCTATATTCATCATAGTGCAGTTCTACTGAGCAGCACACGTGCAGAAAATAGAAGCCAGCGGGACACTCTATGGTGCTGTAAAATGAGCTGAGATGGGGGTAATCAGAAGCAGAAAGGGCAACAGAAACATGTTAACGATTCATAGAAGCACAGGCTCAAGAAATGTAGCTTAACGTTATATAAGAAAGGCCAGGCTACCAAAAAATCAAGGGAGAAAGCTGCCCTTGAAGCATGTTCCTGATAACACATGACACAGCTCTGCATCTGTATGATTTTGGTTTATTCTGCTTTCAAATGGAAATTTGTATGGAGACCAATTTTTGGAGAGTATGTTTGTATATGGCATTTGAATGGTTTTACTGTCTTTTAACTTACTGATTTTTCAATCAAATAAGAATGACACAAAAATCCCAGTGCTGCCCAGAATCCTGTTTCAAGTCCAAGTATCTGTCCCAATACCCCACTGGGTGAGTCACTCAAAGAACATGTATGTTGGGCTAATTTCTACTTATAAGTGAGTATATACCACACGTTCCTTTCTGGATAATTCCTGATTGTTTCATGGTTCTTCTTGCTGTACGTAGTTTATTTTATATTTGTGTAATAATATAAATGTATATGTTAAAAAGATATAATGAGGGAAATTCCAAGGGGCCAGATGTCTAGATTGAGAAGGCATGAATGGATTATACTAGTAATCAATTATTGAAAATATGTTAATAAAATATTGGTGCTTAAAAATGAATGGCACATAAAATATATAATTATCTTCATTTATTCTGTCTGTCTTTTCTCGGTGTTTTTGTTTGTTTGTTTGGTCTTTGGTTTGTTTGATTGTTTTTGAGATAAATTCTCCTCAGAATGAAGCTCAGGTCTTTACTGTATCCCTAGTGATGAGATTACAGAGGCGTGCTCTCAAGTTTTATAATCTGTCAATTTATTACAGTTCTTGCACATTAATTTGTAGCAACAGAGGATATGTTTAGAAGCTAACATTCTGGATTTTAAAACATTACTTTCTCTTTATTGTAAAACTGGAAAGTTCCTTGGGAAAAAAAGGAAGGAGTCTAGAAAAGGCGAGCATGGAGGAGACAGGGAGTGTCTTGGCTTGCTTTACACAATGTAACCACAAAGTGATGAGATTGGAATTCGAGAGTGGCTTACGGGATGCATGCTTATTATTTCAGGCATGTCTATTTACTCACTGGATTTTCTCAACTGTCTCAACCCACTGGTGCAGGAGTAGATCACATAACTACCACCTGGGAAAACAGAGAGGCAGAGTGGGTATTGAAATGCATTGAAGGAGCTTAATCTTCCCTCAGGAATTGAGCTCCAGGTGAGGAATGGAACACACCTATTTTCATGCAGATGGTGATTTTTTTACTCCATATAACAGAAGTACTTAGCTTACACAGACTAAAATTCCAGCAAACATTACTAAACCTCAGCACAACTCTCAGAATTACAATGACTTTAGACACAGAGTCAACAGCATATCATTATGATAAAAGTTTCTTCTCGTTTTTTTCCCACAGCCTGTAAGAAAATGTGACAAAGGTGAGCTAACTGATTAGAAATAAAAGAAAATGTAAGGAAATTAAGCAGCAAGTAAACAATTAGGAGAGATAATTTAATCTATAAGGAGGTTTTCTAAGGTCAATCCCTTAGATGCTCTAATTTCAGTGTATTTTTTTTTAAACTGATTCAATTGGGGTCACGTAAAATTTTGCAAGCTGACTTTTTTCACTCTTGATAGAATTAGTGAGGTACAGTTTAATTGAATGAGCTGGAAATTTACTGAATTTGATTATAGGCACATATAGACAATTATTCAGATTAGACTAGCTGAATACGATTCTTTGCAATGATGATTTTTAGGCACATTTTTTGTATTTTACAAGCTGTGTAGTTATTACTCTAGTGGCATATTGCTCTTATGCCAATTAAAACAAAAGGGTTATGGACTAAGAGATCTAGTCCTTCTGCCATGTGGGGATAGGTTGGGGAATTTACACTGCATTTGAATTAGTGCAAAGCACAGCTCTTCCCAATTCTTTTTGATGAAAGGGATGTTTTCCATTTCCTCATAAAACCTTTCCCATCTGAATGTTTGATAAATTTTTCTAAGTCCACAAAGTCAAAGGTGGAGACTATAAATCATATCTTCCATCATGGTAGGTTTTGCTACTCAACTACGTAAACAGTGCCTATTGGAACTAAAGGACTGGATTATTTTAAAGATATCTTAAAACGTTAATGAGATAAAAGTCTCCACTTAAATTTTATTGAATTATCTGTTGTTTTATTGTCTTATTACTAATTTACTTACTGATAAGCAAGGAGGTGCTATTGATTGCGATTCCATTCCACAAACTCCCTTAAAATGTTTATATCTTGAAATGTAATAAAGACCATAATTCATCTAAAGTCATTTTCTTGTTGCTTTTTGTAAATGTCACAAAAGAGATTCCATCTCTGATAGAAACAGGCAATCATTCAAAACTGTCAGCATTATTAAATTTGGCGAGTGTCTGTGCTCCATTGTTAAGTGCTTCCTGATTGGAAGAGATCTCACCACAACAAGGATTGTTATTAGTGACCTCAGTAACTAACTCTTGTGCTGAGAATCTACAAGCCCATGTTACTTCAATCTTTAGGTGACACCCAAGTTTAATTTTTCATTGCTACTCTGAAGGAACTACTTGAGGACAAGATGATAGGAACCTGTTTTATGGATGCATCTTTATTAGTAAACTAGTAATAATTGTTTATTATTTTGTGTATGTAAATTTTATTCAGATGGTTAAAATCCATTAAATTATTTCTCATAGGATTTATCTACTTGCCAGAGAGTAAATTATTTCATCTTCCCTTTTAAGAATATTATGTTCATCTATACATTGACATTTAAAATGAAAAAAATTAAATCATTAAATACTATAAAAACACTAATGAATCATTCCCTGGTGATATTGAGTCTAACAGTGCCAGTCTTGCAATAAATGCTCTTATTAGACTGATATTAATTTCCAACCCCCAAAAGTTGATATTTCCTTAAAATATGCAATATATAGTTTTCACTACTATCGGATATTAAGAAATAAGCCCACATTCTTTAACTATATCTGAACTTTTAATTTTGAACCAAATCAATATGTATTTTCACCTTCTCTTGAGTTTTACACATTTGGATAAACCTACCAGTTAATCTTCAGGGAATATAGTATGTATAAAAGTCTCACCAAATTTGAACAAAATGAGATTTTTTTTCCTCAGAATATTTTTTACATTTTAAACTCTGATCCAAATTAGCTCTTTACTTATTCTCATTATTCTTTCTAATTCTTTATCATTCATTAACATATACTTTTGAAAGTAGTCATTAATATCCTATTCACAACTCAGACTTCATTAATCGTGGTCTTTTATTGTATATTGTTAAGGCATTCAGTCTATTTTCTTCACGACTGTCTGGTAAACACAGAGGGGACATTGAAGTGGCATCCACATTGACCTAAGTTTCCTCCTAATATCCCTTCTGAACTAACTGTTTTTTTTCTCTTTGGCTTAGGTTAAAGTACACACACACTCACACACACACACACAAATACACACACACACAGGCACACACACACACATGACAAAAACCAAACAGACAAACAAAACAGAAACAAGAACCCTCTGTTTCACAGGAACTTCTATTTTTGCACCTGAAAATTATTACTCCTTCTTGCAACTCAAGTTTATTTATGAAAGTTATTTCAATAATTCAATTTTTTAAATTAAAAAATATTCACTGAGAATTGCATACACGTTAGCAATGAATTATGATCAAATTACCCCACATATCATCCTTTTAATTCTTTCTTGGTCCATGCTAATATGCCTCCTTTTTAACTTGGTGTATTTTGTTTTGTTTTTAAATATTCAGTGGATAGTGAGACTACAGTTCTAAGGAATTATGGTTCTTTCTCTCTGGGTACCTATCAGCTACAACTAGCTCTCCTATTAATGACGGTGTCTCATGAGCTCTTCTTTTAACCATAGTAGAGTTTTGGTTGGTCATGTGCAGGTTACTGCATTTGTGATTAATTCAATCAATTAATTCAATAGGCATGTCATGTGCATTAGAAGTATCATAATACTTGTCCTTGAAGCTCTTACTTTTCTCGTGTCTGTACTTCTGGAATGTTCCCTAATGTTCTGCAGAAAGTTGTAGGGGAGGGGTTGATACAGATAGCCCATTCTGACCTGAGTCTTTATGGTCCTTTGTTCTCAGCACTTTGAGTACCTAACTCCTAACCCCAGATGACCATATCTGGCCCCAAGTCCAGTATAGCAGACTTGTCATTTTCCTTCACCTAGAATCCATAGAAAGACTCTCTCCCATGATCTGGAGGAGACTTTCTCCTGCCTCATCCTCCGACACTGGTTAATTTTGTCTTATTTTGTCAGTGGAGATAACTTATTATACACAAACTTCCTGACAAGTCAGTATTGTGCTATGTAGGGCCCAGTGCTGGGCACCAGGACCTTGCTAGCTACAGGGTTTCCGAAAGAAGTTTTCAGGCATTCCTAGTTTTAATTACTCTTTAAACCGTCTCTTCCTCTATCAAGCCTCTGTCTCAACCTAGCTATCCCTTCAACTCCTTGACCTTCTATTGACTCCAAATACACCTTAAACTGGACTTTGAGAGGGTAGATTGCCCAGTAGCTGTCCATATCTTTTTTATTTAATCCTTTCCAGCCCCAAGTTCCCTGAATCTACTTATTTATTCTTGTTCCTGTCTAAGCTTTCTGACCTTACATTCTTCTACTTTTCTTTTTTCTCCCTGCAAGTGACTATATATATATATATATATATATATATATATATATATATATATATATATACACATATATATATTTTGGCAAGGGACTATATTCTTACCTTTATGAATCATCCCTCTCTATAGCCATTTATTAGCTTTGTGGCTTTTGCTTGTGCTTCAATTTATAATCACAAAATTCAGAGATAGAAATCAAACGATCCAACAAGAAGCTTTGTCTAGGCCTAGAGGTTCAAGTTTTAGCCAGTCTCAGAGCTGTTCTCATATAGTGGGATTAGCAATATGTTTTCTGCTTGTTCGGCAGTTTACATTTTTCACATCCCAATTGTATACCCCCTCCCCCATCGCTCCTTTCCTCCCCTCCCTCATCCCCTCTAATTAGTCCTCAGAGAGGGAAGCCTTAATCCCCTAACATCTGACCTCAGCCTATCAAGTCTCATCTGCACTACCTGTAACCTCTTCCTCTGTAGCCTGGCAAGGCCGCCCTGCCAGGGGAAGGCGATGAAAGTGCATTGGCCAGAGTGCATGTCTGAAGTCATCCCTACTCTCCACATTGTGGGACCCACAAGGAGACTGCACTAGTAAATCTGTGCAAAGAGTCTAGGTCCACATCATACATGGTCCTTAGTTGATGTATCAGTCTCTGTATTTTAGTGTAGTTATCTTGTATTATGGGGTTAATATACACTCAGGAATGAGTATGTGCCATGTGTGTGTTTCTGGGTCTGGATGACCTCAATCACGATGATCTTTTCATGTGAACTCCTGGCAACACCCAGCCTACCTCAAAGAGGATCATGAGCATCAAAGAACCTCCTTATGGAGATGGCTTCAAATGAGGGAAACAAGCCATTTCTACCACAGACAGAATTTTGCCTAAAAAGGGCAAGCTTGGATACAGGCAGAGTCAATGGCCAAACTCTGCCATGACAGGGTAAGCAAGTCCTCAATAGTTCCTGCCTACAAATGTGTCTGTCAGATATATTGGGCCAGAAGGCTGAGGATGATGCTCCAATGTTGTACATAGTTTTGGGTGACTGCTGCAGCAGCACACTGTCTCTGTCATCTTCTCATTTGGAAACCTACTAACCTGCACTCCTGGTATACTCAGGCAATTAATTTTATTCCTTCTCAAGTCTCTGATGTAGTTAAAGACTAGATCATTTAGTTCTACAAGTAAGCTTAATTGTTTAGGTGTTAAGATGTCTTTAGGTCTAGATAGATGTTTTAAGTTGATAATGACCAGATATGATAGATATTGATTTACATTCAGAATTTCAGATGCACCAAGATAATAAAGATGTTTTCTTCAAGGTTGCCAAATACAAATAGCCAAAAGACTGTGATTGCAACATTTATATAATTCTTGATTGTTTCATGGTTCTTTTTACTGTAGGTAGTTTATTCTAATTTTGTGTAATAATATAAATATATATGTAAAAATAAAGAAATATTTAATTAAAAAAGAAATCAAATGATAATCTCAGATGACATAGGAAAATCCTTTGTCAAAACACAGCACCCTTTCTTAGTGAAAGCTATGAGGAAACTAGGAGCAAGGAGAGCATACTACAACATAATAATGGATCTATAAGACAAATACAGGCTATATGCTCATTTTTCTCCAATCATAAATTCTCTCACATTTGAATTGCAATGACATTTATTCTAAAGAAAATAGTTGAGTACATACTATTTTTTGTCATCTAAATATTGTCAAATTTTTCTTAACTGAAGGGTCTCTAAAGGTTGGATGACGTGATTTGATTTCCTTGATAACCAAATTTACTTTTATATTTGTTGCAGCTTTCTAATTATACTATTGGGGTAGTATAATAGAAAAATATTTTTCATAATTACATACCAGTATTTTCTATAAAGTAATGATATGATTCTTCAAATACTGGCTAACCTAATATTATAAGTAATCATAAGTTAAAATGAAGGATAAAGTAAAGAACATTAATAGTTGGTGTACTCTCTAGTGTAATACCTCAGGAATACAGCAATTTGTATGTATTTATCTAAACTTATCTCTAAACAAAATTGGTTCAGATTTTATAACTAAGAATTTAAAGTGACCTTAAAAATTGATTAAATTTATTTTTTGACAAATCTGTACATATATTTAATAAATTCTGCTTATTCTCAATTATAGCCTCGCCCATCTTCCTCCTAGCCCTGTCATCTATCACTCCTCCACATGGGTTACTTTCCCACAATCATGAAAATCCTGATCAAAATAAATGGGTCAAAATCAAATTGTTATATGACTCCTTTGAGACAGTATGGTCTTAAACCCATTTAGCTCACATAATTATCAATTCACTTCTTATGGCCAATTATTTCTTTAAAAATACAATGCTCTTTTTAAAGTTAAAAAGAAAAATGTCAAAATTTCATATAAAACACTAAATGGCAAATAAATTCTGTGAATAGTTGGGATTTCCACCATTTACACAATGTAGTACAGATTTTTCTTCATGGTTGAAGATCAAAAAATTACACTAATACTTCTAATTATAATTATTAATTCTTACAGGCTTAGTAACAGTTGAGAAAACAGAAAATAAATAGCTATCATACAACTATACCATAGAGAAAAATTTATCACCTTGTGATTTTGTTCTCCACTGTAAATTTTCTTTTTTTTTCTCCCCATATAACATCAATTATTCACTAAACATAAAGTAATATCCAGATATAAATGCATATCTAATCCTATCAATTTAAATATTAATCCTACTAAATTATACTTCAACCAGAAATAAAAGTTATTTTGTATAACAAGAGATTGAAAAAATAATGTATCCTAACTAAAATGATCCCTCTGTTTTAAAACACATAGATTAATGACATTCTGAAATTGAATGGAATTAGCAAGACATCAAATGTTCAAATTAAGCTGCTTAGCCTTCCTTCTGAGGTCAGTGTCTGATTTAATCTTGCTTCACTCTGTGGAAACAAAGATAAAAAGCCTTTAACATTGTGAGGAGTGTAATTTGATACTGATTGGTACTGCCATTTCATCAATACATTTTTCTTCCTCTTTCTTTTCTTATTAAGTCATGTCTTTTAGTTGTGTTCTTTACTTCATGATTTATTATAATCACCATTTCAGAGCTTCTGCTCTGATTACCAAAACAAAACAAAAAATTAAAATGAAAAAAATTCTACCAGTCTTTTATTTTACACAAATTAGTCGATCTACATAGTGGAAACCTCTGATTCACTCCCAAACATGTATAAAATGTTTTCCGAATTGTCTCAAATTAGTAATGGTTTTAATGTTGCAAAGTATATAAAATATAAACTAGTAAACTTATTCAAACCATGAACAGAACAGTAAAAGTAATCAGCTTCACGCAAAACAATTGATGAATCCTATGGCTGGGATGGTAAAGATAAACACGATCACAAATAAGTAGAGTAGGCATGATTACATTTGTGCTTCATTTTAATCTATGCAAGGTGTTTTTTTGGCAAGAGGATGTCAGAATGCTGCACACTCTTGAGGAAGAATATTAGCTGGGAATGATCATAAGATTGATTTCAACATGACTGCACCTCTTCTGGTCTTGATTTAAGTTGTGTATCTATTGTGAACATTCTGCTCTTGTCCAGATATTTATCCAGAAATTAAGAATTTCTTTCTTTGTTTTATATTTATTGGGGCTTGGGAAATGTCTCCATGTTTAAAAGTGCTTACAAAGTTTAATTCCTCCTAATGATTTAAGGCTTCCCAAACCACCTGTAACTGTACATCTAGACACACAAAACTCTCCTTTGGCTTCTGACGGCATCAGCTATCCACATGGATCACAGGCATAATTGCAGGTAAAACATCAGACATATAAAATGAAAATAAATAAATCTATAGGTGTTTTGCATTAGTGTATTTATTGGGTAGGGAGTACATGCCATAGCACACATGTAGAAGCAGAGAGCAACTTACAGGAGTCAAATTTCTCCTCCCTGCCTTTAGGTTCCAGGAAACACACTTGCGTAAACAGGCTTGGCATCAAGTACCTTTATCTGCTAAAACATCTTGTAGGCAACCTTTTATGATGATTTTAGTCCTTGTGGTCATAGCAGGTTGTATCCAACATTTGAAAATGGTACCACATAATAAACAATAAAGTATACAAATATCATATATTGGGCTTTTAAACAAGGTACTGTAATATGTAGGAATCATGCAGTTATTTTAATATCATTGTTGGTTAATTTCATTGTGAACTTGACACAACTTAGAATCATCTTGGAAGGAAGTATTGGTGAGGAATTATGTAGATAAGATTGGCCTGAGGACATGCCTGTTTGAGATTGTGCTGATTTTTAACTGGTGTAAGATAACAGCCAAATGAGAGCAGTGACATACGCAAGTCTGAGTCCTGAATATTATAAGGGTGAAAAGAAGAGAGACAACAAGAAGCAAGAAAGCAAGTAAGCAAGCAAGGACACTTATATGTATATAGTCTTTCTTTGTTCTTTTCTTTTTAATTAATTAAACAATTTAATTTTTTTTACATATACATTTATTTCATCACATGTATTTACAAATAAACTACCAATACCAAGAAGAACCATGATATATTCAGGAATTATATATATGTTACATTCTTAGTGTTTTGGCTATTTGTATTTGACAACCTTGAAGAAAACATCTTTCCTATCTTTGGTGCATCTAAAATTCTGAATGTAAATCAATCTCCATCACATCTTGTCATTATAAACTTATAACATCTATCTAGACCTAAAGACATCTTAACCCATAAACACATAAGTTTCATTGTAAAACTAAGCTACCTGGTCTTCAACTCCATCAGAGACTTGAGAAGCAATAAATTTGATTACCTGAGTATGCCTGGAGTGCAGGTTACTAGTTTTCTAAATGAGAACATGGCAGAGAGTTTTCTGTCTAAACAGTCACCCAAAACTCTCTGTTTCTTTGTTCTTGACTGCTAATGTGGTATAACTAGTTCCTTGAATTCCTTGTTTTGTCTTGCGTACAAGAGCCTGTGACCTGGAAATGTAAACTAAAATAAACTCACTACCTCTATGTTGCTATAGGTCAGAACATTTGATCATGAAAACAGAAATGTAATAATATAAAAACATGGCTTTACTTATTAAAATATCATCAACTTTTCTCCTCTTGAAGATTGTATTTAGTATTTTGCCTTTGTTCAGTTGTCTGTGATCTTTTCCATCTTTATACACAAGCACACACATGCACACACACACACACACACACATGCACAAACATAACAAAATCAACAACAACAACAAACACAGAGTTCATAAGAATTTGAGTCGGAAGATACTGGGCAAGAAATAAGTGCACTCCAGAAAGCTTGCTAAAGGAGTTGAAGAATTACCTTCAGAATGCTTTATTCAAAGAAATGATCTCTGCTATGTTCTTTGTATATCAGAGCTGTTTGCAAAATGGAAAGAAAGAACCTAATTACATATGCATTTACTTAATGGTAGCCCAATGTCATTCTTTCTCTATTCGACACACAGCCTGTCTGATAATGACCACAATCATAAAACTGAAAAGAATTACTGATATCTCTATTCTTTTTGGCAAAGCAGTTGAACTTCAGAATTATTTAGAAATACTCTAAGTATTTTCAGCCAGTACAAGTCATTTCAGGTCCAGCCTATACAAATCTAAATACCACTTTCCTTCAATTCATGATGGCTTGTTATTTAAATTATTTCATAAATTGCAATGAATATACAATGCAATTTTCCTCTGGAAAACAATTATAAGAACAAACTTAAATAGGATTTCTTTAACATGTTGAAATTGTACGAGAATGTACTGCATGATCACTATCATTTGCAGTCATGGCTGAGATGGTGCTGGTGCCAGCTAATCACATGCTCTTCAGAAACAAAGAAGGTGAGGACACTGCCATAGCACTGTAGCCAACTACAGGGTTCTGAATGTTAAGAACAGGGAAAATAAGCTTAATTCTTAAAAGTCTAATATTCGTTCATGTTGGCACACTTAGAGTCAGGAACAATGTCAGTTCTAGATAGCAGGAAACTCAATCTCAAAGGCTAACAATCTCAAAGGCTATGTGATAACAGCTCGTGCTGTGCTGATGGTCGTATAGAACGTGTGCTATTGAAAAGGACAATTACAGATCCACAAACACTCATCGGTGTTTCTGTGGTTCTCAGGAGCTGGGTAGGCTCTATTGCCTATGGAGAATAGGCTCTGTTTAACTTTCTCATTCTTTCTGGGCAGTAATAAAGCTTTTAAAGGGAGTGTATGCACATGGGAAAGGAGGTGGGAAGGAACTAACAGAAATAGAAGGAGAGGAAAATTCACTCAGGACATTTTATAGAAGGGAAACATTTATTTCAAATAGGTGAAAAAAAAAAAGACAAAGCAAGAAACAACCAACCAACCAACCAACCAACAAACAAACTCATGCAGAGAAAATAGATCAATTGTGCCAAGTGGCTTACAGCCTCTTTCTGAAACAGGTCTGTTTAAGTCACCCAATTAAATCACACTCAAATGTCTGTTCTTGGAAATAAAAAGGAAGGAAAACTGTGGTACTGGAAGAATAGTCTATCTAGTTAAACTGCAAACTAAATAGTGCTGCTTTTTTTTTTTTTTTTTTTTTTTTTTTTCATGAGAAACAATGTGAATACATGGTTCCTGGGGAGAATCAGGAGTTGAAACTGCAATTGGTGATTCTGGTCATCATCACAGAATTGAACAAATACATGAGTCTGAAATTGCAACTAAGACAGTAAACACACTCAATGTCAAAACAAACAAAAATACTAAAGTTCCAAGGAGTATGATCGGGTCTTTGTTTTATATTTATTGGGGCTTGGGAAATGTCTCCGTGTTTAAAAGCAATTACAAAGTTTAATTCCTCCTAACCATTTAAGGCCTCCTAAACCACCTGTAACTGTTATGTCTAGACACACAGAAAGAACTATGTCACATGTCACATGTCAGCATGTGAACGTACAACAACACATACACGTAGACTGCTGAGTAGCCATCAGTACTCCCACCTGGCCGCAAAACCTTGAAATTGCTCAACCTTCAGTGCCAGGGTAAAAATAATTCATTCCATAACAGGACCATCAAAACCACTAAAAACAACATGAAATTATCTACTCTACCTAAATTACATGTTCTGATCTACATGATATGAGTAAATATTAGTCTAGTTTGTTGATAGTAACTCAAATGTTCATGCACATCAATGTGTTGTTTGATATATTTTTAAATCAACAAGAATGCTTTCTCAGAAATGAAGCATTAGTTTTTTGTCAGACTGTATTTACCTTGATGCTTTTATGTATATCTAGGTGATATATAGATCCATTCTCTTCATAGAATCCAGAGACTGAGTGTACCCATGTAGTACACTAAATCTTTTTTAATAAGCTTTTCCTAAATTAATTATAAGGATTAGAATCTTACATAATAACTAAGAAGTTAAGTGTGATTTGCATTTTAGACCCAGGACTTCATGTTTTTGAGCTGGTTCTAAATCAATATTTTAGGAATTATACTATCCAGATTTATTAGGAATACAAGTAGAGAGAGAAAGAGAAGCAGGGAAAAAGAGGACGAAGAAAATGTGGTAGAGATAGAAATGAAGAGACGCACAGAAAGAGATGGAAAGATGGATACTCACGTACTCTGGTGCCTCACATTTGACCATGTCCCCTGAAGGGGGAGACCTGGTGGCACTCAGAGGAAGGACAGCAGGTTACCAAGAAGAGACTTGATACCCTATGAGCATATACAGGTGGAGGTAATCCCCCTCAGGAACAGTCATAGGGGAGGGGAATAAGGGGAAAATGGGAGGGAGGGAAGAATGGGAGGATACAAGGGATGGGATAACCATTGAGATGTAAGAAGAATAAATTAATTAAAAATAATAATAATAAAAGATGGATCAGATTACAACATCTATCAATAATTTGTTCTTTAAACTCTATAGAAAGATAAGCAGGTTTCCTTTTTATGTGACACACTAAAAAAGTAACCTGACTCTACTGCAGCCTTTTTTTTTTAACTAAGCCTGAATGCACAGTGGAACTACTAATACAAGAATCTCGTGGGGGAAAAAGAAAGAAGAGGTTAAGAATGAAGACTCTGTTCAACAGGGACCAAATGCTAACTGGGAATCACTTTCTAATAGAGTAGTGCTATTGCTTTGCATTTTATTTTCCCTAATACTATTTTGATTAGTGGATTTTCTTGTGACAAGGACTCCATATTAATAAGGAAAGTGGATTTCATGAACCAAAATTATTTAAACACAGCTTTTAGAGCAACTCTTCAAAAATGTGCCCCTGGGATTCAACTTTTCCCGACAAGATATTTCTATTCAAAGTTTAAAACAATATTCAAGTGTAATAGGAAAGTAAACACTATTAAAATTTATTTGATTGAACCTGCATGGATTATTTTTCATTAAATGGCAAAATCTAATTCTAGGAGAAAAACTCTCATTAATTGTTTTCATAAAGTCGTGCCCCAGGGTAAGCACATTTAGTTTCAAGTAATGATGGGTTTCAGAAAGCTTTTCAGTTCTACCATATTATTACACACTTATATGTTTCAGAGGAAATAGAATATATAGAATAACCTATTATGATAAGCATTTACTGAATGTTTTCTTTCTAGCTAATATCTTCTGAGTAATTTGAGTGTTGTTTTTCCAAGAATAGAGAGGCAGAGCAACCAGATTCACATTGATGTAGTATTTTCAAATTAACACTTGGTAGTTTAAAGATCTTGGCTTGATCACAGAAGAGGTGACTCTGCTGCACTTTGTTAAGTCTTAATGGTGGTGAAGAGAAATAAATGACTTTTCCTGAAAAGATCTCTGGCCTATTTGGGGACCAAATACTCTAATCAGCATACATGCTTCAGATTAGCACATATTAAACATTATTCATTCAAACTAAAGAAGATTTGCATTCATAACATAAGACTCAGAGAAAGAACAAAAAACAAGATGTTTCCTGAACTTCTATAATCATAAGAAAAATTATTTGTAAATGTACATATACACATATACATGCAACAGAAAATTTGGTAAAAGTTTCCTAAATGACTTTTACTTTTCTGTGTATTTATTCTTGACTGAAGCACAGACATCCGTATAGTTGCATCACTTTCATTAGCAGCTCTTATTTTTACCATGCTCTAGGTGCTTCCTGCCGCAGAATGAATCAATCTTTCTTTAACTTACAAAATTACTCAAAAATGGACTTGATTCCTTCAACCTTTCTACTTAAAATGTCAGTAAAGCTTGCATGACCAGGGCAGAATGTACTTTTCCTTGAGTACATATTACTTGCGTGCCTTATTTTATGTTTCTTAATAGAGGAAAATTGCCAGTGACTGACCTGAGTGCTTTAGGAATAGAAACTCAACTTGGAATTCAAGTGACTTTACCTCTCTTGTTAATGTCCTTCTGAAATTAGAGCAGAAATCTCCTGAAGATTCTGTAATGGTACAGTGGTGGGTTACTCCTGCAGGTTAGAGCCAATGAAATAGAGATGTAATATAAAATTATACCTTGCATAAAATAAGCGGGACGTTGAGATGTCATGGTAGGGACATTATACACTTCTGAATATGCTTCACTACAGAATTTTTAATAAAGACATTTCATTAAATATATGAAGTGTCATTCCCCTTTCTGTGACAGTTTATAGAACTCATTTTCTTCTTTGTTTTAATAAACAGAGTTGACTCATCCACAGCACTGTCTTAAATGTGGATGATGAAGGGAACAAGGCTTCTATCCTCCCCGTAGGAGAGATAAAGATATGCTCAGGCCCCTTCTTTCCAATCAGATTTTGCATACTTTGAAGTTTTGAGATAATTTAAACATGGTCCCATAATTTATCAAGACTTAATTATATGATTTATAGGTATAGTTATGAGAAGCATATGTTTGTATGAAACAGAGCCTGCTGTGTTCATTTATAAGAAAGTAATAGAATATTAGTGTTGAATATAAAAAGTCCACAAAAAGTGCATGTGTGTCCAGGTCCTCATCTGGTGGTGATATTTTTCAAGGCTTCTGGGAGTTTATGGGATAAGATCTATCTGTTAAAGGCAGCCCACTAGGTGAAGGTTCTTGAAGCTAATATTGTCATCTTTCTCTCTCCACTCCAAGTCATCTAGGGAGAGAGCAGCACTTCTTCCTCCTTTCAACCGGGACTTTCTGAAAATTTCCAGACTATAAGGAAACTACTGCAATTAGGAAAAATAGATATCAAAAAAGAATAACATACTACCAAATTCTGGGTTTCAGTTATTAGTTAAACTACACAGGTTACTTTCCATATATATTCAATTCCAACGACTAATAATGTTCTAGTTTTTAAAAGTATGTTGCAAAATCTAAGAATCTTAATAAATGGGAAAAATGAAAATTATCTGTTTAATCTCAGCTCTCTTCCATTGATTCCAAGTATGTTTCAATTCTTTCCACAAAAACAATACAACAAATAATCTTTCAGTTTACTGTGAAAAATCTGTTCTATCAAGTAAAACAGGCAGCTACTGGGAAACTTAGTTAAGCAGCTAAAAACTAAAGATAATGAGGGGTATAGAAAACAAAAATTGTTAAAATAATATAAAATATAAGTTGAATGAAAAAATATAATCAAATTACATATTACACACACACACACACACACACACACACACACACACACACATTGGTTTTTCGTGACAGGTTTTCTCTATGTAGCCTTGGTTGTCCTGAGCTCACTTTGTAGACAAGGCTGGCCTCGAACTCACAGCAATCCACTTGCCTCTGCCTACTTGAGTGCTGAATTAAAAGATGTACCACTATGCCTGGTTTATATTTTTGTAATGTATAACATGAACTTAACAAAGAATGTAAGATGTGAAATAAACTAGCTCAAATACACATTACAACATTACTTAAATATATTTCCTTGGATTTAATCAGTCATATCCTAGTAAGTATATTTGAATTATTTTATCAATTCTTTGAGAATTCCATACAATGTATTTGCATTATATCATGCTCAAGCCCTTATTCTAACTCTCTCCACATAACAGCACTCTTCTGCCCTATGACCTTTTGTCCTCTTTTATTATTAATTTAATTACCTATTAACTCCTATTTGTTCTGACCATAAACTCTGAGATGTGAGGTATATGCTAGGTAGTTTTATGCCAACCTTAAACAAGCCGCAGCTATTGGAATAAGGGAACCTTGATTGATAAAATGCTCTCAAACAGACTGACACATGGGAAAACCTCATTCATTAATTAGTGAATGGTGTAGCTATCACACAAGCATTGGTGGTACCCCTGGGTGAGTGGTCTGGGTGGTATAAGAAGGTAGGCTGAGAAAATCATGAGGAGCAAGCCAGGAACCATCTCTTCTCTTTAACTTCTCTGCATGAGTGCCTGCCTTGATGTTCTTGCTCTGAGATCCTGGCCTGTCTTCCTCCATTAGTGGACTGTAAAGGGGAAGTGGAAGCAGAAGTGCAAATGAAACAGTCCTTTCCTCCTTGACTTGCTTTTGGTCATAGTGTTTTATCACAGCAATAGGAAGTTAACTAAAACAAGGCACACCCATGCAGAATGTCAACCTATCAAGAGCAACACCCTTAAGAAAAATGATTCCCATTCTCCCTTGCTTCTCTCACCTAGAGTCCCAGTAGGAGGTCTTCCCCTCTGTCCCACTTTCCTGGTGAGTGAAGACTTTCATGGGACATGCCCCTTGGGCTAGTGTCCAGATATAAGTGAGTATATACCATTTGAGTCTTTCTGCTTCTGGGTTAACTCACTCATTATGATCATTTTTAGTTCAATCCATTTGTCCACAAATGTTGGGAATTCCTTGTTTTTAATAGCTGGGTAGTATTCCATAGTGTAAATGTACCACAGTTTCTTTATCCATTCTTCTACTGAGGGACACATAGGCTGTTTCCAGGTACTGGCTATTATGAATAAGGCTGCTATGAACATGGTTGAGCAAATGTTCTTTGTGTGCTGAAGCATCTTCTGGGTATATTCCAAGAAGTGGAAGAGCAGGCTACCAAGAAGAGACTTGATACCCTATGAGCATATACAGGGTGATGAGGTCCCCCTCAGTCACAATCATAGGGGATGGGAGTAAGGGGAAAATGGGAGGGAGGGAGGAATGAAAGGATAGAAGGAATGGGATAGCAATTGAGATATAATATGAATAAATTAATAAAATATATTTAAAAATATAGCAAAATAAAAATTTTAAAAAAAGATAAAAGAAAACTGACTCCACCTTTTACCAGAAGACATTAATGTTTCAAAATGCTTTAGGTAGTAATGGGTTCATAAAACCCTTCCCAAGGAAACTAGGATCTCATGGCCTGAGCTTATGCAGGTCTTCTGCATACAACCACATTGACAAGTTCATGAGTGCAGCTTTATCTCATGTCCAGCAGCTACAATTTTGCTACTGTCTTTCCTGACCTCTGGCTCTTAGTGCCACTCTTACTTCTCTAACACAATGCTCCCTGAACTGTGGGAAGAGGTGATGTGATGCAGAGGTCTCATTGGTGACTGAGAACTTGTGCTCTCAGCTGTGGTCAGTTGTGTGATCCTGTGTTAACCAGCGTCCACTGCACAGCATTCTGGGTAGCCAAAACTTCTATGAACATTACAAAAAAAATTGCAAGAGGTAATCCCATATTTATTTTCAAGTACTTTTAGGAAGACGTAATAATAACAATACTGTGGTGCTGACACAAACACAGAAGCATTGATCAATGAAACAGAATCAAGGATCCAGACATAAAAGTCTATATGGCTATAGGTCTTAACAAAGATGTCAGAAGCGTACATTGGAAAAAAGACAACTTCTGTACCAAATGGCTATCTATGTGTATACAGAGCTACTAGCTCCTTCACTTGTAGCCCCAACACAAATCAATTCTAAATGGATCAAAATTTTAATCGTGGATCTGAAACTTCTAGTAGAAAAAGTAGAGAATAAATGTTATAACTTAGGCTCAGGTAAAGACATTTCATAAAGTACTCTAGTTGCCCACCAGAGCAAAAATCAACAAGCATAATTCCATGAAGTTAAAGAATCTGTACTGCTAATTGCGTAAAGAGGCATCCTATAAAATGGGAAAAGGTCTTTCTCAGCTATTCATCTGATGGTATATTGGTATCTAGGAAATATAAGAAACTCAAAACATAAAAATTAAGCCAGGTATGGTGGTGCATGCCTATAATCCCAGCACTTGAGGATTCAGAGGCAGCCTGGTCTCTAAAAGCTAGAGGCTATCCTGGTCCAGGACAGCAAGGCTACACATAGAAACCATGTATAAAATTAAATAAATAAATAATAAGAAAGCAACACAACTGAAAAAATAGGTTTTAACTGAACAAAGATTCATAGAAAAAATATAAATAGCGATGAAATGTGATTTTGGGTTTTTTTGAAAATACTTTTTATTATATTTCTTTTTGAACATATATATATTACACATGAGTAAAACAAACTACATACAGTAGGAAGAACCACAAGATAATCAGGAATTATATAAATGTTACATTCATAGTGATTTGGCCATTTGTACTTGGCAAACTTGAAGTAAATATCTTCCTACCTTGTTGGGTCTAAATTTTTTAATGGAGATTAATATCTATTATATCTCATCTCTATTAACTTAAAACAATTATCTTGATTTAAAAACAGCTTAAACCCTAACCTACTAAGCTTATTTGAAAGACTAAACAATCTGGTCTTCAAACCCATCAGAGACTTGAAAAGGAATAGAACTTAAATACCAGAATGAACCCGGAGTGTGGATTAAAAGCTTCCAAAATGAAAAAATGACTGAGACAGTTTACTAACTGAACAGTCACCCAACACTGTCTGTAATGTTGGAACATCATCTTCAGCCTTTTGTCCCAATATATCTGACACACATAGTTATAAGGCAGGAACTGTTGAAGACTTGCTTACCCTGTCTTGGCAGAGTTTGGCCATCGACTCTGCCTGAATCTAAACTTGCCCATTTTTAAGGCAGCATTCTGTCTGTGGCAGAAATGAGGACATTTTGTCCAGTGGCTTGTTTGCCACATTTGAAGCCAATTCCATAAGGAGGTTCTTTGATGCTCATTTTCTTCTTTGAGGCAGGCTGGGTGTTGCCAGGTGTTAGCTTGTCTTGTTGTCAGATAATCTTTAAAACAATAAAAATATATTTAAATGCCATATTCTGTAGGTCTCTGAGGTTTCTAAAGACCCTATTTAACTATTTTTACCTCATATATCTATAGAAAAATATCTATTTATTAGATTTAGAGTATATAGTCTTGTTATAAAATTAGACTGGTTTTTGACATGAGCATGATTTGCATCAATATGCAAAATTCAATACCATTGAATTAAAACATGGGACTAGCTCTGTGACTGGCATAGACAAGGCTTCATGTTGCTTACAGATTCTCTGTGACTTATAATTAGAGGCCATTCTTAGTATGGCATGAAGGAAGATTTACAGATGTCTTACTTCTGCTCATACAATGAGCAGAGAATCAACCTTAATTGCTCTGTACATCCTGCACACCTAATGTCATCACAAAGTTAGAACTGTATAATGCTTGTGAGAAGTTTTGTTTTCAGAACAAAAGAACTGGACATGGACCTTGCATCAGACTTGACAGGATTCATTCTTTTCAGCAAGATGGATGCTGACATCCTGCGCCCTCCATGTTGCAGCCCCAGGCGTCTCAGTTGCCATTACCCATCAGAACAGGACAGCTTCCAGGACAATGCTGTAGAATGTTTCTGAACCCAATTGATCCAGCAGTTCAGACAGTCCCACACAGGACTCTTATTAAGCCTAGAACTTCAAAGCTTATGAGATTTGGACCACAATGCTATCCCTGGCTTACTAAACCATTTCCCCCCAAAATTTTGAGGGGCCTTCAAAGGGATTACTTGCCCTAAATCAGCCTGAAGAAACCTTAAGAGAATGATGGACTTCCTGTTTCTGCTAAGAGGGGTTGGATAAGTTTCTGTTTACTCTCTTGGTCTACAGAGGCTTATTTTCATTGGAAGTTGGTTATGCGTATTATTGGTCTTTTACAGAGTGTAAACCAGGTTTGACTCAGGGATGTATCTCTTTTCCTTTATCTTTCTTTTATAGGTAAGGAGATAGGAGCTGAAAAGAAAGAAAGGGGGATATAGAAATATAGAGGGAGGACAGAACAAAGGGTAGATTATTGAATCTACTCCTCATCTCAAGGCCCTAATTGTTACTCAGAAATATGGGTTTTTTTTTAATTTTTAATTTGTTCATTATACATCCCAATTGTAGTCCCCTCCCCTATGACTTTCCTTACCCACCATCCATCCCTCATACTGCTTTCATTCCTCCCACAGTCCTCAGAAAGGGGAGCTATCCTCTCCTGACATCTCACCTCAGCCTATCACGTTTCATCTGGATTGCCTGTATCCTTTCTCTGTGGCCTGGTAAGGCTGCCCCACCAGGGGGAAGTGATCAACACGTGTGGGCCAGACACATGACTGAAGTAGTCTCTACTCCTCATATTATGGGACTCACAAGGAGACAGTGCTGCCTACCACTACATCTGAGCAGAGGGTCTAGGTCCTCACCATGCTTGGTCCTTGGTTGATGCATCAGTATCTGCGCCTCCATCCTCCACCTTATTTTGTTGGCTCCGCTGCTCTTTGTGGAGTTCCTGACTCCCACCCCCCCAGACCCTCTATTTCCCAACTCTTCCATAAGACTCCCTGCCCTGCACCCCAAAGTTTGGCTGTGTGTCCCAGCATCTGTTTGGATCCTCTGCTGGGTAGAGTCTTTTCAAAGACCTCTATGGTAGGCTCCCTTCCTGTTTCTCTTCATCTGCTTCCAGTATCTATTTGTCCTTCTGATTGAGAATCAAGCATTCTCCCTAGGGCCCTCCTTGTGATTTAGTTTCTTTAGGTCTGTGTATTTTAGTGTATTTTAATTCTGTGTATTATTTGGCTAATGTCCACTTACAAGTGAGTATATACCATGCATGTCTTTCTGGGAAATGCAAAGCAAAATGAGTCTGATCCCTACCAGAATGGCTAAGATAAAAAAACTCAAGTGACAGCACATACTGGTAAGGATGTGGAGAAAGGGGAACACTCCTCCGTTAATGGTGGGAGTGCAAAGTTGTATAACCACTTTGAAAATCAATCTTGTGCTTTCTCATAAAATTGAGAATAGTTTTACCTCAAGAACCCAGCCATACCACTCCTGGGCATATATCTGAAAGATGTTCCACCATACAACAAGGACTTTGCTCAACTATATTCATAGCAGCTTTATTTCTAATAGCCAGAATATGGAAACAATCTAGATGTCCCTCAGCTTAAGAAAGATAAAGAAACTGTGGTACATTTACACAATGGAATACTATTCAGCTATTAAAAACAAGGAAATCTTGAAATTTAACAAAAATAATGATAAGCATGTAGTGCTTAAATACTCATGTATGTTTTGTTTATTCTCTGACCCTTATCATGAATTCTGTAATTAATCATTCTCATATTACAGGAAAATAACTACTTAATTAAAAAATTGAATACACGTATGCTAAATTGAAATGTTAAGTCCCAATGGCATTAAAGCACTTGAAATTTATATCTTATTTCAAAAATCTCAATAAGAAGAATTGCATTGTTTGTCCAAAACCTTCTACTTTGTTAAGTGTTTGACATTGTCCTGAAATGAATGGTTTTCACTGTATAGATTGTGCTTTTTTTTTTTCATTTCAAATTCTTATTGTGTTAGAATAGCTCATGTAAGGATTTTCACTATGAAAATAAATAAATAAATAATGCATATGGTATTTTGAATATTTTTGGAAAAACAAATTTGCTTGCTCATTGTGTATCTGCTTTTGCTCCTACTATGTCTTCCGAGCCCTGGAAAGTGTTTGTTGTGTGCACAGCTGTTTTCTTATGTTCTGTTCTGGTGTTTGGAGACTTGATTCATGAATTCAGGGTTGGGAATGCTTAAAAGACAAAATTCATTATTTTCTCAATATTTCTTCTCAAGCTGGTCTAACTTTATGTGAAATTACAATTATTGACATTAATTGGTAATTTAAAAAATAAAAATAAAAGTATCTAGACAGCTTCTACCTCTTGAGGGGGGAATTAGATAAATGAGTACATCAACCATGGAGTAATTAATACACTTGTTGTGTAGTCTTGAATTTGATGGTACAGAATTAATTAAAATAATAGACAGCAAATGAATACATGTCAATGCCTAATGCTTGCTTGTTACCATATGCTTTTCTGCTTATTTGGTTTACTTTAAATTATAGGCATTAAGAACATCAAATTGGCTGGTTTTGGACAAACAATACAATTCTTCTTATTGAGATTTTTGAAATAAAATATAAATTTCAAGTGCCATTAGAACTTAATATTTCAAATTAGCATACATGTATCCAATTTTTTAATTAAGTAATTATTTTCCTGTAATATGAGAATGACTAAATACAGAATTCATGATAAGGGTCAGAGAATAAACAAAAATTCGAAGATAATTCACATGTTATTTACTTTAAAAAGGTTTTATTGCTTTTTGAGAAATGGATACATTATATTTTGATTACATTCACCACCTTTTATAACTAATTTTTCTTTTCTCAGACACTATCAATCTTCATAAACTCTTCAGTTAGGGCTAAGACTCCCTTCCTACACTTCCTCACCTACTGGAATTTTGTCTGACATGATCTTTTACTAAGTTTGTGTATGATTTCATAACCACTGTGAGTTCATATATGCACCCCAGCCATGCTGTGTCCTGAAAGCACATTTTCAGCTGTAGTGTTGATATTGTGGTGAGCCTAGCTACATTACTTTATAGTCATCAACATCCTCTGACTTTTGTACTCTTTCCATGCCCCACTCCCCACCCAATGCACACACACACACACACACACACACACACACACACACACTCTTCAATAATATGTGAGCATTAGGAAATGTAGATATAGTACAGATACTCTGTTAAAGACTGAATATGTACTGTAAGGAAAAGATTCTGTATGCACTAATCTATTAGTATAATGGTGGATCATTATTTAGTACTAGGTCCATTTGTCTAAATATAATTGCAGTAGTTTTCTTCTAGGATCTATGTTTGACCTGTGTAGACACAGTTTTTTTTTTTTTTTTTTTTTTTTTTTTTTAACTCAGAAAAGGCGCCATCTTATGAAGCAAGGCTTAAATTCCAATTACGAAGTGGCTGATTACTCCCACTTTATTTGTGCTCCCATTGATTCAGTGTGGGGTATCTTGTCAGATGAGTTTGTTATAATAGCTCACATGGTCAACAGCTGGGTAGTGTTGATGGCTACATTTCTTCTCCAGTGGTTGTGCTTGGCGCCTTCTAGAATGGTATAACCTAAGCAGTAAGGATGAAGATTCTAGATGAGCACCAGAGAGGGTTGTTCATGCTCTATGACTTGCACATGTTTTGTCTTCAGCATCTTACTGTCATATTCTGTATGGTAACAGAGAACAATGGCAGTAGTCTACTATGTTTGAGGAGGGTGTCTGTGAGACCTTATGAGCTTTTCAATCCAATAATGGTAACACAGTCTTGACACTGGGTTTTGTTTGTTAAGTCTGTGTTGTCAAGTAGGGACATTGTTGCTCCATTACAAGGTAACTGCATTCCAATTATTTTTATTGTGTGCCTAAGCATTATTTGTAGGAATTTTCTTGAGTAGTGTGTTTTCATACTCTTTCTTCAGGTCTTTAATTTTAGTTATCCCTTCCATATTTGCTCTTATGATTCCTCCTCCCATCCATGCTTCCCTATGCAAAACTATTCCTGTTCTATCATTCTGGTCCCTCTTTATATTACTCTGTTCTCTCTCCTCTTCCCTGTTACCCCATCCTATGACCTTTTTTTAATTTACTTACCTTTACATGTACCAGGTTGAAAAAATGTACATCATTATCCATTAAATATATTTTCATCTATTAATCTTCCTTGAATGTTTTCAGAACTTAAAATTATTTTTCCTAATTGTTTTGCCTTCACCACAAATGTTTTGCAACACCCTTTAGAAATAAGGGCTGATATCCAATGAATTCAAAAACAAAAATGAACTTTTCTGAAGTATTAGTTAACTAATGAAGAGAAAAGGAAGGTAGAACATTCAGAAAACCAAAGAAAACCAAAGAGAGTAGCAAACGTTACAGAACTGAAGGATCCATGGAAAACCTGATTTCTAATAATCAGTTTAAACAATTATTTTGTATTATATCTGTATCAGCCTCAGTTCTCAAGAAAAGTGATTTTTCCAGCATTAAACAGTTTCCTCTACTTGAAGGCCTCTTTTCATTAACATTAATAGAAAGGTAAATTGATATCTGTGTAAGGAGCAGCACACCAATAATTCTCAACATGCTAGGTGTTAGAAGGATAATACACAACATTTGCCTAAAGGAGTCTCCGTTTGTGTCAACTTATTTTGTTTCAAAATCTGAAAGTTGGTTGCCATCCTGCTTCCTTGAGCATCCACCACTTACGTAAGACTGAGAATCCTACAACTGAAAGAAGAAGATGCACACCAGCGTCTCTGACCCAGAGGCTATTTCCAACTGACGACTACTTACAAACAAATAATAAGTTTGCTTTAAAGGAGTCTCACTGAGAATACAAACCACTCTTAAGTATAGTACCCATGCCTCGCAGTAGATGGCCAATACAAAGTAAATTCCATAGCCTCTTTAGACGTTCCTTGTCTCATAATTTAGAGTCAGAGCATTCCTTCTCCTCCTCTTCCTCCTCTCGTTCTTCTTTTTTAAGCTTATAGATTTTGTTTTTTTGCACATTTATTATGGCTTTTGGTTTTTGGTTTTATGATATTTCTTTTGTGTGTGTGTGTGAAAATGTGTGTATCTTTGTGTCTATTTTTGTTTCTGATGTTGTTTTGTTGGTTCTTTGTCTTTGTTTCATCCTATTTTAATTTTTTTGTTTTTTTTTTCATTTTATTTCATCCTATTTTGTTATTATTTATTAGATTCCTGTTAATTTTCTAACTAGAAATAGAAAGTGTATGGATCTGCATGAGGAGGGGAAGTGGGATGAACTGGCAGCAGTAACAGAAAGGAATAATCAGAATAATTAAGGAAATATGATATATATAATAATGTTCAATTAAAAACACATAGATTTGTGTCAGGATTTAACAGTGGATCATGAGCCACAACTCCTCTGTGTGTGTGTAATTGTTGTTATTTTTGTTGTTGATGATTATTTTGTGTGTGAGTGTACGGAGAGAGGGAAGGACATAGGTCGTTTTGGATATCGATTGATTTGCTTTCATGCTGTTGGGATTAACAGAGTGAAGAGTGTCTATTCGGACTTTAAAAGCCATTTCTTCCCAAACAGTATAAGAGTGGAGGCAGAATTATTTTGTTTCAATGACTTCTACTGATAATATGAGATTATAATCAGGGTTATCTTTTACTAATGCTGTTCACAACTAAAAAAAAAAATCCTTCAGAATTATGTCTTAAAAGTGGGGCACCATATTTTAGATAAGTTGCCATAATTAAATGGTGATTTGAAACTATCTTTAATAAAGTTTCCAGAAACATACTTTCTAAACTTTGAAAATTCTTTACTTAAACATATTTGAACCCAGGCTTCCTTGAGCATATACTTGACTCTTTCTCAGCATTTGCCAATAAAGATAAGAACAGATAGCAATATTGTTTCCAGATGCTCCAGGTCAGGACTTTTAAAAACACAATCCACATTAAAATACCTGCCCAAGAAAATTCAAAGCAGCCAACAATTGCTTCCATTTGTCCCAAAAGAATAGCAATGGAGCAATTCACTGTTTCACTGTTTCTATGGGAACACCGCCACCTAAATAACTTAAGTTGGCTAGGTTTACAGTACCAGGTATGAATTTTCTTCCATTGTGCTGGCATTCAGTCCTACACTGCTGTCAGATACTCTCAAGATAATGATGCCACTATTACACCCGTGAGGATATCCACCCTATTGGTCATTAGTGTAGGTCATTGGATTTACAGCTTCATATGGCCAGTACTGCTTTTCTTCTTTGGCACTTGCGTAGCATCTTCTAATACTGTGAGAGCTAGTCCTAAAGGAAGAGGTTTCCAGGTCTGTTTCAGCATAATTCTCCTAAGTATTAACGTTTGAAATATGTGGTGTCTTCACCAATAGGGTCTTAACTTCAAGTTCTTGTAGGCAAACAAAGGCAATAGAAGGTAAGGTTATAAGTCTTACAGGAGAACCTACTAGTTTTACCTTTTTAATCCATTATAATTCCTAACCACATTCTAAATACTTATTATTCATAAAAATTACGAAAGGGTGTCTTTCACTTCTCATTTAAGAAGCCTCATTTTTGCAGCCAATAGAGGCTATTGAATAATTTCCTACTGCTCAAAATGCAGAGAACAAATTGTGATATGACTCTTTTAGTTAGACATTCCATTTCTATAATTACCAACCTGGGAAGGAAAGGGTTTGTTTTATTTTACAGCTTGTAGTCCATCATCTTGGGAAGTCTGGGCAGGAGCTCAACCTGGCCGGGTCCTGGAGACATGAACTGATGCAGAAGGCATGGAGGAATTCTGTTTCCTTTCTTATCCACCAAGGACCACCTTCCTAAGCATGTCATCAGTCCCCAATCAGCTGGGCCCATCCTCACCTATCATTAATCAGGAAAATGCAATACAGACTTGTATGCCAGCAAATTTCATGGAGATATATTCTCAATTTATAGTTGTGGTTTTTTTCCCCAAAATATTATTAACCTGTGTCAAACTATGAAAAAAGACTAAAGAATTTCCTTGACCAACTGATGTATCTCAAACTTCAATCCTCTAACTCAGGTTCAGGAAACATCACAGAAAATGGAGCAGAAAGATAGTATGAGTCAGAGGATCATGACACCTACTGGGAAGTAATGCGTTTTACATATGACAAAGAGGTTGCATTCATAAACACTCTTGCATAGTGACAACACCGGCAGACATTGTGGATGTTAAAAAAAAATCTCAAAAGACATACGCCAATATCAAGAGCTCCATGGTCAGTCATTAAAATACACATTCTCCCTCCTTCTCTCTCTCTCTCTCTCTCTCTCTCTCTCTCTCTTTCTCTCTCTCTCCAAGAAGGGAACTCCTAATGGATTATCCATTACCAAATGGAGGGCTTGAAATAAATTAATATGGTATTTTTGTATGCGATTTTCAAAAAAATTTAAAACGCACATTAGAATAAATTAAATAAAAAATGCACATTAGGAAACCAGCATTGATTTGTTGGGCCAATCGTTGAGCCCTGTTTTGAGATATCCTCCTCCAACATGCTATTCATTTGTCACACTCGCTTCTTCCCTGTCTTCACTTTTAGGCTTTTAAAATATTCAGTTTTACCCAGATATGCTTATTTAAACTGTTTTCTAACTCCCACTACAATAGAGTATTCTAGAAGGATACCTGTTTTTCCACTTTAACTAATCTTAGAGTTTTCGCCTTTTTAAAGAATTCTGCTGTTCCAAAAACAAACACTGAGAAAATAAGAATGACTTAAAAACAAAAAACTGAATATGAAAGTGTTGCTAAATAATTACTGAAGAGAAAGAGAAAAATAAAGAAAAAGAAAAGATTATTTATATGTATATATAGTAGATATATTTATAAATAGATGATAGAGAGATAGAAAGACGATAAAGAGATGATTAATAGATATATGATAGATACACACATACATATATACATACACAGATGATAGATTAGATAGATGATAGATGGATAGATAGATGATAGATGGATAGATAGATGGATGGATGGATAGATAGATAGATAGAATGATCGATGATAGGTGATAGTAAAATGAGAAAAGCCTAATATCTAACTTATCTAAATCCATCCTTTGTCACCCTGGTTACACAGTGAAAGAATGTTAGTTTATTTCACTGGAGTCTTGCCAGTTACTTTAAGATTGCGTACTTCACCCAAGATTTTCTCTCTCCACACTGACACCTGGTGCTTTCTAATCCCTAGTCAAAGGCTAATAATATATTTTCATGTCCTAGTCCCTTCTTTCTTCTGCTGTATGAAATTCATTGTAGACTGAAGCATGAAATGTCATTTGTATTATACAACAAAATTTCCATTTTTTTTCCAATGGTGGAAATCATTCTTCAACCTGATTCAATCCACATGTGCTACACATAACACTGTTTAATGTTGTTGTTGCTGCTTAGAATTGCTCCCAAATCATAAAACAATTTTATTTTTCTGCTCAAGATATTTTATCCTATAATTTGGAAAACTATTACTTAGCATTCTAATGGAACATTAAAAAATAATCACATCCATTTTCATATGATCTGTCACATTCAGAAAACTATTTCCAAGTAGAATATATTTTATATAATCTCTTTAAACAAATTTATATACTGCAATATCCTTCATTCAAATACTTCTTCTCCACCCACCTCATCTCTGCAAAAAATTAATTTAAAGTACTTTCAAAAAATTAAAACATCTTCATTATCAGAGAAAACCATTTTGCTAGAGGTATTCAAGAGCTAATATATTCAAATAAAAGAAAGATTGTATCACTTCATTGTGATGTTGTATGATGTCGACAATTACATTCTGTTCTGAAACATTTTTTGCTTTTGCTCAGTTAAATTTGGTTTCCTTTTATTAGTAAAAACCTATTGTTCTTAAAGAAAAGATTCAAGGAAAGCACCAGATATAGTTATATACTGTTAAATAATAAAAACTTTGAAAGACCACCCCCAGACACTGTTAATATTTCTATATAATTAATCATAAATACGTGTGTGAGTGTGTGTGTGTGTGTGTGTGTGTATGTGTGAAATACCATAGTTTTCTAAAAGTTTCTTTTCATGTGTATAATTATCACTTTAAAGGTTGTTAATCAGTTATTGTCATGAAAACTAGATTTCTTATTTCAAAGAGAAGAGAGGACAATGTAACCTAATTGCTGTTAAGTGATTCATTCAAGAAGTGCCACTTCAGAGTGCGTTTAAGAAAGACTGAGACAGAGATGTCAAGACTGTACTTTCTAAGCTGAGCATTGGGAACGGCTGGTGAGTCTCTCAGCTTATCAAACCCTACACCTTCATCTCTAAAATAGAAGGTGCGCTAACTATGAAATCCCTACAAACTTTAGTAACAGACATTTCTAAATTGTAAGCACTTGTCATCAATGGATCCAGATCTGAAATTATTTACTGGATCTAGAATTGAAGAAATGCTAATTAATATTGAAAAATTCATCTAAAATAATTTCCTTTCCTCATTAATACCTAGCTGATAAGTCCTGCTGTCTTGTTATTACTCTCTTAAGAGAAGACACAGCCTCCATGATCAGCATATCAAAGCAACCATCAAAAATAGAGATAATTTCTTGAAATCATGGAGAATTTGAAACAAAGGCCAAGATACGAAGCATAAATCAATACAAATATAACATAAAATGAAAATATATATGGAAGTAATAATTACAGAAAACCAAATCCATTGTAGTCTCTAGGTAATTGAGTAATATTTTTTAAATTACAATGAGTCTTTGGGAAATAGTGAAAATAACTCAATCATTTAAGGTACATTTTTAAATAAAACTGAATTTACCCAATACTTTTCCTAGAACTTACATATGTTAACAAAAGAGTCAGAAAATAACTTCTACTACTAAGTCCCTTATACTGTGTCATTAAGTACAAGTGGTCATTTTCAAATTGAAAGATGTTCTAATATTAAGAAATAAGTGTAAATATTGATTTAGTTGAGATTAGTTTTCTTTTACAATGATCTATTATCTTTTAAAATTATAGTAAAGTCCATACAGTAAAATAATTTACATTATGTCTACATATAGTGGCACAGTAATGAATACTATCAGCATAAAAATACACTATTTTTTAGCTTCATGGAGTTTATGTAGTCATTTAAGTTAGGATGAAGTCAGTGAAGCATCATAGATAAAGATATAGATATTAGTTGGTATATGGTCAGTTTAAACCATGTGGTGAGTTTAAACCATGTGGATTATATATGCAATATTCTGGGTTCAATCCCCATCACTGGGTAAAGAGAGAGCAGCTGAAGAAAACCAAGAAACTATGCAAGTTCTTTTATATATTAAAGTCTTTATTTATTAGAATTTATATAAAAATAAACTTAATGTTGATAAAAACACTTTTGATGCTCATGTTTTTATTAATTAACTTATTCCCTTTACATATCAGCCATAGCCCTCTCCCTCCTGTCCTCCCAGTCCCACCCTCTATTCCCCCTCCCCCTCCCCCATTCCTCAGACAGGTGGAGCACCCCTCCCCAATTCATTAAGGCCTATTAGGACTGAGTTCCTCTCTTCCCTTGTAGCCTGGTAAGGTAGTCCTGCCACAGCAGAGTTATTGAAAAGCTGGCAACAGAGACTGTGTCAGAGATAGCCCCCTCTCCCCTTACTAGGCGACACACATGAAGTCTGAGCTGCCCAAAGGCTACATCTATGCGAAGGATCTAGGTCCAGTACAAGAATGATCCTTGTGTCATGTTTCAGACTCCACAAGGCTCTCTGAGCTCTGTTTCCGCTCCTTCCAATGTTCTCCCATTCCAGGTGTCTCTCTTAAACCCTCTCCTTCCACCCTTTCCACATGATCCCTCCTTGTCGACCTGAAATTTTTATTCTATTTCTTTCACCCAGGGAGATCCATGGCTTCCTCCAAAAGATCTACTCTTTCCCTACACTCTGTGGTCTGTGGATTATAGCTTGTTTGTCATTTACTTACAATGATAATATCTACTCATAATTGAATATATACTATATTTGTCTTCCTGAGCCCAGGTTACCTCACCTGAGATGACTTTTATCTAATTTTATCCATCTGTCTGCAAATTTTATCATGATATTTTTTTTTTATCAGCTGAATAAAACTCCAGTGTGTAAATGTACCACATTTTCTTTATTCATTCTTGAGTTGAGGGACATCTAGGTCATTTACAGCTTCTTGCTATTATGAACAATGCTGCAATGAACATGAGTAAGCAAGTGCCCTTGTGGTAGGATGGAGTTTCCTTTGGGTATATGCCCAACGTGGAACAGCTGAGTCTTGAGGCAGATTAATTCTCAATTTAGTGAGGAACCACTGCTTTTCAGCACTCCCACCAGTAATGGAAAAGTGTTCCTCATGCTCCACATCCTTGCCAGCATGAGCTGTCACATATGTTATTGATTTAGCCATTCTGACAGGTATAAAATAGAATTTCAAAGGGATTTTGATTGCATTTCCATAATGGCTAAGTATGTTGACAATTTCTTTAAGTGCTTCTCTGACATTCTATTGAAAATTTCTGCTTATATCTATATCCCATTTTTAACTGGATTATTTGGTTTTATGGCATTCTAGTTTATTGGGGTCTTTAAATGATTTAGATCTTAGTCCTCTATCAGATGAGCAGTTGCTAAAAACTATTTCCTATTCTGTAGGCTTCTGTTTTGTCCAACTGATATCATCCTTTCCCTTATAGAAGTCACATTTATTAATTGCTCATCTTAGTGTCTGGTTGGTGTGGTCATCAGAATCCTTGCTGGTGTTGGTGGCTTGGAGGAGGGGATGCTAGTGTCTGATACTTTGTTGTGGTGCTAGGGGCAACCCTGAGAACTGGGTCGGGGGAATAGAGAGAGTGGGGAAGGTCTACAGTGAGCCCACTGGTCTTCAGGCAGGCATGAGCTTGGTTGAATATTGAGTGCCTGTCCCATTTGGGGTCTGGCACACATTGTCAAAGTAGGGAGTGAGGGCCACCGGTGTGTGGCAGAGGGTGGTGAGGTCCGTAGGACTGGAGACAGGGAGGAAGGGAGACTGCAGCTGTGCTCTGTTGTAGTGCTGAGATAATCCCAAGGACTGGCTTTCAGGAAACAGAGAGTAGAGAAGGTCCACACCAGCCTACCTGTACGTTGAGTAAAATTTCAAATAGGAATACATATTATATATTATATAACAAAGTATTTTTGAAAGAGAAAGAGAATGATTTTTTTATACAGCCTGTTTCTGGTCTTTATCTTCAGATATCTGAGATTCACGAATATAAGGAATAGACTTTAGCTATCATTTCTTGCTAAATAAATAGTAGCAATATAGTATCATTATACAAAAATTCATGTGTGATAAGAGAATGCTATATTCATTTTTCATGCCATTGTAAGCCATTTATCACTAGGGGATTGGGCACTTATCTAAGTGAATAAAATATTTACTGCAAAAGCAGGAGAATCAGAGATAAGACACTGGAATTCCCAGCAGCACATAAAGGCCTGGTAGTCATGGCAGACACAGAGGGTTCCTTGTCAGCTTGACTAGATATGCTAGCAAGTTCTGAGTTCAAGGAGAAATCCCACAGGGAATAACTTTATTACTATAAGTGTAGAACATTTGAGGAGGACACCTATTGTCAGTCTCTGGTTTCCATACGTACACACAAACATCTGTTTTCCTCACAAACATATGGACCTACACATTCACACAAAGGCACATATACCACATAGACACACACACACACACACACAAAAAAAAAAAAAAAAAAATCAGAGTTTTAAGTCCTAAATATCTTGGGAACAACATTTCAAAATGGATCATACAGAGATAGAATGAGATGTGCTTACAACTTTTCTTTTGGGATGTAACAAAATGATAAGTGTCAAACCTGGGGCTGAAGTGATTATGTATCATATCAAAGTGGAAGCAGGTTACTAGGCTCTCTCTGCAAATTGTCCATCCCTACCTGTTTCTCCATCCCTACCTGTTTCCTCTGGCTGGCATATGTCACCCGCTTCCTTAACTTCTCGGGCCCAGGAGCTGGGATCAACTTCCTGCAGTTGTTCTTCCATATATAATCCAAAGGCCAACGGTTACCTGGCTTTTCTACTCTTTGGGGCCTCCTGGCTGCTCCATCCAATTTCCCTTTCTCCCCTCTCCCTCCCTCCCTTTCCCTCCCACTCTTTCTGCATGGCATAGCTCAATCTGGTCAGTCCACCCTGGGTGCTTCAAAATGTCCCTGCCTCCTGACTATGCTCTCCCACCTCTCTATAATGAATTTTCTCCTCCCAATGTACCTAAGAGCAGTCATGTTCCTTTAGTTTTTCTTACTCTTCTTCCTTCCTTCCTTCTTTCCTTCATTTATTTGTTTCTTCACATGACAGAATCATTTTCCTTATGAAATTGAGAATTGGTCTTTCAAGTCTTACAAAACGGAGTATTACTTAGCTATTAAAAGCAAGGAAATATTGAAATTTGCAGGCAAATGTACGAAACTAGAAATGATCATCCTGAGTGATTTAACCCAGACCCAGAAGACACATATGGTATGTAAATACTTATAAGTGGATATTAGCCCAACATGGGTGTCCTCTGAAAGTCTTCACTAAGCAAGGGATCAAGACAGATTCTGGGACTTGCTATTAGATTCCAGGTGAGAGAGGTATGTATGAATGGTGAGACAGAAAGTCCCAGAGTGTCCAAAAGCCCCACAAGAAGACCATCAAGGCTGGCGAATCTGGACACAGGGGGGCCTGCACAAACTGCTTTACCAATCAAGGACAGTGCATGCTGTAAACATAGGCCCCTGTTCAGATATAGCCGATGGACAACTCAATCTCCATGCTTGTGGTGAGAGTGGGGACTGCCTCTGACATGAACTATAGTGACCCCATATGACCATTTCTCCTGGGTAGCCAGGACTGACAGCACTTGGAGGAAGGGGAAACAGGCTATCCAGATGAAACCTGATAGGCTGTGATCATACGGTGGGGGATGGGATCCCCTACTTTTAGAGGTCTAGGAGAGAGGAATAGGGTGAAAGAGGGAGGGAGGGAGGGAGGGGGCGAATGCGAAGATACAAATGATGGGATATCAATTGGGATGTAATCTGAATAAACTATTTTTTAAAATAAAAAAACTAAAAAATAGCTACATATGATAAAATAAAAATATTAAAAAACAAACAAACAAAAAAGAATCATTTTCCTTGAAACTTCTAGGACTTCAGTTTTTCATTTGGGGCCCTTTATTCTGTCTTTGAAACTTGATTACAACTTTTATTATAAGAAATTAATTTCTCTTATTACATTTTGTTCCATTTAATTGTTTAGAGAATTCTGAGGAATAAATGCTTTATGATCTACAATAAGCACACTGATATGACAACCATTTATTTAATAATCCCTTATTTTCCAATCTCATCTAAATAGAGGTAACACTGGATGTTGTGGGAGGCCATTATTCTATATTCCTCATAGACTTTAAAGTAATATTTTGATGATATACATAAAATAGTCCAATGAACTAAGATTTCCTTTCTGGCTTTACATTTGAACTGATATTGTTCAAAGATGGTTAAACACAGCTTTTTTGTTCTACTTTGAATGCCCTCATATCTGCATTTTTCAGTTTAGAAATTTCTGTGTGTTTTAGTTGTTCCTATTGAGGATTAAGAGTGAAGTGATGATTCTATACATCAATCTTATCACTAATTTTTCAAGTCTGTGTATTAGGATAATGGTATTTAAAGGCAGGCGCTACACACCAAAGAGTCAATTCCTTCCACTTCGTAGACCATAGTTTCTCAGAGCTTACTGAACCTGCCAGTAACTACATGCTTAGCTGGAGGCATCTGTGGCCACAGTGATTTTCAGAAACACTGCCTTTATTTTATAGCAACCTTCTAGTCACTGATTCTGGTTGTGTCCTTTTAAGGCACCCTCTGCCTCCTACCTTTTCCCTAGACGTTCCTGTTGCAAAATCACTTTACATTTACTAGGTCAGTAACTCCAGGAGCTGTTAAAAGAACAATTCCTGCTGAGCCCTCTGGTGGTAGTCACGGGGCAAAACAGCTCTTTGAAATAGATTGCTCTGCCGCTTAGATTAGCAAGGCCCTTTGAAAGCACATCTGCTGCAGTCAGCCATTGACTTTATGTGACTGTAGCATTAAGTGCAATATAACCATTAAAATTTAGAATCGATGAGGATGGTTTAATATGATTGTGCCATCAATTGTCCTTGTACAATAGTACACAAGTGTAATTAAGCAAAAACGAGCTTATTTTAAATGTTGATATTCTAGCATCTCCTAAAATTTACTTTTCTGCATAATCCATTAAAAAAGATATAACATCTATATTTGTCTACATGTATATTTAAATAACATATATAGACATATACATCATTATATGTCTCCTTACTTGACATTAACTTCAGCTGAGTTACGTATAGGTGAACTATCTAAATATTCTATTTCAACTTTCTAGGTACCCCATTCTTATATGTTTTCTTTAACAATTATTCTAAACATGCTCTATCCAAGCATTCAATATCGTCTGCTTTGGACCTCAGACTTACAAAAATAACACTGAAAGCCATTTGATAGTATAAGGACAAATCATACATTATTCATTATAGGCCATATATAATTCCTGAAAGTTGACAGGGGATAAACAATAATTGGCTAACTTAAAGAGACATTCAATCATACTGTAGTTAACTGAGGTCAAGGCCATATGTGAACTATACTGAGGAATATAATGAGGCATCAAGGCTTGCTTTCTGATCTCATATCTTTATTGGTGATAGCCATACCGAGAGAACTTAGATGTCCGTATTTCTACTCATTTGTACCCAGCTTCTAGTTTCTGATTTTCTTTCCTGTCCCATCACGTTAATACTGCTCAAAGATAACTATGTATGTCCAGTTTATGCTCTAGAACCAAAATCAATTAAAGAGCTCTAGTGCAGTGTCAGGAAACAGACGAAAAATATTTTGAACTGAAACATAAATATTATTTTTTCTCACTCCTATGAAAGGACTAAAAAGAAAGAAAAAACAGACAAATACAAAACATAAGCACAATGTGAACTGCCGTGGATGCAAGCCAGCCCCTGAGTAAACCACCCTAATTCTGCTTCCTTCTTGATCTTAGGAACTGCTGCAAGAGAACCCTGCTGGCCTAATGAGGCCTCATGCAGACCCCATTATAGACGGTCACTGATTACTCGGTTCAGTCTACTTGAGGCATTGGAATGTTGGCCACATGTTACCTGGTTGATTAGTCAGGTAGCTTTCTTTAATAATGCCATAAGGAATTGTGGCTTTTGGCAAGAATAGAGCTAATTCTAGCTTAATCATCACCTAAAGCTTTCCCAAAAGCACAGTAGCCACTGACCTTACGTTCCTGCCTATGACACACTTTTTTTCACATCTCTCCTGAGTATAATAACACACCCGCCCAAGTTTTCTGTTTTACAGCTTTAGGCCACAGTACATAGTCCTGTCACTGCTGCCATGGTACCTTTTCAGGAAAGAAAAAAAATAAAAGTCAGGAGTCTGTTCCTGAGACCTCTGAACTCCATTTTGGTCGGTGTCAACCTCCTTTTAGAAGCAGCTGCCGTTCATCTTGTACAGAATACAGATGTGTAACATGAAGTAATTCAGATTTTTTCTTTCTCTAAGCATTCATCATCTCCTCTCTCTTTATTGAATTAACTGTCTTCCATATTATTTTGCACAATATCTCACCCATGTGCCATTGTTGCCACAATACAAATATTCAGTCTTGCTATACATAACAGCTAATTCATATTAAACATCTATTTACAGATCACAGTTTTCTTTCCTTAATTCTATAATATATAATAATAATGATAATCATGTGACACAGAAAGCCACCAACATAACAGGCTTGACACTGATTAATTCTGTAGTATATGGCTAATTCAAGAGAACAACACTGCTCTCTTGATTTTTAATTTTCAAAGAATTAGAAAAATCCAATTAAAATTCTGAAAACTATAGTTTCTTTTTAATAGAGAAACATAACATACAAATTTCCAAATATCTGGCTATCTCATCCCATTGGTTTCCACTTTAATTCCAAATCCAAAGTGACCTGGATACACTGGATACACTTTCATTAGTTTTCCAGAAAAACAATTTAATTTGAAATTGATATCTGGCAACGTTCTAAGTGTTGTTACAATAAGTGAAGTGTCAAAAGTTTTCTAAAGTACACACCAAAAATTGATTCCTAGTAATCTATTACTTAAAAATATGTGGCTGCTTCTTATATTAACATAGTCCATTGAGAGAGGGGAATATTGTTGTGAAGAGAAAAAGACTGTATTTTAAGTATATGTTGGGCCAGGTTAAAAGTGCTAAAAAGTTTATAATGTCCTGCATTTTCCATATACAACTACATAAAAGTCAAATATAAAAACATTGACTAAATATATGTACATTTAACAAAGTTCTTCCTACCTGTTTTCTCTCTGTAATTATACAAGAAGTTTTGTAGTAGGTGATGGGAAATTTTAAAATTGCTTTCACCCGAAAAGTTCCCTTCAGCGGATCTTGGTTTGGTCCAGGAAATGGTTGGACATCCCCTTATCCTACTTATTTGTTCGTATGACATTACATAAATTACTGGAGATTATAAATACTTCTATATATTTTATTATTTTAAGAAAGATGGCTCTCACATAAGTCTGATTTGAAGTTTGGAAACACTTTTTATATAAAATAAATATTTGAAATCTCATTTCATACATTTTTGTTACTTTAATAATATCTTAAAGGCCTTTTTACTGTCTGCTCCCTATCTCTTTCTATACATTGCTGTATTGGCTTTCAGGATTTAGAATGATATGGGAAAATATCCAAAATTTTTGGTAGTGGTTCTTCCTCCAGGCTCCAAGCTCCTGGAATACAGACTCATTAGACTGAAGATAGTTTTTAAAAATACCTAGGGCATATATCTGGTCCCTTTTCTTACTAGCTCAGAACTTAAAATGACCCAACATCCTAATCTACATTTTGCCACTTGGCTGTTTACCTCTGTTCAGGTACCATGCGTCCTTCCTCCTCACATCTTGTCAGTCAAATCTCAGGCATCTGGCTCTGTCACAGAATCCTTTCTGCCTGCCAGATATCCTACTTCTGATTTCCTGCCTAAGCGATAGTCCATCATATTTTTTAATGAAAGGCGTGGCATCCATATAATGCACAAGATATTCTCTCAATACAAAGTGACATATGCTGTACTATGGAGACTGTTTTATTATTAATTTATTTATTCATTTTTACATCTTGTCAGAGCCACCTTTTTCCTCTCCACCTAGTCCCACAATCCCTCCCCGTCCCTTTTCCTCTATTCCTCAGAAAAGGAGAGCCTCCTACCGACCCCAGCCCAGCTCATCAAATCACGTCAGGACTGAGTTCATCCTCTTCCCCTATGGCTTAGCAAGGCATCCCTCCAGGGGGAAGTGATCGAAAAGCAAGCAATAAAGTCCTTGTCAGAGACAGCCACTACTCCACTTACTAGTGGACACACATGAACCCTGATATGCCCATTAGCTATGTCTATGTAGAGGACCTATGTCCAGTCCATGCATGGTCCTTGGTTGATGTTACAGTCTCTACATGTCCCTCTTTGCTCTTTTGGTCTTCGTGTGGAGTTCTTGTCACAGCTAGGCCCTTTGACACACACCTCCTTACTTTTCCACTAGGCTTCCTATGCTTTACCCAATATTTGGCTGTGATTCTCAGCCTTGGTGTGAAGCAATGCTGGGTGAAGCCTCTCTGACGACTACTCTAATAGGCTCCAGTCTGCAAGCATATCAAGAGTATTCTTAGTAGTGTAAGGGATGGGCTTTTTCATGGGTGGATCTTGGTTTGGTCCTGGCAATGGTTGGACATCCCCTTTATCTAAGCTCTAGCAACTCTATCTTTATCCCTGCATGTCTTTAAGCAGAGTAAGAGCTGGATCAAAATTTTGGAGGATGTGTTGGTTTTCCCCTCTCTCTACTAGGACTCTTGTCTTTATTTAATGAAGAAGTTTAGGAAAAATGAGATATTATATAATTCATTCAATAAAACACTGTTCTTGCTCAAAACATGTAAGAAATATGGTAACTCCAATGTTCCTTTCCAAAAGTGGCCCATTGCAAAGTTTAAACAGCAAAACCCTGTACATAATAGCTAAATTTTGAACTCAGCACCAGAGGTGTCATGGTGTGTGTGTGTGTGTGTGTGTGTGTGTGTGTGTGTGTATAATTGGTTCAGCAATGGGCCAGTTTTATTTTAGGCACAATCCTACTCAAGCCAAACTTTTACTAGAATAAGATGGTTTTCTCATGAAGCTTACCTTTCTAGAATAGGGGAAAGGAAAAAAAATGACAGGAAATAGAGCTCTCAGCATCCCAAAGTTGTGGACCAGTTTTGTGAGTACAATAGTCACACTGGGAGTTTGTACTTTTTGAAGAGAACAAACTAGATTACACATGAAGCCAACTCTTGCATTCTATACATTTTCACTTCAGGAACTCATAAACAAGAAAAGTCATATAGGAATAATAATAATAATAATAATAATAATAATAATAATAATAATAATAATAATAATATCTAAAATTGAGACTACTGTTCATGTAAACAATCCACAGCTAGTTTCATTATTATTTATTGACATTTTATCCTTAATGCCAAAGCTTTAGAGTATGTAAATATATGAGAAGTATATGTTATCATTGCACTTTTAGTCATAATTTCATTCAACTAACATCTTCTAAAACTGGCTATATTTTACTTCATTATTTATTAAGTAGGTAATCTCAAAATTCTTATCAATTTTAAGGGCATATTATATTATTTAAGTGTATTATTTTGTTCCTTTTTATGTAAACCTATTATAATTATAGGTTGGCATTTGCTTATCTGAACAATTACAATGGTCAGCACACAGTATAGCATGATACCTTATATTAATTTAATTTTATAGCCATTTCTCTTTAAATATTAACTCAGTTAAATTTGAATATGTAATAGTCTACTTCATGTAAGAAAAAGGTCATATATTTTTTCATTAATTCATTTAATCACCTTACAGTCTGATTGCTGCCTCCTCTTCCTCTCCCCCCAGGCCCATCCTCTCCTCTCTCCTGCCATAACGCCATGTTTGCCTCTCCTTCTCCTGTCTACAGTCATAGTTGTGTATCATTAATGATGTCAGTAGTTGGCTCTTTCCCATGGGTTCGCCTCAAGTTGGGCCATTCATTGGTTAGTAATTCCCCCAATGTCTGTTTTAAGCTTATCCCTACACTTCTAGATAAGATAAACATAGGTCAAAGGCTTTATGGGTGGTTAGGTTTCCCCCTCTGCCATCAATTTTTAAAAATACATAATACTTGTGTCTAGATACAGAAGTGTTTTAAAGATGATCATACATTCAATATTCAAGTTTTTGTTCACCTTCAGGTTCCTTTAAAAAGATACACAATACAATACTTTGATGAAAACTTATATAATATTCAATAATTTTAAACATTACATAAAGTATTAAAGCCTTTGTTATTATAAAGAGTTGTCTACAAATTTCTTCTTGATCTATCTTTGGATAGCTGGCTTATTCAGGAAATAAAAGGGCACTAAAGTTTGATATTGGATAATTTACAGTTAAATCAAAATACAGGTATCTTTTACCACTAGCTCTCTGGGCTGCATAGCAAGTATTGTCTGGATCTATTTGGCAGGACTCTGAACTTGTTTAAATGAACAAGACTCATGCAATGTAATATAGTCATATTGTGTTTCCTAATGTAATACTTGTAAGAACATCTATGAATACTGACTGATTGGGATGACTGTTGTTTCCTATTTTTAATTTTTAACATGTATTATTAATTACATGCATTATTAAGATATTTAGGGGAAAAAGACATCCATATTATTTAGGGATAATACAATGTGCATAGATTCTAGTTGTGATGAGATTTTTTTATAGAAACATTTCACCTATAGAAACCATTACTGAATCCTGAGTCTCTCTATCTCAGTTGTTTACAAAATGAAAATTCTGTGTTTGTTCTTTAATGTGAATCACTTTGCCTGACACCTATATTCCTGTTCCTTCTTTCTTCCTTCAGATTACTTGCGTCAGTGACCAAATATTGAGTGTGCTAATTTTATATTAACCTTGTTCTTAATTTTGAGCCCTAAAGAAAAATAATGTCTCTGGATCTTGGCATATGCATTCATTTCATAAATATGGCAATATCCTCTTCTTCAGAGTTTTATTTATAATAATAAATGAGTGAATGTTGGACAATGAATATTATCTTCTCTTCAACAAGAATATTAAACCATGTCTATTTTTGTTTCATCATATATGCATATATGTATATTTTTCCTCCTGAATTAATTCTGATTTTGTGATGACTCCAAGCACTTCATACTGTGTAGCTTAAAATAGAATTTCCTGGGAAACAGGAAAAATATTCTGGAACAGAAGCACACTTATTTAAAATCATACATCCATATGGAAGTAGGTCACTAGTCTTAGTAGGATAGTTGATCGTTTCAAATAGTTGGATAGCCTGATTTCAGCATTAAATTAAAATTTCTTGGAGGCATGTTTCTAGGAGGTGAAAGTGTGGTAATGATAACACATGAATATAATATAAAGTCATTTTTCAAAGATAAATTTTACTTTAAATATGAGTCGCACAATAGAAAAGAACATAATTAGTATGTTTTCTCTCTTTCTGACTTTTTGTCTTAAAATGATTTTTTAATTGAAATAGAATTATATCACTTTACCTTCTCTATCCTACATTCAGCACTTTCAAGGTACCCTCTCTCTAATCCCTGCTATGTCTTTCTACCTTTTAAAAATTGATAGCCACCTTTTCTTTGATTAATTTTTAAATAATTTTATTTGCAGTTGTATACAAGCTCAATTTTATAAATACAAACATTGAGTCTGTTTTTGTCATTTGCGTGTATATGGTTTCAGGGCTGACCACTCTGCATTGTATAAAACAGGAAGAGCGCTTCCCTGAAAGAGGCTAGCTCCTCTTCTGACAGAGTCTTTATTTGTATGTGATTCTGTGACTAGGATGGGACCCCATGGAAATTTCCTCCTTCTACATTAGCATGGCCCTACTGACACTGTCATTTTGAATGTCTTATTTATTCAGCCATTGGAGAAGAAATTCTTTCACAAAAATCTTTCTGACATTCTAATTTTTCCATCTCCTCTTAGATGCTGTTCCCTTAGCCACAGACATAGGAACTAAGATGAAGATGTGTCCACTTGGGCCGGGCTTCCCATGATCTTTTAATTTTGGTGTTTTTAAAATTATATTGTAGTTTTTCTGTGATGATTTCCATTTGCTAAAACAAGAGTCTCTTTGATGAAGAGTGGTAGCTACACTTACCTGTGGGAATAAGAATAAATGGCTTAAAATATTATAAGGGATCTTGCTATTCTAGCAATAGCAGATTCTTTCTAGGGTCCAATAACTATTCTGTTAGCAGATATGTAAAATAATTTTTGAATTATGGACAAGCTTTAGATTTTAAGATCTAAATATTTATATTTCATTTAATACAGAAAATATTTTTATAGTTCCTATCCTATATCAAGGTATCTGAAACTATTTCACAAAGCATACCCATTATTTCACTGACATACATGTCTTACAGAAGTGCAAGATGACAGATAGAGCCTTATTTGTGTTTTTGGTTTCTTTTTTTGGTTTGTTTGTTTTTTGTTTTGTATTATTGAAGTCCTGTAGGTGTATATTTTGGCTAAACTTTTTAAATGTAGAAAGCCTTAAAAACCAATGAATTCATTCATCTTTAAATCACTGGCTGATCACCAACAAAATATTATCATTTATTTTCTCATAGATTTCATCCCCTTTTGGTGTTTCTAAGATTACATGTATGACTGTGCTAAAAGAAAATAATTTAGGACATTTGAATGTAAGACAATATTTTTAATGCAAAATAGCGTATATTATTTATGAGTTAAAATACATTACAAAATCCAAATAGAGTTTACATAACTTAAATATTAATCGTACTTAATTATGTGCATCCTTCATTTTCAGCATTTTTTGATTTGTTTTAATTGATACATCACACTAAAATGCTAGGATCTATTTCAATGAATTTACCGTCAGGTACAAATAAACATCTCTATCAATTTTCATGCAAATTATTCTTTTCATATAGTGTTTTCTACATTGTAGGTTTAGTCTTTTTTCATGTTTTTAGCATTTATTAATAATATGAAATGTTAGGTTTTATCATGTTTCATAACACGCACACACGTGTTTTCTGTGCATGTGTGTGTGTTTGTCATCTCTAATTTCCTATATTCATACTTTCTCCCCTTTCTCATTGTTCCTCCTCTTTCTCGAAGCTTTTCTTATACTTTCTTGTATTATCTCTGAGGTGGATTGAATGAGACTGACCTCCCCCCCCCCCCCCCCCCCCCCCCCCCCCCCGTGAGTCATATGCTTTGTGTTTACTTAGTGGAGCCTTTTGGGAAAGATTGGTAAGTGTGGCATTGTTAGAAGAGGTGTATGTGTGGGGGCAGGCTGTGAGGTTTCCAAAGCCCACAGTATTAACTGTGACTTCTCTCTCCGCCTTTTGGCTGTTTATCAAGATACTAGGTCTCAGCTACTGCTCCAGAGCCCTGTAGCCTGTTCCCATACTTCTGGCTGTGATAGTTTGAACTCATCTTCTCTGACACTCTAAACAAGCCTCCAATGAACTCCTCTTTAAGTTACCTTGGTTGTGGTGTTATGTCTTGCAAATTATAAAAAGTTCAGTGATATCTAGGGATTAAATCCAGTCCATCATGCTTGAGAGCAAGAATATCACTTGCTGAGACATCCCACATGTTGTGGTTTTGTTTGTTTTTGTGTCCTGATCAATTCTTCTCCCTTTCCTCCCTTGAAATTCTTCAATTCTTCCTCTTGCTTTTCCATTTCAACTACCTGTGCGCTTTGTTTAAACCATTCAAGTCCAGTTGGGTATATCTGTACGTGCACAGGCAGAAGGACATCAACTGAAGCGAGGGAAGACGCTCAGAGGTGAATCCCTGAAGGAAACTGAGTCTCTGTACTCATTCAGCCATCAGTAGACTGTAGAGTCTTAGCTACTGGATGGGCCTCAAGAGGCCATCCTATCCATGTTGGAACTGGTTCTTCTAGCTGTCTAAGCTTGTTTTCTTATATATACCAAGATCAAGTACTCAAGAGTAGCAAAAATAAGATATAAGTGCTATAATAAACTGCACTTTCTTACATCTATCAAGAAAATACCCTACAGGCCAATCCTATGGAGGTAACCTCAACTAAAATTTCTTCTTTCAGCTGTCACTAGCTTATGTCAAGTTGACATAAAAATACTTTGCAAAGGGCATGATAGAAATCTTCCACTTACAGGTAACCACCCAATAATCTCTTATTCTCTGCGAAATGACTAGTTATAGGTCTCTGTATTACTTTTCATGTCCAGAAAAGAATCATTCTCTGACGTGGACTGAGAGATGCACTAATGTCTGTGTATGGGGATAAGAACCTGAAACACAATTTATGACTACATCCATTTAGCAATGTGATAATATGTTGTCCTCTGAGGCCTATCGACTAAATGGCCATTTTTCTTTCTGTTGTTGTTTGGTTGGTTTTGTTGTTGTTGCTATTTTATCTTCAATTATTGAGTATATGTTCTTTTTGTGAAGTGTGTTTCAAATATAAACAGAAAGTAAGTGGTAGCACTGCAGAAGCTAGCTAATAAGTATGAAGCTTCTGGATGGATACAAGCTTAATTTCTCCATTTCTGGCATCTCAAGTATGAACTGTCTTTATCCAAAGCAATTTAATATCCATTTCTGTGTAGTAGCTACCATTAACAAACACTATAGTGTTTGGAAGGTCTAAGGGATCTCATAGAGAATTCAAAATAATGCAACCTATTTTGGGCAATGGGATTTTTATTAGGTAGTCAATGGCGTTTTAGAGAGCCATTGTGCTCTTATTACATGGTTATTCTATTGAAAGCCGTCTCATTTGTGTGTATGTTCACAGCTTAGGAAGTTTCTTTAGTAATTGGTATCCACAAGACAATTTACATTATCTTTAGTGATAATTATTCACCTCCATACTCCCAATTTCCTGCTTTTCACTTCAAAAGCCAGGTAATTCTTTCGATTATATTATATGCATTCTCCCCTTTGTATCACTACATTTTTAAATCCCTATTCCCTTGAAATTACTCCCATAACTCCTATGTAGATGTTTATCTGTTATTTTTTGATACAATTATATCATTTAAAAAAATTCTTTTTTTTTTTTTTTTTTTGGTTTTTCGAGACAGGATTTCTCTGTGTAGCCTTGACTGTCCTGGACTCACTTTGTAGACCAGGCTGGCCTCGAACTCACAGCGATCCACCTGCCTCTGCCTCCCAAGTGCTGAGATTAAAGGCGTGCGCCACCACGCCCTGCCCCATTTAAAAAATTCTTGCACCATGTTTGGTGTACACACAATTGGAATTGTAATGTTCCCTTGGCAGACGGCTACCTAATTAGTGTGAAATCACCTTCAGTATCACTTCTTATTAGTATAGTTTGGAATATATTTTGTAAGAAGTTAAAAATTATGCCTGCTTGTTCCATAGTTCCCCTTACTTGGAATATCCTGTTACATATTTTAAACCTATGGTGGTGACTATTATTGATGAAAAATTGTGTCTCTTTTGGAGGCAACATAAAAATGCTATTCATAAATGCAATTTGATGGTTTATTTTCTGTTTTGACAAATTAAAGCCATTAATATTGAGTTATTCTTGATAATGGAAAATATAGGTAAAATTTGAAAATTTTAAAGATTGATAATCTCCCAGTGATAGGGAAGGAGGGGGTAAGAAAATGAGGTTGTGGGCGGGGAAGAAAGAAAGAAAGAAGGAGAGAACCAAGCAAAGAAAGAAAGAAGGATCCCAGTTTTGTTGAGCAAAAACAAAAGGTTGCTTGCAATTTTTCTCAGGGAATGTTTTAGCAAAAATGTGTGCAGCAAACTCTGCAAGCTTCGTCCTGCATCTATCTCCAGATATAAGAGGCGCTGTTTGATTAATTTTAGTACTATGTATACATTGAAATAAATATCTTCAAATGTATTGTTTTTATTAAGACAAATAAGTTAAATTAAAAAAAGAGTTATTCTTGAACTGCATGTGTTAATTCATGCCATCTCATAGTTTTGTGCTGTCTTTTAAAGCTTCTTTTGATTAACAGTCCAGGGACTCCTTAGTATTCTTTGTGACCTCCTGCGTGTGCCCCTCCTTCTCCAAGATCAAAGAATTTCTCTATTAACCTCTGTGGACGTTACATAGTTTCATTGACCCATTTATATTTTATAATGTTAAAACAGTTCTCCTTCAACTTTAATAGATGTTTTGTTGGTTACAATAGTATAGATTAACAGTTGTGGTTTTCAGTAACTGGAATAAATTTGCTGTGCTTTTCTGAACTTAAAATTTTTTTCTGTTATGGAGTCAGGATTTATTCTGATGGTGGACCTATATTCATAAATAATTTGACCTTCTTTTTTCCTTTCTGGTTTTAATATTCTTTGTTGACTAGTGTTTTTACTATTTTTATCTACTACATGTCATAGGGAGCTTCTTTTCTGGTCTTGTCTATTTGGTTTTTTATATGCATTTGTACCTAGACAGATCTCTCTTTGTCTAAGGTTAGGAAATTATTTCTGTGATTTTGAAATGATTTTCTACATTCTCATTATGGTATTGTTCTACTCTAAGCACCCAAATCTGAAGGCTAGCTCTCCTAGCTCTCCTGGCTCTCCTGGCTCTCCTGGCTCTCCTGGCTCTCCTGGCTCTCCTGGCTCTCCTGGCTCTCCTGGCTCTCCTAGCTCTCCTAGCTTAGCGGTTCTTCCATGATCGTTACCTCCTCATCGGATCGCTGAGTGACGGAATTGTTCTTCCTTGTTGTTCAAATCAGACTGGAATAGACCTGAGCCTCAGGTTTTCATTTAGCTTACTGAGAATTCATTCCTAGAAACAGTTTAGTTTTTGTTTTCCTCAGAAATTCCATATCGTTGTTGAATTATACCTTCATAGATGTACTTCCTTGCTTTTTTATTAGCTTAGACTAAATTCACGTGTTCTTCTGTTTGAACACACTTCAATCATTCTCTTGACTTCTTTACCTTGAAGTCCTAATGGACACCTTTCATTAGAGGTCATTATTGGGGTTAATAAGTTATGAAAGGAGACATATTCTCATCATTTTTTATATTGTTTCTACTCCTGTGGTTTGGCACCTCATCCAGAGTAATTTTTGTTAACTTTTGGTTGACATTTTTCTTTCTTTCTTTCTTTTTTATTGCATTTTTCACATCACCTTTTTTCTTTCACAGCAAGTGTTTTCCACATCCAGGAAAGCATTAAATTTAGTGGGATTGATGTGCCAACTTTTTCTGTGGGGCTGATAGGAGAAGATCCTGTGAGCATTAAGTGGGCCGGATGTGGGGGAACTTGATGGCTGTTGTCAGAACATAGCTCTTTGCCAGTATAAGCAGGGATCAGGAGGCTCCGTGTGATGCTCAAGGCATTTCCTAGTGTAGATAAGCCTAAGATGGACAGTGCAGGATTCCTGACATTTATGAAGGGCCATGTGGGCTGGACTCTTGAATCAAAATGTGTTCAAACTCTAGTACTTTCTGGTGTGAGATGCTGGTAGCAGATACCTGGAACTTGTCTCACAGATAGTATGGACAGGCCCTACCCAAGGAAACTGGAGGCAGAATGTCTTGTGATCTGAGACACTGACGAAGAAAGTTTCTGTGTGGAATAAGTAGATTTAAAGAAGGGAAGCTACGGTCTTCTACAATGCTGAGAACAGAAAAAAAAAAAGTATATTATGAGGAATACTCTGTTTCTTGTTTTCATTAAAGTGTTAGTTTATTTTAATTGAACAAAATATTAGGTTTCATATTGACTCTTTCACACATGTACAAAATTCTTTGATCCTATGATCCTATGTGCCTTTATTATCTCATCCGCACCCCCCACCAATGCTCGAATTTAAGCTCTCAAATCCTTGTTGACCATTGGGACTGGGATCCAGAACTCTGCATTTGGATTAGATGTGATTCTTTTCAGTGCTCTTTGTTTTTCACAATGGAAAGTGTCTTTGAAGAAAGGAGAAGCCTAAACTTTCCAGTGGACAAAATGACAAATGTTTAGACTGCTGTCAGCGATTATCCAAAGTCAGTAAAATAGTTGTTGTATGTTCACTTCCAGTGTCCAAGACTGTATTAACACTATAGTTGGCTAGGTTTCCAGCACCAAGCATCATTTTGTTCTTGTTGAATGAGTCTTAAGTCCAACTATAGAGCTCTCAGCTAGGTACCAATAAACACACTAAATTTGGACTGCAAAATCCCAGAGGACTCAACTTTACACAAAGAACTGCAGGCAATGAAGGAATGCCGAGAAACGGAAGAAACTATACCAAGTGATACTGAATACCAAAGATTAAGTAACCCTGAAAACATATTACAAGTAACATTATATAGACTGATCAGGTTATAGTTAGGAATATATATGTGTATACATATGCATGTACACAAGTACTTTCACTAATGAAAAATATTTCATTAGTTTGAACAAGAGCAAGGAGAGATATCTGTAAGGAAAGGGAAGCATGAAATGTTGTGATTATATTATAATGTCAAAAATAAGTATAAGTAAATCTTTTCATTTAAACACTTAAGTGAACTTACCTATAGTAGACAGCTTTGTTACCTTGAAGACAGTAAATACATTGTGAATGTGAAGAATTACCACCACCATCATCATCATCATAATCATATTTTCCATAACTACAAATTCTGAGATTACCATAAAGCCATCTTCTCAGTGTAAAAATAAATGCAAAATATAATTATGTCAATATATTCAGAAACCAGAAAATGTTATATCATTACAATGTTTCATTTTATTGATAAAAGTATTTTTGTGGATTATTTAGCAAACTCCTAAAGGTACTAGCACTTTCTCACACCATCAAAGAGAGAGTTGAAGAAGTTGCTGTGTTCATGGTGGCATTTTGCTTCTCTATTTATCAATGTATTTAATCAACCAGCAGGGCCATTAGTCAAACTCATCTTCTTCCCTGAAATTCTCTTGGTTACAGCATCAACTACTCCTAGTGAACTCTGAACTGTGATGATTTTTCTGTGGGAAGCCGTGCTAAATTCTGCCATGTCAGAAATCCCATGCTTAGGCTGCACACTATGACCTTCCAGCTGCTGAGCTCTGCCAGAGGAGGTCTTTGTGTTCCAGGCCATCCTTGAACTATTTTCCTTTGAAAGGTGTAGGGAAGTCCCTACTGAGAAACACCTGGAGGATTAAGGAAATCCTTTCAGAGAGCTACTCAGTAATAGGAAGTTCTTACAGAGAGCTATTCAGGCTATTGTGTTCTTCTTGCCTTTGGAGCTAGGGAGAGAGGGATCAGAATAGATCCTATTGACCTTACTATATAAAGTCTTACCATCTGCATTAAAGAGAATCTTGATCAGAAATGTCCTGACTTGATTCGCTATTTCTCACGTCTCTGTATCCTACTTTCAATCCCCACTCCCTCTTTCAGGTGAAACCTGATTCAATTTTTCCCGTGGGCCTGGACACAACACTTTCCCCCCTCACTTGAGGCTTTTATTGCTTGCTGTGGTATAATTGAGATACTAACATGCATAATAAAATCTACTTTGTTGAACTGTTCTTCATTCTCCAGTCTTAGCATTATTGGTATTACACAAGAGCAGTGTACCAATGTTCATCAACATATTCTACATATTGCCAGATAACATCTCCTGTCATCAGCAGATAATCATTCCTGTTGTGTTTTGCCTCAAACATAGAACTGAGATTATGAAACAAAATAGGGAAGAAGCATAAATGTTCATACACTGTAGCCTCTAGTGACCCAGGTCTGCCATCAAGGCTCCATTTCAACAGTGTCATATCTTATAAGGAGGCCAAGGCAAAACTGTGGGAGATATTTCACATTAACATTATAGCATTGCCCCCACAGCTTCCACAAGGGCATGCCCTCTCATAATGCAAAAATTGTGTTCAGCTCTCACAAAGTTCATAGTCTAACTATCCTGGATACTATTTAGATATTCAAAGTCTCCTGAATTTCAAGACAAGTTTTTCACTGTGAGTTATAGAAAAATAGACAATCAATGCATACTTCCCATACACAGTGAAGTAGAATTTCAATTAACTATTCCAAATAGGAGAACAGGAAGAAAGGTAGGTAGGAGCTAAATCAGGATGAAAAACAGCAATGCTGAATGCTCAGAACCCGTCTTCCCGGGTATGTGCTGACAATAGTTGAGTTTCCAATGTCTTTTCTATCATTTAGGGAAGAGACCTACTTCATGTAACACATATGGACCTTCCCTTGGGCCAGCTTCACTCCTCACTTTCAAAGCAGATAGTCTGCATTCCTAGACCTCCATACCACAAGGATTCTGGTACAACTACAAATTTTGAAAAACTTTTATGTGCGGGAGAAATGTTTTTGTTTTATTGTGTTTGTTCTCTAAAACCTTAGCCAAACTCTCAAACTCTATACCTCTGGCATCTTTTATGACTAAAAAGCCATCACCACATGTGCCTGATTCCCTATTCTTGTGCTAGATGGTAATGTAACCTGGGGCCTGAGAAAACATCTGTTAAATGACTCACTAGCTGAATTTAGAGAAAGACATCCATAGACGATCCTGTTAGAATAGCTTTGCCTAAGGGTTGCGTCAACTCAAGTACTATTTAAAGAATAGGAACATGGCTTCTCATTGTTATATAATGGATGTGTCCATGGACAAAGGCGTCTACTAAGCACACAGTAAAAACGTAAGGCAGTCTATTACTTCTGAAAGCTGCTTATCTCTTTATCAAGTATACTAATTTTATCTTCTCCCACCTATTTTTCTATAACATTCTGTGTAACACACTTCATGTTTTTCATGTCTTCCCCCCCCTTGATTATTTTATCTACAATTTCACTATACATCTGACTAAAAGGAACTTGTCACCACTATTGAATACCCATATGTCATGCTATCATGCAATAAAAATTATTCTGTTACAACTATATTGAACTGTAGTCAAAATTTTAGGGGATTGTTAAATTACAGTCAGATTCTACACCAGAATGTAACACAAATGGCCTGAAGTCCAATTTTCACTTGAGGAAAGGCCCTTCTGAAATAAGATAAATTCTTTTTATTCAGCAATCCTCTTGGCATTGCAGATCTAAACTCTTCCATGTCCTCTGGAAAAAAATATGAAGGTCTACCAACTGAATCATCGCGTTTATAATACCAATGACCACATTTGTTCATACTAATTTTTCATAGTTACTTATGTTCCAGTTACAGGGCTCACATGGCCTGTAACTCTAGCTCAAGAGAATCTAATGTCCTCTTTTGCCTGTGAGGACATCCACACATATAATTATATATATTTACATGGACATGATGCATGTATATAAGTCAATACTTCTTAAACTTTATTTTAATATATTTATTACTTGTCTGTGCATATGTACACATGGATGCCATAGCATGTATGGAGAAGTCATGTGACAGCTTGAGGCAATTAGTCTTGTCCTTCCACAGTGCGGATCCCCGGGAATGACTCTGTGTTCTGGGATTTGTGATGAGTGCATTCATTCGCTGAGACATCTTGCCACTCCTGACATTTTTATTATTAGTATTGTATAGGAGTACAAAGATAAATTATAAACTAATTAACCTTTTTTCATTTTTTATTGTTGAAAGACTATATATTCAAAATCAAACCAGATTCCAAATGCATTGTCATTTACTTTACACAGAATTAATGATTGTAAACTATTTACTGTTACTTGAAGGATTGCTTATGTTGTGTTCAATATATAATAAATGAACTTTAAGACTTTTATGTTGTTTGCAAGATAACTCTGAGTTACAAATGTTAAGATTATTAAACAGAAACATCAGCCATGATAAAGTGATCTGATTTCTTAGATTGCTGATGCAACAAAGGAACAAAATATTAGAGATAAGAAATGTCTTTCAGTCTGGACCTCTGGACATCCAGAGTGATCCATCCATCTCTCTTTAGGAGGCTCTGTAGTTACTGGAGCTGTGAAAATTAGGCTTTTCCATTTGCTAAACACCTAGAAACCTGTTCTGACCTATTTAGTTCTCTAAGTGCTTCAGTGTTATATGCCAGTTTTTACATCAGGAGTGAAATATAGGGCTCATCAAATTCCTTCATCCACCTGCTGCCCACAATACTTGGCTTCTAAAAAAGTTTGTGCATCTTTCCCTCTTATCCTTTTAAAAAGTAAGTTGACCATTACAATAGAGCTTCATTAGCCGAGCAGCAAGTAAATGAGGTGTCACTACATGCGGATCCTTAGGGAGATTGAAATAGTTTAAGACAACATAAACCCTGCTTCAGGATGATAATTTTTAATAAAAATCTTTTACCTCTGGCATTTTTCTGCTAAGTAAAAGGAATTTAGAACTCAGGAACTGGTTGGCCTTAATATATTGCTTGCAAAATATTTTAAAAGGAATCTCAATAATGGTCCCTGGAATAATTCAGCTCCAGTAAAATTTTACACAAAGCAGTTTATGCAGTGCTGATTTTTGAGTATTGGTCAACTGAGCAAGAATATGCACTAGAGCAGGCCGGCCTTAGCCAAGAAGCATTGGGATATCCTATACAGGCAATTTTCTTCTTCCTTCTTGGTGTGATTTCTCATCAGCATTTTTCACAATTTTGAATTTATTTATCTTTATTGACTCTGCTTACTTTTAAAAGAAGACATAATTTTATTCATTCTATATCAAATCACTAACACTCCTGGCTCCAATAAATACTTACAGAACTAACATTTCTGAAAATTAGTTGTTTTGAAACTTTGATTGAATTAATTGTACTCCTTCAAAAATGCAATCATATATTATTTTATGGCCATATAAACATATGTGTTTCTCACAACAGCAGTACGAACATCAATGGAACTCCCTTTATTTTTCATTTACAATAATACAATACAATAAAAAAATCTCCCCATCAATAGAAACCTAATAGATTTATAAGTAATTTACTTCTGACTAAAAACTTATTTCAAGATAGACTTGTGACAACATAAAAGTCATTTAATTTTTCTGGAAATTCATTTTTCATTTAAAAGGTAGGTAACTTTCCTCTCAAAAGGCTTCAATGTCTCAAAGGGTAGAAAGATATTAATGATATAGTATAGAAAATGAAAATCTCATTGAAAAACTTTCTTACAAGTACAGGAAAGTTTCTGGAAACCACAACTGCTGTACCATGCTCAGGCTGCTATGTCCTCTACTCAGTAACTTGGTAGCAAAGTGTTAAATTCATCTTGTAATATATCACCTTCACCATGTCTCTTTCTTGGTTTTTTTTTTTTTTTTTTTTAATTTCAATGATTAGTTAATGGATTTTAAAACCTGTTTGATTTTTATAATAAGTACCATTATGATAATTATTACTCCAAGTAAGTATATATCACAGATTTTAACTTGTTATATTTCTAAATCATTTATATATTTTAAAATTATTAAATATATTCTTACTTTGTTTTCCACCACCTGAACATCCCCTAGATTAACCTCATTTTCCCTCCCGTTACATGCTTTTTTATTCTATCTTTAGAAAACCAGCAGCAAACAAACAAAAATAATTATAAAACCAACAAAACAATGCTAGAAACATACATACATAGATACACACAGACACGTACACACACATACAAATCCATAAAACATAAATTCAGAAACCAAAATATACAAGCAAATACAAGTGATGCTAAAAATGTCCAAACATCTCAATTATGAAGCTAGACTAGGCTCCTGAACTCAGAGTGTACAGTGGACACTTGATCCCGTGCTTAAGCAGGAAGCTATCTCTATTTGGCATCCACTTGTAAAGGAAAAGCTATGTTTCTCCAATAAAGTCTCACTGGGTACATTAGCTGTTAACCACACTTACAAGTAGTTCCCATGGGCAGCAGTAGTTGGCTAACACAACCAACCACACCCTTTTGAATGATACTACAGGGAAAGAAATTCATCATATTTTCTTTCATCACAGAGAGTGACACTGTCATGTTTATTTTAGGAATGGCTGGAACATAGGTAAAGCATTCTAGAAACTTTGGGAGAACCTATTATATCACCGTATTTCTAACCTCCTGCATTTTTTTCTATGACTTGGAATTCTTCAAGCAACAAAGTAAAAAGGATTTTTAGAAAGGAATTGAGACTGTGAACATGTGGCATGCATATGAATCCATTTTCTTGATATTATTGTAAAGAAATGCATACTTAAAGTATGACAAATGTTAAACCTAAATCATAGATGAACACACACATTCTCTAATTAAATTGTTACATAAATTATTAAATAGTACTATAATTTATAGCTACCATCTCAAAGGTAGCATTGTCGGATCCCAGCCTGTGGGAAAAATCGAATCAGGGTTCACCTGAAAGAGGGAGTGGGGATTGAAAGTAGGATACAGAGACGTGAGAAATAACGAATCAAGTCAGGACATTTCTGATCAAGAGTCACTTTATTGCCAACTAGCAGGAACATATATAGGGCAAGGTCAATAGGATCTATTCTAATCTCTCTCTCCATAGCTCCCGGGCAAGAATACAATAGCCTAAATGGCTCCCTGTAGAACTTCCTAGTTCTCTGATAGTTCCTTGTAAGAACTTCCTAGATCCTCTGGGTGGTTCCAAGTTGAGACTTCCCTACTTCTTTCAAAGGTAAATAGTCCAAGGATAGCCTGGAATACAAGACCTCGTGGTGAGGTAAAGGTCAGCAACTTGAAGGTCACAGCATACAGCCTAAGCACAGGATTTCTGACATGGCAGAATTTGGCACAGGTCTCCACATAGCATTGAATGTTAGCTTTGAATCTTTTGTCCATAAGAGTATGTCTAATGTGATTTTTAATGAAAATCTTAAGAGAAAACACTGTTTAGAAAATTAACTTAAGAGTTTGATGGATTTTTAATAAAAACAAGTACTTTCACTTGTTTCTTGAGAAGATGAGTTCCCTAAGTGGAAATTGTGTTGTACGTTTTATTTCCCTATTTCACAAAGTTGAAGTGAAATATAACACTTTGTACCACCTTGCTCCACTGAATTCTTTTCAAGTGTGCCCATCTCAAACCTCTTTCTGCAGGATACTTTTCAGATCAGCTTTCAGAAGAATTTGTGATTATACCCCTAGAGGTCATATATATTCTGGAATCCTTATTTGTGGGTAATATATCCTAGGCTCAAAAATATCAGTGTTTTTCTACTGCTAGTATGTAAAATAGAACAATATTGTCAAACTTGCTAATGATGAAAACCTGCAAAACAACTCCTCGTGTAGCGGTTACCTACATTATTTTCATGACTACTTCATAACTGTAGTTTTGCTACTGTGTTTCCTGATGGTGGTAGGCAACCCCTGGGAAAGGATCATTTGACCAGTTAAGAACTGCTGCAGTAGAAGAATTCATCACTTAAAATCTTTGGACTTAGAATCTTTCCAATTATAAATTGATAGTCTGTGCAGTACATGCTGCAATCCCATGTTACTCCTCTGTCTCTGCTGCACACATGATGACATTTAACAAACTAGACGCTTTTCTTTTTTCTATTCCCTACTTTCCAATTATTCCGAATCCCACTATTTCCAATCCGTCACGTGGAGTGATTCTTGTCAGTCATGCAATTTCATCTCACTGGGAGAAAATCTGTGTGATCCTGGAATATAATATTTATATCAGTATCAATGTTATATCAAATGCCAAATGCCAATGCATTGCCTTCTTCTGATTATCCCTTGAAGATAGACTATATCATCTCTGCATCTTATAATACATATGTAACAACAGAGTAGGTGAAAGCTTGTAACTTCCTAGGACAGTTTGCAGAATTGTGAAGAAATAAGGAATCAAAACTTGCATTAGCATACTTTCCAAATCCCAAAGAGCATTTTATGTTGTAGCCCTCCATCTCCTCAGGACTGCACACATCAATATTTATTTGTTACACCTGGGACTTTGCCTATATGTAGGAAGAGGTAAAGCAGCCGAGAGAGAGAGAGAGAGAGAGAGAGAGAGAGAGAGAGAGAGAGAGAGAGAGAGAGAGAGAGAGACAGAGAGA
>OU015747.1:10350349-10392057 GCA_907169655.1 Acomys percivali | reverse complement strand
TTCTCTGAGTTTGAGCCACAATGATGAGAATCTAAGCAAAAATGTGAAACTGTGTACACAGTTGAAGACAGTCACTCAGTGACAGAGTTAAGGAGTTCAGGATTGTGCTTATGTCAGAAAAGGTGTGAATATTGATGTCAAAGTGAAAGCAGAACATGAAATCTTGGTCCTAAGGATTTGGTGAAAGAACAGATAGTACTATTAACATACATTAGAGAATTCAAGCATAATTTTAAATAACAATTCACTTTTACTTTTTATTAATTTTTCTTTCTTAGCACTATCTATGACTACAATTTCTAATTTTTTTTTCACAAAATTAAACATGATAAAGTGAAAAGTATTACACTGAAGTTGAATAAGGCAAATAGCAGAAGGAGAAGAACCCCAAAAGAAGGCTCAAGAATCAAAAACACATTCATTCACTCACTCTGGAGTATCATAAGGATGCAATCCTGAAAGCTATATTATATGCACAGAGGACCTGGTACAGACTGGTGTAGACCTTGTGCTTGCTGCTTCAGTCTCTGAGCTTTGAGCTTTTCTCAGTTGATTTAGAGGTGCTAGTTCTCCTGGGGTCCTCTGTCCCTTCTGGCTCTTCTAATCCTTCTGCATCCTCCTTTCATGGGTTTCCCTTAGCTCTCATGGGAGGAACAAGATGAAGAGACCCCAGTTTGAGCTATGTCTTCAAAGGTTTCCTGCACCTGCATAATGTCTGGCTGGGGAGCATCTGCATTTGTTGCCATATGGTGCAGGAATAAGCTTCTTTTGATGGGTGAATAAGGAACCAATCTGTGATCAATGAGTATAACAGGATATCATTAGGAGTCATTTTATCACTACATTTTTTTTAATATCTGTAATATTTGGTTTTACCGTAGCTATCTGGGTTATTTAGTTTCTGTTTCTAAGTCACCCAGGGAATGTTCCATCTCAAGGAGTGGACCTTAAGTCAAATCAGATATTGATTGGTTACTCCCATAGGCTTTGGCCAACCATTGCCTTAGCATGTTTTGCCTACAGGACAGCACAGCATATCAAAAGTTTTGTGTCTGGGTTTGTGTTTGCATTTCTCTTTTGGTTGCCTGCAGAGTGTCTTTCTGTACCAAAGACGCTAGACCATAGGAGTGAGTGTTCTATATAATCAAGGACAACCTCTCCATGTTGGATGAATTTGTGAGTGCTATCTTTAGCAATATGACCTTGTAAAATTTCAAAAAGCAATCTATTATCTTGTCAAGAACTTTGGTTGTTTGGGAACTTTCATGGGACCCTTTGGCCAACAACTCATTGGATGTAACCTAGTCCTGATATTTGAAACTTCATTTGGTGACAGGAGATGGCCAGCTGGGGTTCTATCTCCCTGTTATTTAGACAATTTATTAGGATTGTCTTTACATATTTTAAGTTCTCACTGGATTACTTTTCCATATCACCTCTCAAAAGCTTCTCAATTTCGAGTATCTCTCCTGTCATTTTCTCCTTCAAGCCCATGACCCTCCTCTTCCCCACTTACTATGGAGGGATAGACATTTTGGTACCTACATTTATGACAATATCTAGGCACTTGAATACAATCCTAGTCTTTCAGACTTAGGAATGTGGAGATAATGGATTGTGATAACTCATACTTATTATTCAATTGTCTAAATTTGGTGTCACCAGGAAGATATCATCTATGTTGGTTTGTAATGGTCTTCCCTAAGAGATTTAACTTATAATGAAAGATAACCATAAGTGTGTATGGCAAAACCTATGGTCTGGAAGACCATAATGATTATAATGAGAAAACCTGTGAGGATCTAAGGCAGCAGCCTTGTGTTCCTCCCTCTCTATCCTACAACTGCCATGGTTGCCAAGATGGTGACTACTTTTGTGATGGACTCTGTCCTGGAACCATGAGCCAGAACAAACCCTTCTTCCTTTCACTTGTTTATTGTCAGGTATCAAGTCACAAAATTAGACTAATATAATGAACACATGAATTTAAGGAGACCCTCTTGCAGAATTATCATAGAAAAATTAATATTCTAGTGATAACATTCACTCATATTAACTCAGTCAAATGTTGCATATTTTCAAGTGCAATATAATCAATTGGGAGCTCTCAATTTTGATGAGGCGTCAACATTGGATATATCACCACTGAATAAGCTTATATACTTTATGCCTGATAAGGAGATCTAGAATTTTGCGGAAAACGCTGTTGTTTTCTATGATTCTGTGGCTGTTAAAAGTTTTCATGTGAAAGATCAGAAATAAACTCTTAGGCTATCTCAAAACGAACTTGTCCCTAAAGTCATATTTATGATGCCATTGATTGAATAATCTGAATGGAGGTTAATTCATGTTTTAAAGAAAATGATTCAGCCAGGTATGGTGACATGTGCTTTTACCACAGTACTTGGGAGGCAGAATTAGGTACATCTCTGATTTAGAGGCCAGCTTGGTCTACAGAGTGAGTTCAAGGACAGTCAAGGCTCCAAAGAGAAACCTTGTCTATTGGGGGAAAATGAGTGGATTATATGATGTATAGGTTGAAGTAAGTAAAACAAAGATAGACAGAAATAAATCTTACAAAATGTTCAAGACACCAAAGTTGTTCTTGAGTGACCACAGTTGCAAAATTTTGCCCCACTATTTTCTGGCCATCATTATAGAGTACTTGTGTTAGCCAAATATTTCCTAATGATTAAAGTTCTGGAGGTTTTATAAACAGGCTTCTCCAGAAGTTTTTTCTAGCAAATTTGTCTTAAAAGATTTCGAAAGGCCTGCAAGTTTAAGGTTTCATGTAGCTGACAAGATAATGACAGGGGCAATTTTAAACTGTTAAAAGACTGTCCTGGATCAGATCTCTCTCAGTGCTGATTTCAGCAAAACAGGGAGAAATGTTCGTGATGTCAAGCAGAAAGCAAAACACAAAATATGAAGCCAGATTCTGAGACTTTCCCTTCCAAATAGTATCTGCCCAAATGACAGAAATGCGTCAAAAGCTAAGGAAAAGGGAAAAGCAAATGTTAGTTGATTTCAGTCTTAACAAGCTTTTCAATTTGACACATTCTTCTTCTTTTTTTTTTTTTTATTAATTTATTCTTGTTACATCTCTATGGTTATCCCATCCCTTGTATCCTCCCCTTCTCCCCTCCCTCCCATTTTCCCCTTATTTCCCTCCCCTATGACTATTCCTCAGAGGGATTACTTCCCTCTGTATATGCTCATAGGGTATCAAGTCTCTTCTCGGTGACCTGCTGTCCTTCCTCTGAGTGCCACCAGCTCTCCCCCTCCAGGGGACATAGTCAAATGTGAGGCACCAGAGTACGTGAGAAAGTCATATCCCACTCTCCACTCAAGTGTGGAGACTGTCCTGTCCATTGGCTAGATCTGGGTAGGGGTTTAAAGTTTACCGCCTGTCTTGTCCTTGGCTGGTGCCTTAGTTTGAGCGGGACCCCTTGGCCAAAATCTGCCTATCATAATGTTCTACTTGTAGGTTTCTAGGTTCATAGCAGCCTTATTCATAATAGCCAGATCATGGAAACAGCCTAAATGTCCCTCAGTAGAAGAATGGATAAAGAAACTGTGGTACATATAGACTATAGAATACTACTCAGCTATTAAAAACAAGGAATTCCCGAAATTTGTGGACAAATGGATTGAGCTAGAGATGATCATAATGAGTGAGTTAACCCAGAAGCAGAAAGACTCAAATGGTATATACTCACTTATATCTGCATACTAGCCCAACGAGCATGTCCCATGAAAGCCTTCCCTTACCAGACACATTCTTCTTAATGTATATTGATGTACATGATTTTGTCTTAGCCAGAAAAATTACAGGAAAAGGAGTAATTTTTTTTAAGCAAAGAAAATGACTCTTTCTTAGATGAGGTAGGTTTTACTCTTTTGTTTTCTATTTGTTTCTGTGCTCAATATAATGAAAGCAATACAGGAATACAACAAACAATGTAATTTTCTCTGCACAATCATTTGTGAGATTTTTTTTCTTAAAAAGTGATAAATAATTTCAGTTATTCACAAATGAAGTTAGGTACCAAATATTAAACTACCTGTATTAATCATAACAAGATAAAAATGTTAATTTAAAATAGTATTTTAGAAAAATAGACCCTAAAGAAAACACAAGTATAGTAAATATAGACAATTGGTAACAAATATCACGAAGCAAAATATACTAATTGAAAAATGAGACGGAACATTTTTCCATTTCCTTTCTTTTTAGAAAACTGATTAAAATGCTTAATTATTCCTACAGCTTAAGTATTACTACATCACTCCATCTACTTTATATTGGGAATTTTAACTCTGTACTTTTGTCTTTTTTTTTTTTCCCAGAAAGGCAGTGTGTTTAGTGAAATCATTATTTTATAATACGTAATATTGATAGATGGACAACTATTGAAAACAGACTTTTGTAAATGTTGTGTACTTCTAGCCGTTGTCTGTTATTTTATGTTTACTAAGAACTTAATTTGTGGAAAATTCTAATATCATTTGTACTGCCAGAGCCATACCTGGCAGAGACAGAAGTCTCTAGGTGCATTGCTGGGCACCAGCAGTGGCTGTGGGAGGCAGCAGTAGGCTAGGACTACTCCCTAAGCTAACCTGTGGCATTCTCAGCACAGATAGCATGTGGCTGGGATGCAGAACCACATGGACAGTGGTGCCATCCTGGCCCAACCATGATCAGCCAATGCCACCCTACTCAAGCTAGGTGATTGCCTGGACTCAAATCAGAAGGTTGAGCTGCTGAGCCCTGTGGCAGCTGCACGCTGTACGGGGGAGTACTATGCCCAGCCAGGGTTGTATCAGCCAGAGGAGGCACAAAAGCAAGGACCACCAAATAGATCACAGGAAATGCTCTACCAGCTGCACTGACCCAGGGGAAAGATCAGGAATAATTCTGAACCTTCTTCCAAGTTCTGTCATAGTAACACTAGGGCCTCAAGCTGATGTGCATAAGTGAAACATTGAGGGTTTTGTCCCTTATTAAATAGGCTGTTGGAGGACTGTCTTCATCTACGTAGAATAGGAGAGTTGGCCCCTTTCCTTGTCAGCTGTGCCACTCGGAAAAGCTGGCTCTACCCCTTACCATCTGTAGCGTTTGGGAGAGCAGGGTCCTGATCCTTACTAGGCAGCACAGTGGAGTTGGCCCTGGTGGTTGGGGTGCTGGAGAGCAGGTCCTGGAGTCCTGAGACCAGGAGAGCTGGCTCGACCCTCCAAAGATTTTGGCACTCTGGAGAGAAGCTGTGTACCTTGTCACTGGCAGCCCAGTAGAGCAGGCCTTGGTGACAGGAGGCCAGGAGAGACGGTGGGATGATAAACTCAGCCTCCACTCATGTCATGATCCAAGGCTCTGAGTTGGCCCACCAAAACATCTAACCCCTCTGTGAACTGCTAGATTGCATGAACAAACCACTCTTGTAGATACAAAGCTGTAGGAAGTCCATGACACAGTGCAACAACAGGCCTTTACCTGCACCAATGACTCATTGTTATGAGCATTTGCCCAAAAGCATGTTTAGACAAAAGAGTACGCTGTGACACACTGTAATACCCTGAAAAATTCATGGTGAGATGGTTTGTTTATTTGTTTTGCTTTTAATTTTTTAATTTTAACTTTTTTATTTTCTTGGGCACGGGTAGATTGCAAGGAGAGAGGGCAGATATGAAAGGATGGGAAGGCTTTCGTGGGACATGCCCCTTGGGCTAGTGTACAGATGTAAGTGAGTATATACCATTTGACTTTTTCTGCTTCTTAGTTAACTCACTCATTATGATAATTTCTAGTTCAATCCATTTGTCCACAAATTTTGGGAATTCCTTGTTTTTAATAGCTGAGTAGTATTCCATAGTGTAAATGTACCACAGTTTCTTTATCCATTCTTCTACTGAGGGACACTTAGGCTGTTTCCAGGTCCTCACTATTATGAATAAGGCTTCTATGAACATGGTTGAGCAAATGTTCTTGTGGTGTGTTGGAGTGTCTTCTGGGTATATTCCAAGGAATTGAATAGCTGGGTCATGAGGAAGCCCTCAGTTTTCTGAGATAGCACCAGATAGATTTCCAAAGTGGCTGTACTAGTTTGCATTCCCACCAGCAATGAAGGAGTGTTCCTCTCTCCCCACATCCTCTCCAGCATGTGGTGTCGCTTGAGTTTTTGATCTTAGCCATTCTGATGGGTGTAAGATGGAATCTCAGAGTTGTTTTGGATTGCATTTCCCTGATGATTAAAGGCGTTTAGTATTTCTTTAAGTGTTTTCTCAGCCATTCGATATTCCTCTGTTGAGAATTCTTTGTTTAGTTCTGAGCCTTATTTCTCAATTGGGTTATTTGGTTTGGTGATGTTTAATTTCTTGAGTTCTTTATATATTTTGGATATTATACCTTTGTCAGATGTAGGGTTGGTGAAGATCTTTTCTCAGACTGTAGGCAGTCGCTTTGTTCTGTTGACAGTCTTCACTTACCAGAAAAGTGGGAGAGGAAGACTTCCTATTGGGACTCTAGGAGAGAGAAACAAGGAGGAATGGGGAAATAGAAGGATCCAGAAGGTCCTAGAAACCTACAAGTAGAACATTTTGATGGGCGGATCTGGGCCTAGGGCCCTGTCCAAACTGTGGCACCAGCAAAGGACAATACGTGTAGTAATCTTCAGACCCCTACCCAGATCTAGGGACTGGAGAAGACATTCTCCACAGTTGAGTGGGGAGTAGGGACTGACTTTCACAGGAACTCTGGTGCCCCATATTTGACCGCTTCCCCTGGATAGGGAGGCCTGGAGGCACTCAGAGGAAGGATAGCAGGAAGAGACTCAATACCCTATGAATATATACAGGGGGAGGAGGTCCCCCTCAGTCATAGGCATAGGGGATGGGAGGAAGGAGAAAATGCAAGGGAGGAATGGGAGGATGCAAGGGATGGTATAACAATTTAGACATAATATGAATAAATTAATAAAATATATTTTAAAAAAGAAAGGATGGGAAAATGAGTCAAATTGGGGTGCATGGAGTGAAATGCACAAAGACTCAATAAAAAGTTAAACAAACAAACCAAAAATGTCTAATATAAAATTTCAGTTAGAAATATTATGCCCCGTGGGTATAGAATGCATAAGGGTGAGGTTTCTACTTACCAGTGGTCTATATTATTTATATTATTTAGTGCCAATTACTTCAATGACTACTATAAATAACATCTTGTAAATAAAAATACATTGCACATTTACAGCACCCCATTGAACTGTCTGATTCTCGCGCTGTGCAGCGAGTGAGTTGTGGGACCTGAGAATCGGTGGAGCAAGAGTGAGGCCCAGACCTGTCCAGACACAAACATCTCACTTTGAGCCCTGCAGACATGAGGATTGCTCTCTCCCTGTTCTGGGCCTACATGCCTCAGTGCGCATAGCCTTGTGAGCCCCACCTCTGCCACCCTTGAGGTAGTCACATGACCTGGTGGCCAGGTTTCAGGAAATGTCCAGCTAGCACTGGAATTTCTCTCCATACATGAAGGATTCCCAGTCCTTCAGTCCCAGCCAATGATGTCCATTCACCCCAGAAGCCTCTACCCACTTCCCCAAGGTTTGAATAGCTCCTACTCTTTTTTTTTTTTTCAGTTTCTTAATTTTATTTTATTTTATTTTTTTGGTGAGGCTTTTTTTTAACTTTTTTTTAAATTAATTTATTCTTGTTACATCTCAATGGTTATCCCATCCCTTGTATCCTCCCATTCTTCCCTCCCTCCCATTTTCCTCTTATTCCCCTCCCCTATGACTGTTCCTGAGAGGGATTACCTCCCCCTGTATATGCTCATAGGGTATCAAGTCTCTTCTTGGTAACCTGCTGTCCTTCCTCTGAGTGCCACCAGGTCTTCCCCTCCAGGGGACATGGTCAGTGAGTTAACCCAGAAGCAGAAAGACTCAAATGGTATATACTCACTTATATCTGCATACTAGCCCAAGGGGCATGTCCTACGAAAGCCTTCACTTACCAGGAAACTGGGACAGAGGGGAGGACATCCTATTGGGACTCTAGATGAGAGAAGCATGGGAGAAGAGCATTGTAGAAGAATCCAGTGGGTCCTAGAAACCTACAAGTACAACATTATAATAGGCAGATTTGGGCCAAGGGGTCCCACTCAAACTAAGGCACCAGCCAAGGACAATACAGTCAGTAAACTTTAAACCCTTACCCAGATCTAGCCAACAGTCAGAACATTCTCCACACTTGAGTGGAGAGTGGGATAAGGACAGCTCTTTTACCAAAACCCCTCCATCCCCGCGTTCACCTTCAAACGGAGATTCTGCTAACTCATCTGCCTGGCTAAGCTTCTGCCTCCAAGTCTGGCCTCTGTGCACAGTACCGGAAAACTATTTACAGGGTGAAGCTTAGAGATGCACCTTATGCTGAGGCCTTGGGTTCAACCACGCCCCAAATTGGTTAGAAATTCTTTATTGAATCCCCCACTGAATTATAAGTGGAGATCAGATATATTTTGGCATTCATTTGCACATTTAGGATTTTAAATCTTAATGATCTGGGGGGAAGGAATGGCTGCATCGAGTGAATCACAGTAACACAGAAAAATTATGTGCATATACTTCAGGGTATAGTAGCTAACTATGCTTATGAAGTAGTTTCCTACTTTGTCATATAACTTTTTAAGGCAACAATTATGCCTCTTCAAGTAATAAGAGGGGAAATCTCAGTAACAGAGAGTCTAAATAATTCACTAAATATTAACTGGGGAAGCAGAGCTTGGATTAGCATGCAAAGAGATTGTTTCCAAATTCTATTTTCGTAGTAAACCACACGTTCTATTTAACTCTTAGGAGACTTGAAATGTCTCATTTAGTGACAACTGAAACCTACTTTCCTTTGTCTGTTCTCTCCCGACTTTGATTTTAATAAAGAGATAAGTAGACTCAGCATTTCATATTAAGTGGAAAGAACAACTCCCAACCTTCCTGTCCATAGGGATTCACCACACACCCTTCAGCTGATGAGGCACCTGAGCACTAACAACATAAATAAAATAAAATAAAATGATCTAAGCAGAACCATTTAAGCTTCTTTATACAGTCAGGAGGGCAGCTGTTCCTGTGCTGGCCAGATTCTCTGGGGACACCTTGGCTGTGCCTGCCCATATGATTATCATTTCAGCCTTCAGTTTGGCAGAGAGAAAGCATATTCTGACCAGGACATGTGAAGAGCAGAGGGTCATTCATTCAGAGTGCTAGTGAATTATAAAATTTCAGAGTTAGAGGGTTCTTAAAGGTCAGTGTCCTACATGTCAACAGTGTCTGACTCAATGCAAGGAAATCATTAGTGACTACATCACAGCTGAAAGAGGAGGAAAATCATTTTCAGTGAACTATTCAGATTATGTTATTGTGTTAGCTGGAATGTCCATATTTCTTTTGTAGTTTAAGTTTAAAGCATTGCAAATGTTGGAAGTATAGCTACCCATCATTGCACAGGTAGATATTATAAGTTTTGACATTAGTATTGAATGAGACAAATCACAGATGGAACTGGACCTGCCTTTCTCTTTTGTTAAAAACTGATGAAATACTTCTTCTCAATGAGTCCAATATGGGTTCCTACTCAATCCTGACATAATTGGCCACTACAGTCAGAGTTTCCTCGTATTATGCAAAGATGCACCATCACCACATTTCCATATTGGTGTTCTCAGTTACCTACATCCAGCATCTTAGTGTTGGCCATTAACAAATTCCAGTCACTGACTAGTGACTCATTCCTTCACAGCTTCATTTAGTGTTCTACACTGGACTCTCTCTGGTTTCCATTAGACTTTGTGGTTTCTTCTACCAAAAGAATTACGTTCCTTTATTGATCCCCTACTACATTAGTTACATCTTCATGATCTTGGATGAAGACATAATCAAATACATTCTTGAAGATGAATTTCAGTTTTTTATACTCCAGTCATTTATATGTGTAGATTTAATTTAGAAAGGCTCATTATCTCCTACCCATCTCATCTCGCTTAAATTGTCACGCCTGAAGTCATAGTTTATTTCCTGAGGTGGAACATGTGCATGGTGAACTGGATACAAAGGAGCAATAAATGCCCTTGGTGTCTGACCTAATGTTCATCTTTTTTTTTTTTTTTGAGAACTTTTAAAGTGGAAAGCTGCACCCAGTCCTCCTTTGTTTCCCCTCAAGTCAACACATCTGGTTGTAGAGTGTTTCCTGGTTGTAACTTCTTAAACTGAGGGGAAGTAATTCTTTATGACTCTTCTTTACTATGAAGTGCTTGCTTTACCATTCCTTTCAGGATAAAAATAATGAGTGTTCAACCAATAAAATGTGTCATAGCAGAGTACACAGACAAATTTTGACAGCAATAACTCATTTTAAAGGGTTTTCAAAATTTTTACAATAATTTTCTTTCTATTCTGAGATATGTCCTTAGTCGTATTGGCTAAGAGGATATAATAGATGTCTTTATGTTCTCTGAACATAATCTGTTATTCAGACACTGATCTATTTAGGAATAAAAGTGGCATTTGAAAATGGTTGCAATAGCTTTGCCTAGATTTTCCACTGTGCATCCATCCTTCTTTGTACACTTAAAGAAATGAAATGTCTTTAAATAGCCTAATGGCTTTTCAAGGCACTCCAATAAAACAGCAGCTCATTTCAGTTATTTGATGTAGTCAATTTATTTCTGCTCCAGTAATTTAATGTTGAGTGTTACCTTTCTCCTAACTTGTTTTTATATTTGCATATATAACTTTATAGCTATCTGTAAAGTATATCTTGTACAATTAAAGAATGGTTCAAATTTAGTTTCAGGAAACCTTTAAACATGTTTTATTATCTTTCTTCTAAGTCAAAGTTTGTATTTGTATTAAATGACACTTATTTTAATTACCTGAATTTTTGGCTTGTGTAAATTAGATTCAGTCAATGCACTTCTTATTACAGCTAATATTTACTGAGAAATACTTGCCTTAAGTATATGATGAATGACTCGAAGACAAAATAACTGTCCATAGCCCTACACACTCAGAACTTTATCCCTACCTATCTCCCTTCTCACTGCCTGAACACGGTTTCATACTTTAAGTCCCCAGTATGTCATCCTGAAGCAACAGGATCTGTTTTCCAAGAAACATCTGAAACCCTAGGAATCAAATGTTATTGGCTTGTTTAAGGAGAAGAGGAGCACCTACAGAAAATAATGACCAGCTGGTGTTGTGCACACCGAACTGGAAACATTGTGAACACCTGGGTTGCTGACAGATCATTTCTGGGCACAACTATTCAAGGCCTTGGGAGCCTACAGCTGGAGGTCACCTGGTGAGAAAACAAATTGTCTACTTTGTGTCAGACTCCAGGGAGAGATATCTTCTTCTCTCAGAAGGAAGCTTGCTCATATGCAGTTTTTCTTCCAGACATGCGAGTCAGGCAGTTCCCCATCTGCCTTCTGCCTAGCACCAGTCTGGGGTGCTTTGCTTCCCGTGCACTATCTGACATCACGGATTATATTACATCCTGCCCTGGTCCTTCTGTCTGAGACCTCCTGGCCCGGCTGTCTTCTAGCACCTTCAGTTCACCTGTCCAGGTTACGATCATACACCTCCCAATCCGGTTGACAAAATACTGATCATGCTTCATTTTTTTTCTTTACTGGTTTTGTGTGCTGTCACTATAAATTCAGTGATGCTCGAGTGAGGACTGAGATGTTTCTCTGTTTTCAACCGATAACAGACTTTAGGATCAGCAGAGAAGTTGAAGTACTGTGATTGCTATGCGAGATAGTACGGAGTGATGCCTGAACCTTGAAGACCCAGGTCCCATAACCTGTAATCATACTGAATGGTGATAAAACTCAGTTTTTAAAAACTTACTTTTGTCAATCAGCATTTTATATAGTACATATTCTGGTACTTTCTCTATTGTCCATATCATCACCGAAGAAAAAATTCACCACTGAGAAAAATGCTAAGCATCATTTTTTTCTTCATTCTTACTTTTGGAAATTAATATACATCACATACTTTTTTCTTTCACTTTTCCCACTCCAACCCATCATATAGTCTTATAGCCCTATATCTGAGAAATCAAGCTTTGCCTTTTATACCCTCTAATCCATGATAGCTGGGATTTTTTATTTTATTGTTTGTATAAACACATAGTGGTGTGTGTGTGTGTGTGTGTGTGTGTGTGTGTGTATTTATTGCTGACCACTTAATATTGTGTAACTAAGAGTAGAGAGTGTTCTTCCTTTGTGAAATCTATTTTTTTCCACTTGCATCATTGTTTAGTGGCATGTAGTTATTTGAATTGTCATAGGGGCCCCATGAAACTTCAAATATATCTCTTAGTGTTATTTTTGTAGAAGCCTTGTTTAGGTAGTCATGATGTTGACTCCAACGGGTGGAGTATCCCGGACATCTCTAGAAGACGCAATCTCACTGATACTATATCTCTTACAGTCTGAATGTCATACTCTTCAACAGTGTTTCTGGATTCTTGGGTGCATGAGTTCTGTTGTAGTTGAACAAGTTAGTGCTTGGTACAAAAATCACTTGTTCTCTGCATTTTAATCACGTGTGGGTTTCTGCTCCACTTTTCTGGTTCTCTTGAAAAGATAAGGGTCTTTGTTGAGAAGTGAGATCTATACTTTTATATAGTTACAAGAATAAATATTTAGCTTTCTAGTGATGGAAGAAAGCAGGCTCTCCACATTTAACCAGCATATATGCAATAGTCACACTCATATATTGTTAACCAAGATCTCCATAATTAGAATGAAGGCCAACTCAAAGGAAGAAAATCATCCCCAGCACTATGCAGGCTACTGAAGTTATGGATCTTAAAGGAGATTTTTCCCAAACCAGCATGATTCCTCCCTGCATTCTAAACATGCATCTTTATATCAGAATGCTTTTAATAATTAACCTTAAAAGTGAGTTAACCCAGAAGCAGAAAGACTCAAATGGTATATACTCACTTATATCTGCATACTAGCCCAAGGGGCATGTCCCACAAAAGCCTTCACTTACCAGGAAACTGGGACAGAGGGGAGGACATCCTATTGGGACTCTAGATGAGAGAAGCATGGGAGAATAGCAAAGTAGAAGGATCCAGAGGGTCCTAGAAACCTACAAGTAGAACATTATGATTTGGGCCAAGGAGTCCCGCTCAAACTAAGGCACCAGCCAAGGACAATACAGGCGGTAAACTTTAAACCCATGCCAATGGTCAGAACAGTCTCCACACTTGAGTGGAGAGTGGGATATGACTTTCTCATGTACTCTGATGCCTCACATTTGACCATGTCCCCTGTAGGGGGAGACCTGGTGGCACTCAGAGGAAGGACAGCAGGTCACCGAGAAGAGACTTGATACACTATGAGCATATACAAGGGGAGGTAATCCCCCTCAGGAACAGTCATAGGGGAGGGGGATAAGGGGAAAATGGGAGGGAGGGAAGAATGGGAGGATACAAGGGATGGGATAACCATTGAGATGTAACAAGAAAAAGTTAATAATAAAAAAAGGAAAAAAAAAGGAAAAAAAAAAAGAAAAAAATTAACCTTAAAAGAAACTAAAATATATTTGGAAGGAGAAGGGTCAAGGCTCTTATTTTTCTCTTCAGTTGGTAGACTCCAAATTGACTTTTCGTTGGTGGTAGATAATTTACGTGTTGAAGCAATAGAATGGTGATTAGACTATCCAGGTTTTAAATCTAGTGAAAAGAAAATGAATGTGAGAAGCAAAAAAGTTGTATCTTATTTATTTCAATAGCAAAACATTACTTTGCACTTTGAACAACCTCCAGAAACTGTGGACACCTGAGACATGTTCAACATGACTATAAAATTTTTTAAATGTCTGGAATTGTTACCTTTCAGCGCTAATGTTGGAAAATAAGAAACAGAGAAGTCAGATGTTTTTCTGCTTTCGTCAGTTGAATTTCAAAGAAAGAAAAAAACACAACCAGTTCATAAATGAAGTCTAGAAGGCACTAAGCAGTCCAAGAGTGCCATCAATCTACTTTCATTCACCATTCCAATCTGCCAGTGAAAATTGAGGATGATGTTTGGAGAGAAACGTTCTTTCAATGTGACTACGTCTGGGAAGGGACCAGTCATGCTCCATGTTTATATGAACTTTCGATTTAGTATAGGAAGAACTGGGACCCTTGGTAGGCGACTCCGATAATTAAGCACTGCTTCTCAGCCTGTGTCCTCATATCTGCTGTCTATGTCCTGGATCTGCCAAGGGCGGAAGAAAGCCTTATGGCTGTCAGACCTTCAGAGGGTCAATCTGGAACCTATAAAATGTTCACTCTTTCAGAGTATGATCCCACTAACATGTATAATTATCCTTAGTGATATGAGTTCTTTCTTGCGAGGTTTCATTCATCCAGGAATCCAGGGTAACTACAGGTTTAAAAAAAAAAAAAAAAAAACAGCCAATGTCTGTGCCTTCTGTCAAAGTAAAGTTATACTATGTTAAATGAAAGATGTGTCATTGAGCACTCACTTTGCTTTCACTTAGTGAGTGGTAGACCCAAATAAAAACGCTGATGCATTTTTAGCACAAGCAGCTTCTACATATCTACTTTGATTTTGGATGCAGCCAAACTGTCCCTGATAGAGGGTAGGATGAAAGAAAATATTTGATGATAAACATTACGCCTGCTAGTTCCATGAGCTATTGCCTGATTTATTCTTTTCTCTCCAATGTGTTATTACAAGACTTAGACTTTTGACATTTTATGATGCACAGAAATATATATGTGATTTTAGCTTCTAATTTTCTCTCTTAAAGCTTTCCTTTTAAAAAATATACTTATTTATATGTATGTATGTGTGCTCTATCTGCATGTACACCTGCTGCCATAAGAGGGCATCAGATCACATTGAAGATGGTTGTGAGCCACCATATGGTTGCTGAGAATTAAACTCAGGTCCTCTGGAAGAGCAGACAGTGCTTTTAGCTGCTGAGCTATCTCTCCAACCCCTAGAGCTTTCATATGTATCCCAAACTCACACTTTCACTTTTAAACCAAACTGCCAATTTTGTATTTGAGAAAAATTTTTCCAATTTTTTTCCACTCATACCTTATGCTTTCACATGATTAAAATAAATAAAAATCCTTTTTCATTTCCTCAATTAAAATATCATTAGAATATCTAGATAACTATGCTATTTACTTTTACATATACTTTATCTATGAACTCTATAAATTGTGTTTTTCATTTTTCTAATCAAGCTACAAAGCTACGTTTGTTACTTAACTTCATCCATAAACCAACTCTACTTATCAAAGTGTACATATAAAAATGACATCAGTCTGCTATAAAAATAAGTCTCTAATCCAGATTGCTAATGAGTGGCTGAGCTAGATCATCAACATTATGACTTACAATCTGATTCTCTTAAACACTTCACTATAGGCCTTTCAGGAAGCAACATGGAGCTTTCTACAGCTTTCTCACTGCTGCACCTAGTCACCATGGAGACATTCTAGAAAACTGCCTAAGAATAAGTGGTGTCAGCCTTAAGTTTAAGTATTGGAAAGGAGACTTTTAAAGGATGAGGAATTCAGTGTGAAAAGGTCACCTTGATAATAGTACCAAACAGAGGAATAAGACATCCTTGGATGACAGGACAGAATAAAGGCAGACATAAAGCACAGTACAGAGCAGGAACTGCATTAATAATAGCACTACCTGAGCATAAAATGTCAAATCATATGCTGTTCATGTGGCAGATGATATGAAAATTGAGAGGACTTTCAATCACAGCTCTATTGGAAACTGAATTTTCCTGCATTTCATTGAGAAAGGTAGACCTATGAACATGAATTTATAGGAGGGCAAGGTGGATAGGCAGCGGAATAGAACAAGGTGATGGTATACCCACCCCTACGGTAGGTGAATTGGATCCAATTTTACAGAGAGATTAGAACAACAAAAATACCAGTCATCGCCTTTACCATCTAAAGGGGAAGGAACATTCACGCACTGTTTTGTCAATCATTATATAAAGTCTGTCTCTGGAAATCAGACCTACATGATCAATTTTTGAAGAACAGGGGTGCATAGATTAAATGCTGAGAGCAAACGTGCAGAAAAATATAATAAAAATGAGTACAACTCCAAGTGTTTCCAGAATGTCTAAGTTTATCTTAAAATGACTATTAGAACTCCAACTTCATTCATTTCTATGTACATAACAGCTGGGTGTACACTACTATACAGTTGTGTAGTGATTGTCCTTACCATTGTTGACTGGATTAATGCATTTAGTTGTACTTTCGTAATAACAAAAATGTAGATATATGTACTAGTCAATCAATAACACATTAAAAATATGTGACATGCACAGGGCTCATTTTGAATTAGAGTAGCTAATATTGAGGGTTTAACAAGTCTAAAGATATAAAGATTATGGAACAAAAAAATTAATAACCAAACAGAAACTGAATGCGGAGAAACAAACAGTTTTTCTGTATGATAACGTGAATAGGAATCATTTTCTTGATCAGACAGTTTCTAGGAATGTTTCTGAATGAGATTAACAATTCTTCCTATGGTGTGCAAGCAGGAATCACAGGCTAAGATGGACCCTGTAGCTTAAGGTTCTACTGTTGTCTTTTCACATTTACCTCTTAAAAGTCCAGAGTCACAAGCACATCTCATAGATCATAAAATGATTGTGTGTATCTCTAATAAACACCAGGAACTAGTGGAAAGAAAAATTGATATCTAAGTAGATAAAAGAAAAATATAAAATGTTCAAGGAAATCATCACCAATCAAAGCACCTGAACTGTGTGTGTGTGTGTGTGTGTGTGTGTGTGTGTGTGATTTACAACTGAGATTAATCTCTGCATGGGAAAATGATAATTATTTTTTTTTCAAGACAAGTCTCTCTGTGTAGCCTTGGCTGCCCTGCAATCGATTTGTAGACCAGGCTGGCCTCAAACTAATGGCGATCCACCTGACTCTGCCTCTCAAGTGCTAGGATTAAAGGTGTGTGCCACCACGCCTGGCAAAAATGATAATTCTTTGAGAAAGATTTTTTTTTTTTACATTCATTGTGACAAGTTTTATTTTCAGTGTGAAATTTAAGCAAGTGACCTGTATCAGCACAAGGGATCGTGAGTAAACCTGAATACCACATCAGAGTAGAATGAAGTAAGTTTGAGTTGGGTGGTTAGTTTTATTACTTATGAGTTGAAACATAATTTGATAATAGAAAGACTAATAGGTAAAACTTTTCAGTTAAATTACAAAAATACAAGTGTACATGGTTTATACTTTATAATCAGTTTTCCTCATTAAAGAAGAAATACACTTATAAGAGTAGAGCTTCTGTGGTGGAAATAGTAAATTTGAACAAGTAGTGGGTAAATATGGGAGTTATTCTCTCAATATAAGCTTTTGAATCTTTTTAATGCTTATTTTATTATTTGTAGAAGGAATCAATATTTGTCTAGAAAATCTCATATATTTTGTTAAGTCATTCACATCTACACACTCCAAATGGCTTTTTGAGGAAAACACAAAGGCACATTGATTGCTTGACCCTGGAATGATCACACTGCTGGTGAGAACAGAGGACTCACTGCATTTTGGAACAAATAATAAATAGTTAAATTTCAGAAACCCATCTTTGCTTTTTTTGTTTACAAGCCAATAACACACCCGAATGTGCTGGGTTTTGATATGGTTAATATTATAATGCTCCAAGAGAATTAACATTTCCGGGAACAGTGAAATTGTCATAACTGAAAAGGTGGGGAGAGGAGAGAGGAAGGAAGGAGGTGCTGTAGCAACAGTGAGTGTTGGCACCATCTGTCAGTGGTTCATAGCTGCTTCTCTAGTAGCAGCAGGTTTGAGTCAAGACAATCAGGCATTTAGATGATTCACCATTGTATCAGCTGTTGTATTTGCATTTTACTCTTGCTCATTGTCTTTATTGGGTAAAGGCATTGAAAATCATGTTGTTTATTCAAAGCTATTATTGAAGAAGAAGATTGCCACAAAGTATGCACACAAAATTTAAGTGATCAGAAATGAGTTATCAAAGGCAAAAGAAGGGAAGGTGATGATATAATAATGTATCTTAATTTTGGTATAGTTTAGATTTACTTAAGATTTTTGAAATAATATATTTTGAATATGAAGATTATCTCATAAAACAAACTGTTTGAAATTGACTGGACTTGCTGTATTTATTTATGCTTTAAAAAGTGAAATACAAGTTTTTACTCTATGCTGTCATCATCACTCTATCCACGTTGGTTATTTTTTCACAATATGAATTTTTTATACTTTAGATAGAGTTAGTTATGTCTATGCTGCTGTATCTGTCTGAAGCTTCCAGCACTATAATGTGTATTATTTATACATAGGCCTCACAGAAAGCCCCATTTAAAGCTTACATGGTATGTGAAATTTTATTGGCATAAAAGATATCTAAGTGTACATGAATATATTTGAAAATATATTTTCAATTATCTCATTTGATCTTAATGTCAAGTGAATGATAGTCCCAAACTTGTACTCTTATTTTAGAACTTTCCCCAGTACAACTAAATTTACACTTTTCCATTCACTAACCTCTGAAGCATAAATTTGTGGCAATCACTTCAATTAAGTAGTTGCTTTGAATTGGAAGATATTATTATGAAATATACTACACTCTTAAAAATAATCATTGAGTGAGTGGTTGAACAAATTAAAGTCAAAATATGCTTGTCTTTAGTTACTCCTAAATTGTCTTAATTAACCATGAAGGACAACTAAATTGAATGGACTTTCAAAAAAGAAGAAGAATATACTATATTTTGAGGGAACTTAACAATTTCTAGTGGTCACTCAGATGTGTAATATTTAACCTCCAAGTTACTTATAATTGATGTAGACAAACAATACATCATCTGTGACCCTTACTTCTAATTCCAAAATGAAGTAATTATGTGTTATCATATTATACACACTTTTATAGAGGGAAGTCAAGAAATATAGATATGTTTGACTCTGGCTTCTATGTTTGCTATTAATTATATCAGGGAATCGAATAACTTTTCAATCCTTCAAGCAGCAAGAATCTTATTTCTAAATGAATAAAATAAACCACCAGAAGCTTCTATATACACACAGTTAGCATCATAAATCCAAAAGTTTGAAATGCAAAATGAATTTTGGAACATTTCAGTTAATGAATATATATTGTGCAAACACTTACAATTTGAAACATTTGCACATTTGAAATACTTTTAGTAACAAGCATTTCTGATAAGTGATTCTCAACTCACACATGTTCACATAGACAAACAGACATAATAAACCAGTATTTGCTGCTATCCAGACAAACATGCCCAAGAAAACTAGTAAAATTAGTAATTAATTATAATGTATTATTGTGTGACATTGTAGAGAAGTATGAACAACAGCAATAAAAATAGAAAAAATTACTCTTTCTTGTGTCTATAATTTTGTGCAATTTTTATTATATTTCATTTATACATATACATTCATATTATTACACATAAATAAGAAAACTACATACAGCAAGAAGAACAATAAAACAATCAGGAATTATATAAATATTACATTCATAATGATTTGGCTATTTGTATTTGGCAAACTTGAAGAAAAGATCTTTCCTTTCTTGGTGATTCTAAATTTCTGAACGAAAATCATTATCTATCATCTCATTTCTATCAACTTAAAACATCTATCTAGATCTAAAAACAGTTTAAAACCTAAAAAACTAAGCTTCATTGTAAGCCTAAACTATCTGTTCTTCAACCCCATCAGAGACATGAAAAGGAATAAAATTTAATTACCTGAGTGAGCTGTAAGTGCAGTAAGGCAGCTTCCAAAATGAAAAAAATGACAGAGACGGTTTGCTGCCTGAATAGTTACCCAAAACTCTCTATAATGTTGAAGCATCATCTTCAGCCTTCTGGCCCAATATATCTGACAGACATATTTGTGAAGCAGGAACTATTGAGGACCTGCTTACCCGGTCTTGGCAGAGTTTGGCCGTCAAATCGCCTGCATCCAAGCTTACCCATTTTTAGGCAGAATTATGTCTGTGGCAGAAACGAGGATATTTTGCCCAGTGTCTTGTTCGCCACATTTAAAGCCAAATCCATAAGGAGGTTCTTGGATGCTCATCATCTTCTTTGAGGTAGGCTGAGTGTTGCCAGGAGTTAACCTGTCTTGTTGTCAAAGAATCTTTAAAATATTAAAAACATCTTTAAAAGCCATATTCTGTAGGCCTCTGAGGCTTTTGAAGCCCTTATCTAATTATTTACCTTATATATCTTTTTAATACATGCTTTTTTGTTCACAATTTTTATTAGCATGAGGCTCAGAAATGCAAGATCGAACATTTTACATTTTCTACTATATCTGACCTATACATTTTTATTAATAAATTAGTCTCTTAACTAAAAAAAAAAAAACTAGCAAGTTATGCATGATTGCCAAAAATGATTATTAACATTGCACATCCAGATCCAATGGAGAAATATTTATCCAAATCATTCTGGTATCTCTTTAAAAACTTCTGGACTGCCTGCAGCAGCAAAATTTAGGCCAGGTAAATGACATTTTGTTTTTGATTAACACTAAAATTCTGTAACATATTTCTGCACAACTAATAGTATATCTAATACACATACATAAAAGCATAGTCAAATAAATACTTAATTCTCTGTGCATATATGTAGATATTGATATGCACAAAGCCATATATATATGTATATGTATATATTACAGATTCTTACATTATTTGTATTTGCCAGTATATACATCCAAACAAAAGTTTGAAAGCAAGTGAAATCTTCATACAAGCCTTGGTTATCTTTTTTTTTTTTGCCTTTTGCCTTTTTTTTTTTTTTTTTTTTTTTTTACTATATTTAGTTTATATGTTCACTTGAATGATGCTGACACTTTGGTTTGGATTTGCTTTTGGTCTTGCTAGCCATAGGATCACATTAATCCTAGGAGTTACAGCCCTTCTGTATGTAATCCTGGCCTCAAAGCTCTTTTTTCTGGGGGTGGGGGGGCTGTTGGTTTTTGTTGTTGTTTATTCACTTAACATCCTTGTTGTAGCTCCATCCATATTCTCCTTCCTGTCCCACTCTCCTTCTTTCTTCCCCATCCCCTCTCCTCTAGTCGTCAGAAAAGGGAAGCCCCCTTCCCATCCACCCTGGCTCATCAAGTCTAATCAATGCTAAGCATGCCCTCTTTCCCTGTGGCCTGGGAAGACAGTGCCACTGGGGGAAGTGATTAAAAAGCTGACGATGACTCTGTGTCAGCAATAGACACTGGTCCTAATTATTAGAGGACCCACCTGAAATCTGAGCTGCCTTTCAGCTACATGTGTGTTGCGTCCTAGATCCAGTCCAGGCAAGGTCCTTGGTTGGTGCTTCAGGCCCCACAGACCCCTCTGGGCCCTAGTTAGTTGGCGCTGTTATTCTTCTTGGGAAGCTGCTGTCACCTCCAAGTCTTTCTCATTTCCCCCATTTTCCACAGGACTCTGCATTTGTCCAGTGTTTGGCATTCAGTCTCAGCGCCTGTTTTATAGCACTGCTGAGTGGGGCCTTGCTACACTTTGCTTTTATCTTTCTGTTCATCCTCTTAAAGTTATTATAAAATCATTAGTAACGACCCCAAAGTTTATCCTGTGAAAAACTCACTCCTAACACAAAAGACTGTGAACCTGTGGTTTTTGCAGTGTACATTTGCCACGTGTGTCAGATACCTCTTTGAAAGAAGTTTATCATCTCTTAAGTTCTTACGATTTTGGGTTTTCACTACCAGTGTAAGCAGTAATGTTCTCTAGTGACTGGCCTTTGGGTGAGACACCATATTCTCTCTTAGTTTAGACTTAAAAAATTCCAAATGAGGAAAGAAAATGTCCTGGAAAAAAAAAGAGAAGAGAAGAAGAAGAAGAAAACTATTTTACACTAAGTATGGAAAGATGGGTCAATAATAAAAGGAGATCAAGCCCTAGGGTTTGGTGTTTATTTTCCAAATGTTTCAAGAGTTTCCCATGGTTGGACAATGATTTTGTTGTTGTTGTTGTTGTTGTTGTTGTTGTTGTTGTTGTTGTTTATGTTAGCCAATTGTTCTGGTCATATGATGCACCACATTGCATCATAACACGAGTAAGGAAATAAAAAAACAAGAAATAAGCTGCATATATAAGATGTATACTGATTAAAAATGAGGTAATCTCAAGAAATAGATTTTCTAATAATGAGACATACAAAATGATCTGGTAATTAGATAACAATAATAAAAATGAAACAAAAATTGCTTCATGAACCCAGGAAAAGAAATACTCATTTGGAATATTTTTATTTGATTGTATTTACCTTTTTTGATTTACTTGATTAGTATTTGCAGACTACTCTGAAGCTTCATTGACAAGTACTGACTCTCATGTTAGTCAATAAGATTTAACTGTGCCTTTTATTTAAATGTTTTTATATATTCATGACCCCCCAAAATGTACCTATCCTAGGTTTTACATTTCTTACTACTGTTCACTTTGAATATTTGTTTCTTTTATAACTAGCCATTTCTATCTTATGGCTTATGCATTTATTCCTTGATTAATACCACTTTATACCTGTAGCTAGTCACTATTCCAATTGCACATTTAACTGAAAAAATTAAGATAGTAAACTTTATTAATATGGTGCAGAGGAGATGAGGTGATGGAGAATAACCTAATATTTTATTTTAAAATTTCATAATGACATCTCTTAGCCTGTATGGTAATTTAAATTTGAGTTATATAAAATTACAGTGTATTTGTGTACATAAAGCTATAATAACCGAGACTCAAGGGGATTACCCTCAGTTTTGTTCTGTTGCTGTGGCAAACCGCACACCCAAAATCAGCTTGGGAGAGAAATGGATTTGCTTCAGCTTACGGCTTTTAATTTTTGTTATTATCAACAATTAAAGATGTGTCTATGCATCAGCTATTTTTAATATACCCTAAACTTATCCTTACAGTTCTGTCTTTAAATTGGAGGAGGAAGAAAGAAGGAAGGAAGGAAGGAAGGAAGGAAGGAAGGAAGGAAGGAAGGAAGGGAGGAAGGGAGGAAGGGAGGAAGGAAAGAAGAAAGAAGAAAAATCAAACTACTAATCAGCCTGTGCTCAGCTATGTATTTTTCTGGAAGGTACTACTGAGACCTGATAGAATCGAGACAAAAGTCACACTTCTTTTTCTGATGAGTTCTGAATCATTGGAAAGATACAAAATGAGAAGACGCTGTTAAATATATCAGAGATAAATGGGTCATCCTTACTTCTTAGTAAAATGTTCCTAATTCTAACCTCAGAATCAGGAAGCCTCATTGATCCAGTTGTAGGGAGATAGTCACAGACAGTCTCACAACACGCCATGCTTTGTGAGACGTAGAATGAATAGCTCTGTGGTGTAAGGACACTTCTACACATCAAACAAATTACAGAGTGAGGTGCACAACCCTCCCCCCCCCCTCAATTCACACACTGCCCTGGGTGTCATGGTTTCCTTTGATGAATCAATAGGGACAAGAAGAAAACTCTTTGATGATGATATATTTGAGGGGTTTCCAAATCTCCATTGATAAGGTTTTCATGGAAGCAACAAACAAACACGAAAACAACAACAAAAATACCCACACAATTTCCTTGAACAACTACATCACTGTAGTTATTTTTTTTAAAAAAAATACTCCATGCTGAATGACTTCCTAAAACAAATGTGAACATGTGATTTATAATAGACTCTCACAAGCAGGAAGTATTGAGGGGAGATAGAAATGGTTTTTAAGTTGACAAATCAAATAATGAAACAATAAAATGGAGGGGAAAAAAGGCTACAAAACAAAGTTATGTGAGAGAACAAAGAAGAGACTGAAACTTAGATCCCAGGAGTGAGGACACGTTGCTCTAATCCACACACTAGACTGAGTGGTGGTAAAGCTTGACTACTTGAGTTCAATCCCCGGAACCCATAAAACAAAAAGAGCTAAAGGCTTTCACAAACTGGCCACTGATCTCTGTATGTGTGTCTAGCATTCAGCCTTCTTCAAATAAATCAACATAATAAAAATATTGTAATATTTAGTAGTAAGTCAAAGACTTCCCCCTCCCACACTGGCTATGTTGGATAGCATTATGCTACAAATTTCACATCAGAACTAGTGTTTGCATCCTATACAACAACCTGAATAGGTACTCAATGAGCTATCAGGAACAAGGAAATCAATCAATGCCCTCTACTGTATAATTAAATCCCCAGTAACAGTAAAATACAAGTAAAAATGTATCTCATATGCTCAAATCTGCAAAGAGGAAAAAAGGAATTAGTCAAAATTATGCCTTTTTCTGCACCTCCGTGCACCTTCTGTCAGCAGCTTGCTTGAAAAAAGAATCATCAGCATTGCAATTGTGGCTCAACAAAGAATAATTACCTAGAAAATACATTAAATGATTTTGTTCTCCTGAAAATGCTTTTCTTTTCAAGGCAAGCTATTTTTTTCTTCCTTGATTGAGAATTTTAGTGATTGTCTGTGAAAGCTTTGCAATCCTAATAGTGCCATTGAAATAAATCACTGTACATCTGGTTATGATCTGTTGATTCCTTTATAATAACCTTAGGTCTTATATTCAAATGGCCACATTACGGGATATAAGTTCTAAAAGAGTACACAGTACAATACTGTCATCAAATGCAACACAACATGATGGAGCATGAATTATTGATAATGAGGTCATCCTTCAGTTTCTACAAGCTGCACTTACAGAAAATAAAAAGCATAAGAAAATTTATTATAGTTAGGAGCAGAAATACAATCACTGAGAATTGTTATACTGAAGAATTGAAAAATATATCATCAGCTAAAATAATTTGTTTGCCATATTATCATAATGTCACCATAATGATGAAAATTTTTCTTAGATAAAAATGTCTAACAGTAGGTAGGCATACAGACACATCGAGACAACTTAATTTTTTTGGAAACCATCCATATGGAGAAAGATTTATAAAATTTCATTGTAGTTGTAGTATTATGCATTGGTAATACCTGGTCACTTAATTTATATTAAAATATCATGAATATATTCATTCAATAATTGCTTATAGGGAAATATAAATATAACTTAGTACAATTACATTAGTTCAACAGTATCTTGATTTTATACTTTTTAACTCCATTCTTTTTAAAGATGAATTTTATTTTTTCCTGTGATGGCTAACTTCATGTTGAAGGCTAACTTCATGTTGAAAAGTTTAAAATTACACTGCTCAAGAGAACGAAAAAGTAAAAATGGACTTCCAAATGCTAAGGGCTGTTACGGGTTATCTTTTGTAATTGCCTCATCTTGTTCAATTTTAATAGAACTTTTGTTTATGCAAAGTAATAACTCAAAAGATGTACTCCTGTTTGTGCTTCTGTAAATAAAATCTTGTTTTGTAGTAAGGATCTACTTCTTGCAAAAGAACAGAATATTACTTTGTGCTCTTCGGTTTTATAAACCTCTCTGGGAGGTATGTGGGCACTATGCTGGGCTGGAGAATTCTCAGTGTCAGGTGTTGGCACCATGCAAGAATACAAACATCTTCTTTTTAATTTTTCATTGTCAGAGTGGAGAATCTCTGAAGGACACCACATCCATAAAAATGTGTATGGGTGTTTTTCTTGCAAGTATGTATGTATAATACATGTATATCATAGTCATCCTAGTGCAGATGGATGCTATCAGAAGAAGACTAATTCCATAAAGCTAGAATTGCAAAGGTTTGTGAACTACCATATGGTTGCTAGGAACTGAACATGGGTCCTCTGCAAGAGTAATAAGTATGGTCAACTCTGATAGATCTCTCAGGCTCTTCTAACTGCCTAAAAAGTAAGAGGTTCCAATCATATGAATTGAAATAAAAATCGTTTATGAGGATAAATATAAATAAGGTAAACCATTAATGTTTTATAAGAGCAAAGAATCTAAATACCAAACATAAAGTCAGGTGTTTCTGCTAATGAAAATGTTAGTGAATCCTTCATAGAGTAAAGAGGCACTCTTTTGCTTTGGTTTTGTTTCTTTCTGTTTTATTGTTGTTTGTTTATTTTCAGGTGACTCTACCAATATTTCTTTTATTTCTTGAGATTATGATTACATGGTGCCGAGCATCCCCAACTGCCCTTTACCTTGCTGGGCAGAGACAATGACTTGGAACTTCTGGCCCCGCTGCTCTCAGTTTTCAAGTGCTGTAGGTATAAGCACATGCTGGCACTCCTGGTTTATGCCATCCTAAAGACAGAATGCAGGGGTATGTGAATGGTTTGTGTATGGACTACCAACTGAGATATATTCCATCCCTTGGTTTTCTTGTAGTGTTTCATATGGTGCCAGTAAATCCACTTTTGGGGAGTTGATTTTGTATTTTTACAAAAATTGTTAAGTACATTGAGGCAATTATGAGTAATTCTCCCTGAAAGAATCAGTATTGACTCAGGACCCCCAAGACCATGTTCAAAACAAAAGGATTTATTTTCCCCAGAGGTTTAAAGGGCAAAAAATAAGAACAAAAGTCAAGAGATAGAGAATGAGGAGAAAGGAAAGGGAACAAGAAAAGTGTAGGGAAAGATGTGTTTGTCCCTGCGAGGGGTGGGGATGGACCATGCAAAAGATCAAGGGAAATCCTATGAGCTGTTTAACTTAATTGGGCATGTGATTTAGGTGAGCTAAAGCAGGACTTTGATGGCTGGACTTCAATACTTCATAGCTTGACTTTGGTAGTCAGCCTCAAGGGGGGCAGGGGCCAAATAATGGAATAGACCATTATTGCTAGCTTTAGGAATGTTGTGAAATGATTTTTAACAAAGCAGAGAAAGTGGGGGAGATGGAGAGCTTGGGCTGGCTAGAGCCCCTTCACTTCCAACATTTATTTATTATTATACTTAGTATAATCTTATAAATCCTATCGCAATACAAATAATTGGTTCAAGAGAAGTCTCACTTCTCCCTACTTTGAAACATTTGTTTACATACAAATATTTCTGTAACAAGACATGTACATACAACAGCTCTGACTTATTTATCTTCTGCTTCGCATCTTTCAATCTTTACTGTGCTTCTGCCAATCAGTTACCACTTAACAAATACAGAGGGAGGGAATTGCAAAGGGAGAAAATAGCTGCCTGCCCTACGTCCTCTCACTCTTTCTCTTCTTTATGAAATGAAGGAGGTAAGAGAGGTTTCAAAACTAGCAAGCCATGTGGATTTTCCAAAGTCCTCCGTCAAGGGAGAATTGTACAAGAAGGCGGTTTCCCCTTCCCTCTCATCTTCATCTCCCTTACATGGCCTCTTCCTGTCTCCTTTGTCCTTACGACTGCAGCTTTAAAATGTTGAATGCATGTTTGAAGTCAAGTTGATAGACAATAAAATATACAACCAGGTTTCTTGCTGTTTCTTTGTTTTTTGTTTTTTTTCTTCATCTTTATGATATGCAGAATGAATTTTAATTCAAGTTAAGAAAGGATTGCCCAACCAGGCTTAAAAAGAAAAAGTAAAGAGAGAAGTTTGAATCTTGCTGAAGCAAATGCCAAGGTAGTTATTACGTGTCTAAGTGAGCTGTTACCTAAAGCACTAGTCGGTGTGGTTACACAAGCTGTGCTTGCTTTTGGAAGCTGATTGGAGGTACACTCACATTCTCCCACATGAATAACAGAAGCATCCTCTCTGGTGCTGGGTCTCTTTTAAATATATGGTGTGTAGATCCTTGAGGAAGATATTCCTGCAATGCATAAAGGCAAAAGTCTAACTGTGATAGAGCAAAAGCAGAATTTATAAATATTAATTTTTCCAAAGTAAATGTTCTAAGAGTGCAGGGGCATCTATGGTCAGGCGAAATGCCTGTCTAATAAATTGTTCAGCTGCTTAGAAATGTTACAGAATCCACCCTGGACCAAGAGAAGCAGCCCATATGAGGAAAGCTAAGGGTGGGAAGTAAAACTGGGTTATAAAACTAATCTTTGGGAGTCTCTATAAAAATATTAGAGGCAGTCTTCTCTGGATGTGGAATTTGAATGAAGCAATAAATCTCACGTTGTCTTTGAATACAGATCTGTCTGGCTGTGGAAACAAAGAAGCTAAGACGACAGCTACTATTCACAGAAAGGACATCGTGTGGGAGACCAGGCTAGACCTTCATGTCTCCACCAAACAGTGAATCACCATGTGTGAGAGTATAGAGAGGCCGCAAAGAAGGGAGATACAGTAAGTAAATGGTTGGTTGTTTCTTAATCATGACTAAAATTATAAAACAGAAGATATCTAAAATTCTGAAGTGCTTAAGTTAGATAAAATGATACAAAAACTGCTTAAGTTAGATAAAATGATACAAAAACATTTTTGTTGTTGTTGCTGCTGCTGACTATGATATTTTGTTGTTTTCTTTATAATGGGTTTCTATGTACTTAAAATACGTACCCCCTGGTACAATAAGAGAAGTGTTTTACGAAGTTAAACAAACCCTTGTCTGTTCTCTCTAAGGATTCATGGTTATACCTACAAGCTTCTTGGACAAGAAACCAACCCACGAAAATGCATTTTTTTAAATTAATTAAATTTATTCAGATTGCAACTCAATTGTTCTCCCTTCATTTGTATCCTCCCATTCCTCCTTCCTTCCCACCCCCACACTATTCTCCTCCCCTAGGTCCATGATTGAGGGAGATCTCCTCCCCCACTTTAGGGTCACAGGCTATCAAGTTTCATCTTGGTAGACTGTCTACTCTTTCTCTCTTTGAGTGCCACCAGGGCTCCCTACCAAGGGGAGGTCGTCAAGTATGGGGGACCTTTTAACCACAGAACACCTGATGCTTTCTCTACAAAAGTTATAATAAATCAAGTACGAATTTTTATCTCAAATTTTCCTTCACAAATGAAATTTCTGTTACTTTATATCAATCACTGTTCAAAATGAACTTTTAGGACGAAGGAAGGAATTAGTTTCCTTTTTGTTTTCATCCTGTTCAATGACATTCAAATCTGCTTCTGATGACAGTAGTCTTTAATCCCTAGCCTAGTTGTCTGGAGGCAGAAACAGACAGATGGCAATGAGTTCAAGTCAGTCTGGTCTATATAAGAAATTCCAGACCAGCCAGATTGACACAGTGACATCCCGTCTCAAGAGGAATTAAGTTTATATTCAGATATTCTGTGGATAGGATAAGATCTTTATTGTGTAAAAAATTAAATGTAGTTAACTCTATCCAATGACTAAGATTTCATGGACCATACAAAATAGTTGTTAGTTTAGAAAATAACACTATCACTGGCAATAGATGAAAATAGTTTTTAGGTCCTGAGACAAGGGGCAGACAGAAGCAGAATAATATCAACTCAGGGACGGTGAATTAGAAAAATTGTGATAAACACAGTCAGAACCTTCTTGGAGAAATAAAACAAACAGTATAATAGAGCTGCACTTAATGGAAAGTCAATGCTTAAATGGTTTCTATATGCCTAAGGTGGGTAATTATGTTTTCAGTACTGACCAAGGGCTTATATCTACTTGATAATAATGTTAATACTAAGACAGACCTTGCTCTAGTCACCAAGTCAGAACAAAATTATATAGATCTTAATTATATTGGAAAAAGGAAGCCAAAATAGCTACATATTAGGATAATGAATAGTCACTTCATGAAATAAAGAAAGGACTAGTTCTTTGTATCCAGAGTCAGGCTTTTGTTTGTTTGTTGTTGTAGTATTGTTTTTTTTATTTTAATAAAACAGGAGCTTATTTTATAGGAAGGCTAATCTCAAATCAGTTGTACTCCCTACTTTGCCTCCTAAGTGCTCAAATTACAGGTGGACACCAACAGATTTTTGTCAGTTCCCTAGTCTTTCCGACCTCTACAGGAAGAATTCAGAGGAGAGAAAGGAGAAAATGGAAAGAAAGAATAAGCAGTCTACAATGATGATGAAACTTGATAGCCTGTGACCATAAAGTGGGGGAGGAGATCCCCCTCCATCATGGACCTAGGGGAGGGGAACAGGGTGGGGGTGGGAAAGAGGGAGGAATGGGAGGATACAAAGAATTCAGAGTAGAAGACAAAGTATTTTAGAGTGTGGGTGCTGGAAATCTCAATATAAAAGGGCAGTGCCAAAAAGGCCATTGCTTTGTCTATATTTTATGCAGACTTTATACACATTCTAAAGCTTGTAAAACAGGGAGCTTTTATACCCTGTCCTATCTGGTTTCATGACAGGCCATTTTTGGATCAAAGGCTATAAAATGGGACAATGATATAGCCTTGTTATTTACCATAAACCCACTGTAATCTTAGAGGCTTTGGGACTTCTGGGAGCACCATTGGGTAATTATCTACTGATGATCTTTTGTTTAGTTCAAGGTGTCATGCCTCTTCCAAGCCCGGCAATGACGGGGAGTCGATTCAGTAGTCTGTAATCATAGTCTTTCATGTCCAGTCCTTGATTATTCAAGCTACTGACTGAGAGGCAGGTCTATCCCAGGACCCCTCAGCCTGCTTATATTGCTTTACTCCTTAACACTGCCATACCTGGTTAGGAAAAGATTTTTCATTTGTCCTTGTCACTTAATATTTAAAAAGAATGTCCATTTATTAATTTAATAACAGCAATAAAAATAAATGTAAAAACAAAGTCCTAATTAAATGCAGTACAGAATATCCAACTGAAATTAAGTGAATTACAGCAATAGTGAGTAAGGGCAAATAATATGTGTGTTTATAATACGCTGTGAAATGTGGATTATGTGGTATGCTTAAAACAGAGGTAACTTGTTAATCCTGAGCGACTAAAATGGAAAAGAATAAGAGAATAAGGAGATATCTCAGGTAGTTTGGATATAATAATCTTAGTTACCTTTCCAGTGAACACAATGTAAAATGAGTCAAGATGCATCACAGGATATTTTAATGTTTTTATAACAAAGGAAAAAAGTCTCCTTACCTTTTTCAGTTTTTCTTTCTAAAGGTGACACTGCTACATCTATCATTCTTAATTCTGTAATTTTGAATACAAGAATATATATTATCACCAGGATGAAAATAGTTCTTAAACTTCCTTAAGCAGGCCCCAAAGGGACTGTAAAAGCAGGTGATAGCCACAGTAGCCTGTCTGGCTATGGACTAGGTGCTCTGCTTATAGAGTGCGATCATGTAGCTTAGTGTTCTCCTGTGACTCCAGAGGAGTCAGGGTGTCTCACTCTTTTGCCTACTCATCTACTTGGTTGTTTTGCCCAGCCTTGATAGGAGAGTTTGTGCCTAGTCATATTGTATCTTGTTATGCTGTGTTCAGTTGGTACCGCTGGGAGGCCTGCTCTTCTGCAAAGGGAAACGATGAAGGAGTGGATCTGGGGGAGAGGGGAGGTGAGGAGCGGAGGCACTAGAAGGAGTGGAGGGAGGGCAAACTGCACTTGGGGTGTACCGAAAAGCGACAAAATTAAGAACCAAAAATTCTATAGAGTGAGAAAGCACCAGCTGGTTACATATGCATCATTACAAAACAACCTGTGAATTTCTGCCTTCTTCATAGAAAGCAATGAATTCAGAGACGCAAAACATAATGCCATTCTGTGGCCTTGTGTTGGATATGAAACATGTTATTTACCTTTGATGGGCTTCATTCTGCTACGTCGTCACCGACTTTTCTTCTAAGTCTACATATATGCCTCTGTTAAGCTGAGGCAAATTTCCCAGGACAGAAGGCTTTCTGTGGGTACATGTTCATGACAACTGTTACTCAAATTCCATGACCCTTTCAGGGAATACGTTAACAAATAGTTACTTCTACTCAGGCTCTCGACATCTTCTCCCCTCACCTGAGTTCAGTGATACGAGGGCCCTGGTCCAATCTTGCCCTTTGCTTCTCCAATCGCTTTGAGCTTTCCCTTCCCTTGACTCTTGTGACGTAGACATTGACATTTTTTCCTCCATAAATCATCTTCTTCTCTTTACCAACTTCATCTTTTTCACCCTCCTACTCATTGGAAAGTAATTTAAGAACAATGTATCTTCTTGCTGTGTTGTAGATAATAAAATCAATTCTCATGGAGGAAAAAAAAGCCTTTGAGATCACATGGAAAAACAGATATTTACTAATATTAAGTGCCTCAAGCACAAATTACATATCTGGTATTTGGTACTGGATTATGGGAAGGGTTTCAGACTTAACCAGAGTCAATTGTTACTGTCTTTCTATTTCTTTTTAATAGCCCAGGGAGATCTCAAATTTGCAGGAATACTCCGGCTTCAGACTCACAAATTTAAAGTAATAAATCATTATTCCCAGCTCAATCAGAATTTGATACATTGGAATGTGATACACTTTACAATGTATAGATATATTATTGGCATTCTACTTAAAATACATGAGTCTCAAGTACTACAGAAGAAAACCACATTTCCTACTATGGGCTATGAAGCTCTACAGGTATTAGCGCAGGCATTTCAGTCATGTCTTCCTCTCCAGCTGGCTCACTGTACCTTGTTAGTGAGTCTCTCACACACTCACCTTGCTTTCTTCACCTTTGCTCTGCTGGATCCACCTAGAGAGATGCTCTTGGATGACTGCATGGTCTTTTTCTCTCATCAAAAATTTATCACTCAGAGGAAGGATAGCAGGCTACCAAGAAGAGACTTGATACCCTATGAGCATATAAAGGGGGAAGAAGTCCCCCTCAGGAACAGTCATAGGGGAGGGAAATAAGGGGAAACTGAGAGGGAGGGAGAAATGGGAGGATACAAGGGGTGGGATAACCATAGAGATGTAACAAGAATAAATTAATAAAAAAAAGAAAGAAAAAAATTTATCAGCTTAGCTTTACCTTCCGATTTAACTTAAATACATCTCCTCATATGCTCCCTTGACCATACATAAACACAGCTTTTTTTTTTTATAGATTATGAGGGAAATTTTTATAGTGAAAACTAGAAATTAATTTTCAATAAAATTAAAATACTTTGTGCCTTTCATTACTACAGACAGCAATAATTGTCCAGTGTTTATTTTTATGGTTTTGTGCTTCTATTTGCATATTAATATCATCCTTACTTTAAGAAGTAAATCCTACATCTGAACAGTGGGTCTTTGATCTCTCTATGCATTGTCCTTGGTGGTGCATCAGTTTATGCAGGGCTCCCTGTGTCCAGATCCAGAGGCCTTGATGGTCTCCCGGTGGAGCTCTCTGCTCCCCCTCAGAACTTCCATCCCCCGACTCTTCCCTACAGCTTTCAGTGCTCAGCCCAGAGTACAGCTTCAAGACCCAGTATCTGTCCAGAATCCCCACTTGGTGGAGTCTCTCAGATATAGCTAATAGACAGCAGATTCTCCATGTTGGAGGGGGAAAGACTTCTGCTGGACCTATGACATGTACCTTAGTACCCACTATTTGGTCACTGCTCTTTGGCAAGATGGCCTAGCTGACACAAAGAGGAAGGTGGGAATGTATGCTATACTGATGAGACCTAATAGGCTGTAGCAGGACAGGCGGGTAGAAGTCACCCCCCTCCCCCGTCAGAGTTATAGGAAAGGGAACCAGGGAAGAAGAGGAAGGGAGGGTGGGAACAGGGAGATAAGAGCTAAGGTATAAAAGTCTGGATGCAATGTGAATAAATTACAATAAATAAAATATGCATTAAGAAAAAGAAGTAAATCCTCTTCCACCAAGAATGACGCTATAATTATGGCTTATAAGTCTCGCATAAAACATGACTCAAGTAGGTTAAACAAAAAGGTGCATACATATACGAGAGAGAGAAAGAGAGAGAGAGAGACAGAGAGACAGAGAGAGAGAGAGAGACAGAGAGACAGAGAGACAGAGACAGAGACAAAGACAGAGACAGAGAGTAGAGCTAATTACTAATGAATTCTGATTTTACATCCATGTCAAGGAAAATTAGATGTACTTTTTATTTGTCCTGTCATACTTCAGTGTCGTGTATATCCTCAAGAAGTGGGACACCAGAAGTAGTGTTATGACTTTAGATTCTATTATGAATAAACACCTCCATGTCCCTTTTTGAGTCTACTTTGGAACAGCAAGTCAAAGCTGACATTCAACATTGTTAGTATACGAATGCACCTTTGTCTTAGTCTGGTAAAGAAATCAGATTTTTCACTTCTGGTGTATATGTCACTGAACCCTAAGAACCACAGATGTAAGAATGGATGTATTAAAATTAGAAAACAATACTCACACGAAGAGAAATTCAGGTAATACATTTCAAATGACATATTTAATTACTTAAAATGGTTTCTAGTGGACGAAATATTTTAGCAGACCTGTACACTATTACTAACCTATCCACTTCCTCTACTTGGAACCGCCAGTCATTCTTGTGTTCCGGGACTAGAACCCCCAGGCATGTACACATCGGCTCCAGTTAACAGAGAAGGCAAAAATAGCACACAGCGAGAAATATGCGTCTCTGAAGCTTCTGGTGCTCTTCTAGTGCTAGGTGAAGAAATTAGCCAGCAGTATAACAAACCTGTCTAGGACAGATACTGATAGGCAAAACCAAACAACAGCTTAAGTATCTGGAAATCAAGACTGTACTCATTAATTACCCTGACCACTATGACATGTGTTGGCGTTTATCACACTCTTCCTAAGCTAATATGTCTGTACCTACATTGTTTGCTGGACTTATATAATAATTTTTTTTCCTTTTGATTTCTTTCAATGTTTATATTAAGATGCATGTATCTATAGAGGCTGCAGCCCTATAGTGAAATGTTCTGTAAACAGGTTTGGTTCGTGTTTATTTGTAGACTGGTCTCACAAAATCCTCATGTAAGTATGTTACATCCCATCCTATGTTAAATGTGTGTCTTACAGTGTGAAAGAGACTTGCATAAAATCATACACACTATATACAGTAATTCTCAAATTTGTATTTTTACTATAAAATCAGAATTAATTTAAACATAGGACATGAAGAACATATTTGTACTTCTCTAGAGAGACTTTTACATTTACTTCCTCTTATCAGAAATATTTATGGCTAAAAAGAAATGATGCAAACTTCTAAAAGCTCTCCAGAATAAATTATTCTAAATGGGTACATTAATGATTCAAATATGAAGCCTGCTATAAAGAAAGAATACCAATTTGTAAACTATTTTTCAAAGGTAGAAACATCCTTTTTAATACAGAGACTATTAAAATTTAAAGCTCTCATTAAATATTTAAAAGTCATAAAGTGAAAAGAATTCTCTAACTCTTTTAGCATATCAAAGAACTATCATGGATAACTGGAGGAATCAAGTAAATTGAGAAATTATAAAGAGTTAAATAATTCATAAATATTACAGAATCTTAAAAATTATAAATTTTCATAATACATTATTTAGTGAATCTTAATGAATTTTGTGTACTTTCAAGAGCCTATGAAGTTCATTAGAACAAAAATATTTAAAAAAACAAAAATGTCCTATCTTTCATGAGACAAAATTATGAAATAAAAAATATCAGTACTGTAGAGATGCAGAGGTTAGAATGGGCATGACTCCATAGTTTCAGATACTTAAACTGTTCGTACCTAGCCAGTGGTACTGTTTGTAGTCTTCATGAGGACTTACTGACAGAAGTACATGACTAGAAATGGGCATTGAAAGTTTATAGCTTTGCCCCGATTCTAGTTTAATATCTCTGCTTCAGGTTAATGTTTTCAGACTTGATCTCTCAGTTTCCTGCTCTGAATGCTGTGCTCACTGCTTGCTGTGTCGCATACCTCCCCCAATATGGACTCTTTATCTCTTTGGAAAGATAAGCAAAAGTGAACTTGTCCAAAAGTTGCTTTTTGTCATGATTTTTTAATCACAGCAACAGAATAACTACTAATACAGGTAAATAAGAACAATCACTTCATTTCCTCATTTTTGAAATGAGATTGCATTGTAATAAATCTCTTTTATAAATTCATCTACAATACTAATAACATGCAATCAAACAATACCTCACAAATGAAAGTCATGATTGTTCCTGCAAAGATGATAAAATGACCACAATAGTTTTCACCAAAATACTACTGTAGAATAAGTGGTAGGTATTAATTTAGCAGAAACAGAGTAGCTATTAGAAATGCAGGACTGCTCAGTTTTTAATACATGTACCTTTATCTCAGGAATTAACAGATTAATGTTGTTGATTGTGCTCATCCTTGTAAATGTATGAACAATTTGATGTGCTGGTGTGGAGACTAAAAAAAACCTTACACCACTGCACTGTGTTTTTTGTTTGGTGGTGGTGAGTTGGCGTTGTTTGTTTGTCTTCATTTCCTGTTGTTGTTGTTGTTGTTGTTTTGGAGAGGGTTTAATTTTTTTTTTTTTGAGATAAGGTTAGTTGGTTTTGCTAGGCTTGTGGCAAGGAATGACTCTGTAACTGCCTTCTGAGTACTAGAATTATAAACACATGCTACTTTAATTTTTAGTGTGTTTTCTCTGTGCATTCTTGGGATAGGATTCAAATCCTTATGGAAACGACTTTCTTGACTTGACTATTTTCTATGGACTCACATGAGAAATAACAATGAAGTTTTAAAATCCACCTGTTTAGCTGGGTCTTTAAGTAGCACAATTTCCAATTTCCAAGAAAATGCCATATTGATTTCCAAAGTGCTTGTACAAGTTAGCACTCCCACCAGTAAAAGAGGAGCGCTGCCCTTTCTCCTCATCCTCACTAGCATGTGCTGTTACTTGAGGTTTTGATCTAACCCATTTGGATAGGTATTAGATGGAATCTCAGAGTCATTTTGATTTGTATTTCATTGATGACTAAGGAATTTGAGCATTTCTTTAAGTGTTTCTCAGCCATTCAATATTCCTCTGTTGAGAAATCTCTGTTTAGCTCTATAATCCGTTTTTTGTATAAGTTGCTTTTTAAAATATATTTTATTAATTTATTCATATTATATCTCAATTGTTATCCCATCCCTTGTATCTTCTCATTCTTCCCACTCTCCCATTTTCCTCTTACTCCCCTTCCCTATGACTGTGGATGAGGGGGACATCTTCCCCCTTTATATGATCATAGGGTATCAAGCCTCTTCTTGGTAGCCTGCTATCCTTCCTCTGAGTGCCACCAGGCCTCCCCATCCAGGGGATATGGTCAAATATGGGGCACCAGAGTTTGTGTGAAAGTCAGTCCCCTCTCTCCACTCAACTGTGGAGAATGTCCTGTCCAAGGCTAGATCTGGGAAGAGGTTAGAAGTTTATTGCACGTATTGTCCTTGGCTGGTGCCACAGTTTGAGGAGGACCTATTAAAATCCCAAAATTTGTGGACAAATGTAACCCACTTTTTAATTGGACTATTTGGTTTGGCAGGAGGAGTTAGGAACTCCATTGGGAGACCATTAAGGCTGGCGAATCTGGACACAAGGGAGCTTGAACTAACTGATGCATCAACCAAGGACAATGCATGCAGAGAAACTAGACTCCCTGTTCATATGTAGCCAGTGGTCAGCTAACACTCCACATGGGGTGGAGAAGGGGACTACTGCTCAACCTCTGACATGCACTCACTGCCCCTTGGCAGTGCAGCCTTGCAGGTACACAAGGAAGGGATGTAGTCTATCCTGATGAGACCTGATGGACTGTGGCCAGAATGTTGGGGAGGATGGCCCACCCATGTCGCAAGCCTGGAGGAGGGGAATGGAGTGGAAGAGGAAAGGAGGGTGGTAACAATTGTGTTGTAATGTGAAAATATTATAATAAAAAGAAAAAAAAACACCTGTAATTGAAAGTAGCTCTTCTTTCAAATGGAAGGTGTGTGTGTGTGTGTGTGTGTGTGTGTGTGTGTGTGTGTTAAGCAAAGTCCAAAAATATTGTGTTTAACTTAACATATGCAAATGTAACCCATAATAGAGGACAATAAGGTGGTGGAATATAACAGCAGACCCATATCTCAAAAATTCTCTGCCCACTTATTTGGAGGTTACCATAGGCAAGTTATTTTCCATCCCATCCTCAGTGTGCTCATTCATGAGCACTCACAGTGGTGCATTAAAAAAGTGATGTGAAGACACAGTATTAAAACAAATCGAGGTCTTCTAGCACAGACCATAAAATACTAGTTTTGATCCTTACATGTTAAGCACAACAAGGATTAAAATATAGGCATTGGTATAAATATTTCCAGTATACAATGTGGAGCTTAATAAATTTTCCACTTTAGAAAAGAAGTTTTGATGTGTGTTATGAGATTGGATGTACAGATTAAACATTCAAAAATAAATCTGTTTCTCTAGTATTAGCTCTGTAACACCTCTCTTTACATTATTAAACATTCATGGGCATTTAAGAATTGTACAATATCTTCATTTTCACAAACATTTGCTGCTCGTATTGGGCCACACACTTAGACAGGTTACTAGCTTTGCATATGTATGGTGCTATTTATAAGTAGACCTTAGTAGTCCGCAGTTGGCTTTCCAAACTTCCTTACGTCTCCAGTCAGAAGTAAATTCTTTGTTACTTCTTTTTCACTAGGTACAAAATAGGGATGAACAAAATGGAAGGGATCCCAGAATGCATATGTAGAAATCACCTCTAGTAGAAGACTATTTCTTGTGGATGGAAACTTGTTTTTAGTCTTGTGTAGTTACTTCTTTCGTTCTAATTGTGTTGGACCCCACAGAGGTTTTCATACATGTTTTGTTTGTTTGACCATACCAACAGCCACTTACTTCCACAACCCCCTCTTTCTTTGCTATACATTTTACACCTCACATTTACCCCTTCTACATTTCGGTATTGTCTTTTCCAACTACTGTTCTTAGAGACTCTTTTTTTTCCCTTCAGTCACTTAAGCTCATTTCTAGTTTCCTGGTCTTTAACTACATTTTATCTCAACAGGACACACAAACTTAATCATTAGGACAAGGATTTAGGTATTAAAGACAATATGTAATAATTGTTTTCAGAGCCTAAGTAATCTTATTTTAAGAATAATATTTCTAATGCCAACTTTTTTAAACATAATATTTTAAAATAACATTCATAAAACCAAATTTCCAGAAATTTTTACGGTTTTATTTTATTTATAGATGAATACATTTCTCATTGTATAATACCACAGTTTTATAATCAATCCATTGGTTTAACATATAGGCAGTTTGCCAAAATATCAAACACTGTACAAGAGTCTCCTTAATAGAAGGACGGCAAGTCCTTTGGTTCCTAGCCTAAGAATGGTGTACATGAGTCACATGCTAACCGTGATTTTTTGATAAACCTCCACAAATTGATCCCCATAATGACTAAACTATCACTCACTTCCTCCAACAGTGTTTGGGGGTTCATTCTTTTCTGTAACACCGTTACAAACATTTGTTTTCTTGATTGTAAGGATACAAGTTGTCACTGGGTTTAGCTACTTCTTATAGAAACCGTTAAAACAACATTCTACCATTCTTCATTATTCGTCCAGTATCTAAGAAGTACTGTGATGCTTTCAGTTAGGTGTGGTGGAGTTATGACAGAATAATAGGCATAGAAGGTTCAAGTCTAAGTACCTCAAAAAACTCAAAGAAGCGGCCGAGAAGCAAAAAGCATCTTTCCAGAGTTGACTATAGATAATACTCTGCAGTGCAGTGTTTGCAGAACAACCACAGGCCGATGCTAATTTGTAGAAGAAATGAGTAGCAATCTTCACATAGATGTTTCTTCCTGTCCAATGAGAAAGCAAACATACCAGCTAGGACACAGACCTGAACTAAAAATGATAGTGTGCAGCCAAAAGCAGATTTGTGAAAGACGTGGCTCGAATTAGAGTAATGGACATCACACCTTGGCTTTTCATCATATCTCAAGAGAAAATTAAAATTGGCATTTAAAATAAAGATCATGTTATCCACATATATGGGAAATGATCTACTATATGGTACATGATATTGTAGGTAACATTATAGATTATAGAACATAACTAACATTAACAGTATTTCTTCTGACTTGGAGATATTTATATGATATATATTAATATTACAAAGTAACTAATTGTTTTATTTAGTTTTCAACAGAAAGAGCTATTTGTTTTGAATTTTATTAAATAGACATAGTGACAGGTGATAACTTTTCATTGTAATTATCACTAAATATACCTGTAAAAGATGTTTTTTTTACTATAGTCTTCCTTTTTCATACTGCCTTACTTTTAATTAGGGGAATACTTACCCTTAAAAAAAGTAAAACACTTTATAGGATCCCTATTTTATTTAACATGGCTCCTCACAGTTCCACTTCTGCGCTCTGGAACATCTCTTGAAATATCTGCCACGGGCACCCTTTAAGTACAATGTCATTTTTCTATTCTAGTCAGTCTTGCAAATTGGGCCCTTTTATGTCTTACTCTTTCATATATGAAACTTTTTCTCATGAATTTTTTCACTTCCTTGAAACAATGTTACTTCTAGCCAATCTTTCTTTTAAAAGTGAAATGACACTTCCGATAAATTATGGTGGAGTTGAAAAGCTTTTGTAAGTGCCTTGTATCATTCCCATTCCTAAAGAATTTTGCTAAATATTTGATACCACTTTCACACAATATGAACTAACGTGAAGAAGGTCTCTAACTCTTCATATGAGAACATGCTCCACATAGCTTTTAAATACTTGTACAGGAAAAGATTGTGTCTAACACTGATGAAATAAATTACTTCAATAGCAGTAAACAATAATCTGACTAGTCAAAGAATTCACTAATTGATTAATATGGATAGATTAAAAAGTAATGAATGCATTCCATAGCATGTAGCCAATAATTTTTTAAAAAGCTTGGAGAAACAAAACATTGTTAAAGCCTTGTTGATATACTAAACACACCCTTGTAAACACCTGGACTTAGAAGAGGACCAATGCGCTAGGGATGCCTCACTGCATTTCTAGTGTTGACAAGGTTGTTTTTCTTTATTTTATTTCTCTTCCTTTTAGTGCCTTTTGTCTGGATTGTATATATTAACTAATACCTTAGCTGGCTGCTTGTGCTTCTGCAAGGGAAATTCTGAAATTAGGCAATTTATTTAAAAAGGAAATTTGTTTTCTCACTGCGCTGGGGGCTAAGAAGGCCAAGTTGAAGGTACAAGTAGATTTATTATATGAGGAAATGACCAGTAACCATTCTCAAGGTCATCTGAAATGAATGTCTTATTAAGGCCAAAAAGCGTAGGAAACTAAACCAATTCCTTCTAATACTCGCTTTAAGGCACAGATCTGTTTAGGAAGACATTTTCACAGCACAACCACTTCCCATTAGTCCCTAGCTCTTAATAATATCAAATTGGGATTAAAGTTTCAAGATAGATTTTGGATGGGGAACAATCAAACCATAATAATTTTAAACTTGTGGGCTGGAGAGGTGGATTAGCAGTTAAGAGCACCTGAATATCTTCTAAGGGACTCCAATTGATTCATACAAGGCAGCTTGAGTTCCAATGGATACATTTTCCTCTTTTGGCCTCAGTGAGTATCATATACTCACATGATGCCCCAAGATATATGCAGGCAAAACACCCATACACATTTGTAAATAGTCATATTTAAACAGTCTTATTACCATAATTGTGTTATATATATTTATGTATCTATGTGTGTATCTATGTGTGTGTGTGTGTGTGTGTGTGTGTGT
>OU015747.1:10322058-10347435 GCA_907169655.1 Acomys percivali | reverse complement strand
GATTTCATTATTATTATTCCTGCTAGCTTTGACACAAAGTTCACAGCATTTCATACAGCTGTCTTTTAAAATGTGTACTCTAAGCTTAAAATATTTATTGAAATCTTTGCTCTTCTGGCTAATAAAAAAGATGGTGTTGTTTACATAGCATGTAAGGGACCCATTCAGTGTAGAATTTAAGACTTGGAAATCCATTCTTAAAGGGAGCATTGCATTCTCCTATGATATGCTGTAACGACTGCTAATGAATAGCATCAGTCCAGCTGCTTACTGTGAAATTGCCACTCTTGTGCCATGCCTACAATAAACTAAGGAACACAAAGACCGTCATTAAAGCTGAACAGAAATTCTATTTTTGATTGATCCAATCTATCTAATAGCAGCTATGTAGCAAAGTAAACATCATTAGTGAGCTTTTCAAACTATATTTACACTTTTTCTACCTTTTCCCCACCCCATTTCACAGAGTTTCGGAGGACCAGTTTACTCTTATATTTAAATTGTCAATCTATAATTCACTGGGCCATTAGCATCCAGAGGACATGTGCAGGGCATTTAGCATTTGCTATCACACTCTAAAATCACAGTGAAAGAGAAATGGAAAAGGAGAATGTTCCCATTAGAAGGAATTATGCAATGCTCGTAGAGTCTTTGGATTGTGAGGATCCATTAGTAATAAGATACATGTAACCATTTGAATTAACCAACAGAGAGCCAAGATATTATAGGAAGTCCTCAATGAATTTGGTTTGTGGAATCTTTTATTGGTTTAATTTTCTAAAGTCTTTTTAAAAATATAATGCAGGTAACCTCTCACTGTCTTTTGATAAATTGAATGGCAGGTATCACCTCCAATCATCTTGAGATTTTCTTGAGATTGTTTGCCCCACTAGAGTTCTGTTCCACATAACTGTTAGTAAACTATTCAAAACTATAGATTTATAGTTTTATTTCCCATTTCTATGTCTGATTCTATGCATTAGTTTCTAAAACATGGCAGTATACAGTGAGTATGCATGTGGCAGGGGAGCTGCAATTGTTGTGTGTGCACATATGCATGTATCTAGGTCTGTATTTGGGTGTGTGAGTGCAGGTGCATTTTCCACTGAAGGTGTAAGAAAATCATAGAATGAATTCAATTGTGGGTTCTTGCCTTCTTGTTGTGATATGACCACTTTGTTGTAGGATTGTCCTCCAGATACTGTTGGTGCTTCTGGTGATTTTCGCATCTATTACTCCCAAATCACATTAGGAGCACTTTGCTTACTTAGATTTGCTTCCATGTCTGGTTTTTACATCAGTTCCAGGGATTCTATGTAAGGCCTCATGCTTATGTACAAGGACTCTACTCACTGAACCATCTTGCCTATTATTTTGTTGTTTTATATTTTTATATTCGCAGCTGTTGTTGGCACTTTTTATTGCTGCCTCTTTTATTTCAGAATCTGTTCTCTTTGGTCATCTCTTGTCTTATTACTCCATACACTTTGCCTAGGTAATATACTTTATTAATACTAAAATTGTCAGCATAATGATTTTGATCTATATTTTAAGCTTTATATTCTTAGTTTTAAACAATCAACTGAGAACCCATTAAGAAAATTCACACACACACACACACACACACACACACACACACACACACACTCACACACACACACACAGACACAAGCCCTAACACCATTTTCCATTATCCTTGACTCCCCCATCTTTATTTTTTTCTCATTCATGATCATTTAGAAACAATGTGAAGCATCCAGGACTATTAGGAAATCTTGGTCACATTACTGATTCCTCCTGTTTTTCAGTTCTCTCCATCTACGTGCCAAGTAAGTCACTAAATCAATAAGAATCTTCTGTGTTACTCCATACAATACAAAAACCCATTTACCCCTCATCTTGTAAAAGATCAACAGTGACTTAGTCCATGATAGCAGAAGAGCACACCTACTGTCTTGGTCCAGCCTCGCTATAACTCAGGCCATATCATGCATCTAAACCTTGCCTCTCGCTTTGATATTTGTATTTTACTGTAACAGTTCAAGGCCTTGCTATCTCCCAACTCCCTTAGGACATAATTCTAATAAATTCTTATGGATTTTAAGGTTCTGCCCTAGTTTACCTTCTTATATTTTACTATTTTTAGTTTTACAGTGCACAAGTCAGGCATAACTTAATTTCTGCCAGAAAAACTTTCATTTTATGGCCCTAGTATTTGACAGCCATATTCAAGTGGAGCACTTGGAGCTTTTCAATCTTTCATTTATTTGCATGTTTACTAAATCTTTGAGTATACAGATAACTCTCCTAAAGTCCTAATAAGTTACAGGGACTAAAATAACTATGTTTTCTATATATCTGATTTCCCAACCTGTTGGATTTCAACTAGCACAATATGTGACACCATTCCTGAATGTTTCTAGGTTTTTTGGAGTGACAAATAATCATGGTTGTAATTTTCATGGGAATTGGAATGACCACAGAAGTGAATCAGTGAGCAATACATGACGGATTATGCAGATTGAGGTAGTACTTGTATAAGGACGCTTTTGAACCTGGACAATACCTTTGTATGAGTCCTGCCTGGACTGAACAAAACAAATAGCATCCGAACCCAGGCATTCATCACTTCCTCCTTCCCAACTTCACATTCATCATCCCAATAAATATATGCTAGCATGCAGATATGCATGCACGAATATGTATTGCCATCATAACAGGCTTGGTAGTATTTGTTCAATACTTTTTCTATAGATTATCTTTTTCCCATGAGTTATGTTTTAGTATTTTATTCTGCTCTGATCCTATAGATCTTATATTTAAAAGTGATAACTCCTCCTTATATAACTGTTTTTCTTTGTCATCATATATATGCATGTATGTGTCATTATCTATGTCATCATAAACATATGACACACATACAAATATATTGTTGTATCATATATAGTGTATATATATGACTATATATGTAAATATGATATATGATTTTAGACTTCTCAATGTGATGTAAAATCAGGAAAAGTCCAGTTTTACTTTCTTTCAAGATGTAAAGATATGATGTTGTATTGTCTTTGCAAATCTCTGTTATGCCAGAGATAATGCATTTAAGTTCAACTGCCATGGGTTTATCAGTTTTAACATTACCTTAATATGTAACATAATCACGTAAGAGGCATTGTTATTAGTTTTAATATGTGAATGATTACATTGAAACAAAGTATGAGATCTTAAAACATGACACTATCTGTAATGGCAATATTAATTTCCAGAGCTACCATTCTTTTCTCTTTATCACAGTTGCATAAACATACAGTGAGGTCAAATGGACTAACGTTGAGTGTGACCTATTTTGGGGGAAGATTGATTCTCTTCATTGATTTTTCATACGTATTTTCATATATCAAAGTCCAGTTTTTCTATGGAATAATCATCTGTAGTAGATATAAGAAATTGGTTACTAAATTCAGAGTATAAGAGCATTTTGATATTCTAGGTCAATCGTCACTTATAAATGACTGTTCATGTATGTATGGGATAAAACTTTCAGTCTGGCATTTATTAAACTTCTGTAAACTTTAGAAAGAAAACAGTTGCATCATTCCACAGCAGTGACTTCATAATAAACATCTACGCCACAACAGTTTTAGAGCTATAACCGAGGATACTTTTATAAACACTAGTAAAATTATCACTCAGCAGTTGACAATATAGATGGTTGTTTATGATCATGACAGTCAATCATTGTCCTTATTCAACACTTTTCTCTATTTCGTTTTGCTCCCAGAAGGAAGTTTGAAAACATAGTGGTATAGTTTTGTCTTCCACAAGCATAAGAACAAGATAGCTATGATTTCATATGTATATTCTAGGTGTGTACGGAAACATCTGCAATTTATAGAATATCCCTCACAACAAAGAATTATCAAACTCAAAATTGCAACACTGACAAGGCTGAGAAACATTTTCACATGCCATTGACACGTCAATTACTTTAGACATCAGAAGCTATTATATTCCTGGCCACAAGAAAAAACCCCATATTTACCAAATTTATCATGTATATTATTTCATATTTTAGTCTTTACTGACATCTCTACATTATTTCTTGCCACATGACTCCCTGATTTTGAATTATTCACCAAATGCATAAGCTATATATGTATTTAGCAACATAAGCTAAGACACATAGGTGATACCTTCCAACTAAAAATGTCTTTCTCATGGAAATGGATCAATTAATAAAATGTTTGCCACATATACATGAGGACAAGTGTTTTGATTTTAACAAGCATGTAAAATGTTGAGTACGATAAAATGTGCCCATTTTTGTACTGCTTGGGAGACACACATAGTGATCCCTAATAAATCAACTTAACCAAATCATTGAGTTACACATTCATAGAGAGATCATTTTAAAAAATCAGGTTAAGAGTGACAAAGAGCTTTGACATCACTCTCAAGCTTATATATGCAGGGAAGAGTGTAAGTACTCTCACACATGTGAATATTCATGCAAGCCTTCTATTGTAAATAAAAAACAAAATTCAAAACACCAAGAGAGATGTCCAAGCTTACTAAAATAGCCCAGCATTCACCACCTGGGTCTCTCTTTTCTTAGTGTATTCACCAGGGATTTGGGATGGCTCCATCATCATAAGGAGTTCCAGTCTAAAGGAGTTCTTGTGTCACTGAGGCTAGAAAAAGAATGTGAAGCAACATATACCTAGCTATGATTTCCTCTGTACCTAGTATGACATCTATCTTCATCCACATTGATCACATATGCTTGGCCAAACAAGTAGAAGATTCTTGTCTAAGTTCAAAGGTATTTTTTTTTCTTAAAGAAAAAGAAGAAAATCTCAATAACAGTTCTACCTTATCTATCTCATACTCTTTTCCTTATTTCCAGTCCAAACTCATGTTTAACATTTTATTTTTATTGGATAAGTCACATTGTAGCCTAAGCCATTTTGGTTTACTTACCCATGCTCTTGTTTGATCGCCTTTCTTTTGAGATCTTGTCATAATTTGAAGAACTATTTGACAACATCCACACCATGGAACACCCATCATTGGCTCTTTTGTCTTTTTGAATTATGTCTATAAAACAGATTAGGTCTTACTGTAGTTAGGTAATTTGCAGGCATTAACTGATTTATTTAATTTTTTCTCATGACAGAAAATTTGATTTATCTGTATTAGGTAATAAAGTATATGGCAGACAGGAGAGAGCTACTTAGCCCTAGCTGGCCTAGGACTCACTCTGCTGTAGAACGGCCTCAAACACTTGACACTTCTCTTGCTTTAGTCTCCAATGTGGTTGGATTACAAGCTTGTGCCAACACACTAATCTTAGAGATCTTCTTGCCTCTGTAGGCAAGTTTCACATGTGCCTCTTCATTATATGAAGAAATAGCATCCCTGTCTGTATCACATCATGAAGTGTCATATGAAACACAAAAGTCACTCACCTGTCAGAGGTCATGGATAGGGGAATACAATGGACAGAGGAGGGAAGGTGGGAACGGGAAGATAAGAGTGAGTTGATTACAATCAGATGTAATGTGAATACATTATAATAATAATTAAAAAATTTTAAAGTCATCCTTTATAGATTATTTAAATTATTTCCATCTTAAGGGAATTTTTGTGTGTAGGGGTATTTATTCATTTATTTTGGTTTTACTTTTTGAGACAGGGTTTCACTGTGTGGCCTTGGCTGTCCTGACCCGTCTCGAACTCACAGCGATCTGCCTGTCTCAGGCTCACAGAGTACTGGGATTACAAGAGTATACCACAATGCCTGGCTTCCATTTTTAAGTTCTCGATGCCATATTGTTTTTTTTTTTTTTAATTACATTGCAAGGTAAAAAATACAGGTTAAAATCACAGTCAAATTCTTTTTCAACTTCCTTGCTTTTGAGGAACTTTGGAGCCTTCACTTTTAAGTGCAAACATCTCTCCGGATCACTTGAAGGAAAAAAAAAAAAAAAAAGATCATTAGTTGAACCTAATCATGAAATCTAAAACTGAATGAGTAATAATTTCAATTCTTCTCAAAAAGATGAAGCTTCTTTTTACATAATTTTGAAAAATATTTACTTCATCAGCATGGCAGACGTAGACTTGACTTACTAATAAACCAAAACTCTCCCGTCAGTAAGAATAGTCATATAACTCCATTTAGAGCAAAGTTCACTAGACTCAGTGGATTTCAATTCTTACTCCTGTCTTATCATGTTTGCTCAGGTGACTCTAACTTATGGAGTCTTTTCGCAGGATATATATATTTTTTTGCTTTGTTTTGTTTTGTTTTGTTTTTACATAAAAGCATACATAATAATGGTTCTCTGATTCACCCCAGTTACAAGAATCAGATATTTATTTGATCTAATATCTTATGTTGTTCTGAAAAGAACACTAGATAGTAATTTAGTTTCATGGCTCATAACTTAGAATATATTTTCTGGAGATGGCACAGCTATTCCTGATTAGTTTCCAAATAATATTATTTTTACTATGTTTACAAAACTAAGAGAAAAGTAAATTTTAATGTAATTTTAAAGAATTTAGGTAAATGAAACTTATATGATAATTCTATAATTCAAAAATTCTGATGGTACTTACTTTTAATAAATTGACCCTATATTTTTAAAGTTATTTATTATTAAATAAGGACTATATTTCAATGTTTGGTTTATATGTTTATGACAGCATCTTGCTACCCTAGGTTGGCCTCAAACTACATATTTTTTGGCTTTAGCTTCTTGAGTGCTGGGATTTTAACACAACACACCCAACTCCTAAATATTGAATTTTGACCTTACTCCAATAAGTGATACGCAGTTCAGTCCTCTCTTAAGAATCCATGGCTGCGAAATGAACCATTGCTTCTCATCAGCAGGATGAGAAGCAGGAAGAGAGAAATTGACAAGCACAGCATGCCGTGCTCTTTACAAGGCTGCAGGGATTGGCTGAATTCCAATTTGTGTTGCCCATACACTCACTGGAACACGGTCAAACTCCCAGTGGCCAGCCCCTCAAAGAAAACTGTACCACCTCCAGAGCCATCGATTGTGGAGAGCCACACTTCTGCATCCTTACCACAATTTTTCAAGAGTTCTTTTCAGCCTATCAAGTCTCATCTGTATCAGCTGTACCTTCTTCCCCTGTAGCCTGTCATGGCCGTCTTGCAAGGAGGAAGTGATCTAAGTTCCGTGGCCAGAGTACATGCCTGAAGTGCTCCCTAGTGGCTTTCTGTTTAGGTTATTACTTTTTGTGGGGTTTAGGGGGAGGTGGGGATGGCGCTCTGCTTGTCACAGAAGCCGTCTATTTCCCTCGGTCAACTGCATGTGTTTTGTTATCGATACAACTGCAGAAGTAGTCTCCTCACCCTTTACAGTCAGCAGGAGCACAGACCATAGACTTCCGCATAGTGTTTGGCAGCCAAATGGATAAAGGACATCGACAGTATCTATCTGGAATCAACATGTGCCAGAGACCTCAGCATGTCAGTACATGCCAATGGTGTCAGTACAGATCACGGACATCAATGGGGCTCTCTTCCACAACACAGGCCAAGCACATCAATGTGGTCTCAGTCTGGAGCACAGACCACAGAGATCCATATTAAGAGGATTTTCAACCTACCATATTTTCATTTTCCAATGAAACTGGAATCCTCTCCCATAAAAATCAAAGGACATCTAAATGCAACTAAAAGACCACAGTGATCAGAAGAATTCTAGGACTGAATTGTGCCTCCAAAGAATACTGTGCTTAGATAACTAAAGGAAATTTAATAAATATCGTGGTATTGATATTTTGTAAGACATATCCATTTCTGAAATCCCAAATAATTTATAGTCAAGAGATCTCTCCTGTTTCCTCTTAAGCCTTTGGCATAGGAAGAAAAACTTATCAGATTTTTTTTTTTTTTTTTTTTTTGGTTTGTTTTCTAAACTTGACAGGCTTCACAGGGGTCTGAAGCAGGAGGCCGACTTTGGAGTGGGATTTCAAAACATTTTTATTAAATACAATGCTTGTTCAAATGTATCCCAAGTTCCTTATGAATGTAACTCCTCAGTAAATATTAAACAATCAATAAACTGTTAACTTTTTCTCTTTCTCTTCTCTCCCGTGAATCAGATGCAAGGGTTCCTTGAACCTTCCTCTCAGAAGCTACAGGTTTGGGCGCTCTTTTCATTTGGAAGTCTTTGCCAACTGCCTTTTATCAAAAGCTGGAAAACCTGCAGAGACGTACTTGTGAGTTTTCTTACAACAGTACAAATATCAAATGCTGTTCTTTACTCTAAGGTGTCTCTGGTTTAGCTCTCCATCCTTCATATTCCCTGCAGATAATATCCCATTACAGAGAGCTTATTATCTCATATCATTCTTATTAACTTAAATATGCTGTTAGGGAGGCTAAAAGAAAGGGGACATGGATGGAGTTATTTTTTCAATTTGTGTCATTTGGAATAAAATTGTAATAGAGAAAATGGTAGTGCTCTGACATGATACTATATTAATTTTTCAATGAATGTGGTAAATTACACTTTGAAACAAATTGCTTTTTAAATACGTTATTTATTATGCACTTATATTTTACTTTTGTTTTTACTTGAAGAGTAAATCACATTAGAGTGGGCAATTTTTTTTTAAAAGGATAAAGAAAAAGCATTTAAGCTTCTATGTTACATAGTTATTGCCATATAATTATTCTTTTTGTTTTGTTTTTGTTTGTATTTAATATTTTAAAAACATAATTAATATTCTAACTAGTAGGCCACACAAATATATATGTCTGGTGAGTATAGCCCTCCAGTCACAATTCGATTATTATTAACTTAGAAGCTGCAAATAGCTTAGTATAAACATTACAGGAATAACAATGTAGGGAAATTGAGATACGAGGAAAATATAAATTTTTATTTCACTGTTTCTATGTTAAAAATAATAATAGTATTTGTTGTAGGACTTTACATTTTTGACATTGAAATACATACTAAATGATGTACAGATTATTACACATACTAAAGTATGCAGTCTCTAACACTGTACCCAATGATACTTCGGAGTCTGACATTTAAGTTCAGTGATAACCCTGTTTCTTGGAATTTGGACTGATTTTGATATTTCCTAATGTACATACAGGCACAAAAAGATAGATACCAATTCTGAAATTAGGCAGCAAAGAAAAGGACACTGGATTCTGACATAGACCTTTTTTTGCTTTCTCTGAGAGCTGGTGGAAGCCAGCAGCCATGCTGTTGAGACATCTAGAGACAGGACTGTGTCACGGAACTGTATCTCCAGCTGAAAATTCACAGAGATTTGCTTTGTCAGAGCCGATGAGTGGAGACTTGGCAGTTTCCATTTCCACATCAACCCCTGGGATGGTGACTGCACTGTGATAGTTAACTTCATGCTTAACTCATCATTGAATCCTAAAGTAGTCAAACAGTACCCTAGATGTTTAAGAGCGATTTCCCTCCTTTGGTTTATTTATTTGCTACTTCTTAAAAAACATGCTAACATTCAAATCAATTGACTATGAGAAAAGCAGATCACTCAGTCTTTCAGTTAAAAGCCTTAAAGAATAAATCCTGTTTTTCTAAAGTAAGAAGAAATTCTCCCAGAATTTGAATTTGCTGAATGAGTTACTCCATGTCTGTCCAGTTCAATCAAACTAAAGTCTTTTTTTTTTTTCTGTTTGCGTGTACACATAGTGTTGACCTATCACATCGGTGTATTCAAAGAAGCTTGGATTTAGAAAAGTGCAGTGAGGCCCACAGTATTTGCATCAGTATTGAACCTTGCTTGACCTTCTGGTTGAGATCAAGTTCAGTACTGAATATATGCTTTTTCATCTCATTAATGCTCCAGTTAGCATATCAATTATTTATACATAGCATTTATATTTCTATAGTGGCATGTGTCAATTAATATAGAAATGATAACAGTAGGTTATTTTTAAGGTGTATGTAAAGACAATATAGTACAGGAGGCAGAGGCAGGAGGATCATTGTGAGTTTGAGTCCAACCTGGTCTACAAAGCAAATCTAGGACAGCCAAGGCTACACAGAGAAACCCTGTCTCAGAAAACCAAAAACACCCCAAAACAAAAAGACAACACAGTATAAACCTACATGACTTAATAAATTTCAAGGCGGTTTGGGAGTAGTCCCATATAGTTGACACACATACACACACATAGACTCTTTTTTGTTTATTTTTAATTTCTCTGGAAAATTCTCAAAGAACAGAGGTCCCATATGACAGACTAACAGGATGTTGATAACATGAAGTTGCAGCAGCCAGCCAAGTTGCACCTGGATTTCTGATCCAAAAGAAAATGTGATATTCTAAGTGTTTTCAGCTTTATCTGCCAATTTCTATAGTAATGTGTTACATAGAGAGAAATAGTTAGCACATTTATGCTTATATGAATGTATAGCTCCAGATTAGTTTTCTAAATGTTTACTCTTTTCATTCTTTTTAAAAATTAAACCATAATTGCATGATATTTCCCTTTCCCTTTCCTCCTCCTAACCTTTCATGTTCCCTGATCTTGCTCACGTGCAAATTCATGCTCATGATATTTTTATCTGTTATTTCAAACTTATGTCCTGACAAATATTTTATTCTTTTTTGTTGGGAAAGTATAGGATCAAACTATACCTTCCTTTAGTGTTTGTAACTTGGGCCAAGACCTAGCAATATAGATTATCAATTTAGTGTGATTATTTTCTTATACAAAGTAAAATTATATTGAAAATGGAAGAAACTTTCTTTTTCAAAATTTCATGAATGAATATAGTGAAATAAGGTCTTATCTACTCCCCATTTTCTCCACTGACACTGAGGTCATTTGGATGATAATAGTTGCGTTCAAGACTTTGAGATTGTAGAGATGCCAGAATCATGGAGTGTTTGTCAAGGACAGCGTCACACAGGAAGTGGAAACATCCACAATGACAAGATTTATGTTCTAGTTAACAAAGCCAAAGGTGTAGTTATCTAAGTCCTGTGATACCTGACATGGGTTTACAGGATTTGGATTTTGTCTTGTTGTGTTTCAATATTCCACTGGTCCTATATTTTCTCAATATGCCTTAGTTTCTGATTTTGGAATGGCAGTGCCTATTATGGGTTATTATGTGTTGGAAGTTACTGGTGTCTCTGCAACCTCTACAGACAGCAAATTAACAATCTATGAAAGGAAAGAAGGTTTTTCGATTTAACACTACTGAGTAACCAGTGTTGCTTACTTAGAGAATAAGACCCACAGGATAATTTGGTGAAAATTCTTTGTGCACAATAAATCTTAGGATATAAATACGTTATAATCTTTGTAAAGCACATGTGACAACGTCCATAAAGATGAGTTCTACAGATTGACTACATGTGATACCTTCCATAAAGATAGAGTCTATTGATTGGCAAGCTCAGGACAAAGATTTTGGGGAGAAACACAGATAGTGCAAAGATCCCCAGGCTATTAACATTATCATTTAAATGTCTTCTGGACAGATGACACATTACCCATCCCTTTCATTGAATGAACAACCTGTGTGTTTAACATCCCTGTTTTTTGTAGTGATTATCTATGAATAGAAAGATGTCAATGCCTCCTACAGAAAGCATACATTTTGTTCTTGATTTTACAAGGGATAACAATTAAGAGATTGCCTTGAGTATCAGCATTAACGTTGACTCTTGGATGTTTAAAATTTAGTCAGGCTACAAGACTATGGAGACTTTGAAAATGAATTAGTTGTACATTCCATTATCATAGGGTTATAAACCAATGAAACAAGGAAATGGAATGTGGCAGTTTGAATGAGGATGGGCCTGTAGCCTCACATGTTTGAGTATTTGGTCCCCCATTGGTAGAACAGTTTATAAAGGATCAAGAGGTGTGGATTTCGTTGAAGAGGTGTGTCATGAGGTGGCCTTATGGTGTTTCAGACTCACACCTTTCCCGGTATTCTGTCTGTCTCTGTCTTTCTTTCTGTCTCTTTGCCTCTCTGTCTCTCTATTGTTCTGTCTGTCTCTGGTTCTCTGTTCTCTGTTCTCTTCTTCTTCTTCTTCTTCTTCTTCTTCTTCTTCTTCTTCTTCTTCTTCTTCTTCTTCTTCTTCTTCTTCTTCTTCTTTTCTCTCTCTCTCTCTCTCTCTCTCTCTCTCTCTCTCTCTCTCTCTCTCCCCCTTCCTCCCTCCCTCCGTCCTTCCCTCCCTCTGTCCTTCCCTCCCTCCCTCCTTATTACTTGTAAATCAATATGTGAGCTCTCAGGAGCTCATGATGTCATGCTTTCATTTGGCCTTCATGACCTCTACTCCTCTGAAATTGTGAGTTCAAATTAACATTTTCTTTTTTTTATAAGTTATCTGGGTAATTGGACTGTGTTACAGCTCTAAAAAAGTAACAAATAAAAAATCCCCAACAATGTACACACACATACACTCACACACAAGATCATGCCAGTGTGTACCTATGACTGTGTGTCTGTGTGTCTATGTGTCTGTGTGTCTGTGTCTCTCTGTGTGAATCCACTTATTCTTATTAGTACTTCCAACACATGAATAAGAGTATAACGTTTTGCTGAATCATGTATAACCCCTCAGTAATTATACCAATAAAGAGGAATGAGTATCTAAACCTTAGCAGCTATAAACTACCAGTAGGTCCTCAATAAGGGTTGGGCCCTAGAAAACACGACACAATTTATGTTGAATTTTGATTGGCTTGGTCCATTGCATGTTATATTTAAGTAGCCACAGTTTCTGTTGGGGTATAAGTGATTACCTACATCATATGCATAAAAACCCAAAACAAACACAAACAAAAACCCATACAGCATTTATTAGCTGCCTACACATGTTCTAACTTTCATGGTTAGTTTCAATGTGTATTTTTAGCAACTATATATTTAAATATTTTAAATCACTCAGCAATATCTTGATTAGTTTGAATTGTTATGAACTGTAACCAATAAGCACTAATGGTCTTTATCATACTTTGGATTCATTATTTTGCCTTCCCTCATTATAAAGTATGGACACTATACATAAAATATAGAATAAAGTGGCATGCACTGTCTTTTTAGATGTGACCTTTGAGAACTGATTCCTTTGTAGAACTGTGCTATTACCACTGTGGTGCACAGTAAAGTGTTTACTTGGTAATCATAACAATACGAGCCACAATTAGAATGACTCAAAGCATCTAAGCTTGTGAAGAAGCCTCAAAGTCATATGTTTATGCATTCATTCTGTCAATATTTTTGTATGGAATCAGTGAATGATATCAAGTATAGAGCTATAAGAAATTATTTAGAAGGTAATTAAAACACTTTTCATATAGTTCAGCATTTAATACTTTAAAATAGTACAGGATGCAAGCCTTGGGTCTGAGTAGGACTTTGCCTGTGGCCCTGGAATTCTTGAAAAGAGTCTCCAGAGAAAACACAGGCTGTTTGGTGTTCTTCAGAAATAGTCCTTAGTTTATGCTTGACCTATTTTGACATTACAGTGAAATAAAACTATGTACCAGTAATAATTGCAATTTGATTTGTGTCTGTTACTGGAATGGTGACATGAGGTAAGATAATCTCTTGAAATGTTGGAAAATATCAATGAAAAGCGACAGCTCTCAGAGACCCTTAGGTGTCAAGAACTCAGAGGAAACAATTGCTTGCTGTGAACTGTGTTGCTATGCAACACAGCTTTTCAGTAGGTTAAGTATATTCACTGAATATTTAACATCACAAATTTCAATTTATGGTAAATTTATCAGGTTGTAATCACATGGAAAGTAGATAAATATCTGTATTCTAAAATATCTCCTTACAAGTAAGTCTAGTGTTTTCTTTCAGGCTTACTTAGAAGTAGTCTAACTTTTCTATCCCTATCATTCATACCATTGTTCTTGTTGATTAATAAAAATAACCATTGAGGAGTGTGAGAGAAATATGTAGAAATCTTGATATGTTAGTCTCATAGAGACAAAATCTCTCCACTTAAACCCTCATCAGAAAAAAAAGTGGGTTTAAAAATTTTTTAAAACAAAATAAAACAAAACCCATGAATATTTTGAAGACACAGCATTAATAGTATCAAGGGAATTCAAACTTTTTAATTCCTTGAGGTGTGTTACAAAGATAATAATAGTATATATGGTACATATACCTATAGCTAGAAAATATGAACACAAAAACTTATGGTGTACATTTTACACCTAAACTATATCACATATGAACTTGCTGTCTGCCAGGCAATTATTTTTAGATTCAAGTGGGATAGTGTGCTTGATTAGTTGTGCAGTTCATTGTTTGCCACTCTGCTTGGTTAATATACAAAGGCATATCTTCCAGCCTGTCCTGTATCAGTTACCAGTAGAATTTCTTGTCATCTTTTATGTTTTATGCATCAAATGCTTTAGAACCCAAGCAGACAAGACAGATACCATCTAGAGCAATCCTGTCAGAAACACCATCATTTGCATGGACACACTCTGCAGTGTGGGTGTCAGTTCTACTTTGTTTTTTCTCTGCTCTCTATTTCACATATCCTTTTACTCAGTGTTTTTTGAGCACTTCAACTGCTCTCATCTTCAGGTGATGGAAAGGCTTATGTTGGAACATGTCTGGCAGCTGTGTCTACTTTCCCAAGACCCTTGAGGACTTGATTTATCAGCAGTTCGATTATTCTGCCTGACAAGTGATACCAAAAGAAAGATATTGAAAATTTGGGTACAACTGGATCATCATGATTAGGGAAGAGTAAATCGAATTACCTTTTAGTTAAAAATAACCAACTGCCTTATTTTTCAGTGTTTAAAGATGAAATCTTCTAAGTGAGAAACCTGGATTATTTCTTTACAGTATATCAACCTTATTTATTGAAAACCATTAGATGAATTAAATTTAGTATATTTGAAAGACTGTGTAAGAACATATTATACTCCAAATCACTGAAAGTACAGAGAGTTGCTACTAGAAAATATTTGCAGAAAATTTGCAATAAGAATTGAGGCACAGAAATGGCTACTTTGGTTATATCTTAGAGTCTACTTTTCAATCATATGTGAGCTGTTTGCAACTCATGATTGGCTGAAGGCTTAGGTACTGATCAACTACTGTGCTGGTTCATTTAATGTCAACTAGACGTAAGCAAGAGTCATCTGAGAAAATCCTCCATAAGGTCAGGCTGTAGTCATACCAGTAGGACATTTTCTTAATGTGCCTGAATGATTGAATGTGGAGAGGTAGTGTCACCCCCAGGCTGACAGTCTTGAATTCCTTGGAATAAACATAGTGTATTTCTTAGACTCCATCTTGGAAACTACCCCAAGCAGGAAAATGTACTTTTACAATGTTTCACTGAATATTGTTGTCTGAAGTAATAAAAAAGGAATGAAATGACTATTTCCATGGTAACATGACAGTATCAAACAGTGTAAGAAAGAACTCTCAGAACCTTACAAAAGCATCAATCTGATTTTGGAAGAGAATACATAAAGATGAATCTGCTTGTCCACCAATAGCTGGTGGCATATTAACTTACTGCTAGTAAACAAACAAACAAACAAACAATGTGTCACAACAGGTTTAAAAATATATCACTGTGCCCCAGCCAAGGCTGAAGGAGTGGCCTAAAGAAATCATGATAAGCAAATATGTGGGAGAGAGATGAAGGGAAATGAAGCCTGTCCTGGAGAGATGGGAGAGTAAGAGAGATGAAGGCTTTGCACACTGAAGAAAAGTGGAACTGGATATTCAATGGTGTGATGGACTGTGGGCTCAATTTTCTTAGCAAATATATTTTATTACAAACTTATTAACCAAGAGTACCTCACTGATAACCCGACTAAGCTAAACAATAAAAAAGAAGACTAAAGAATACAATAATGAAACTGTAAGGATATCAGTTCCGAGGAATGATTCTCCTGGTGTAATCAGCAGGATTTCTTTGGCTGGAACCTGGAGAACCAGAACCCGGAACCTCAGCCAGAGCCCAGAGCCTCAATTTCTTCCCTTGAGCTGGTCTCTCTAGGAACATCTCAGAATTCGTTCAAGGATGTTTTTCAGCTGATTAACAACCAATCTGCCCCACATGGTGGTTCAACTTCTAAGGGGATAAATATCACCTGCTCTCTCACAAGTCTTTTTCTCATCCCCCATTTATGATCTAAACAAAAAAACATGTTTATCTCTCCTTCAATGGACACCACTATGCATATCCTATTTGAATATGAGGAGACTGGGCAAGCACCTTGAAGCCATATTGATATCCTGGCCAGGGCAGCTACTGGGAGCCATGTCTCTGTCTATGTTTCTGCTGCAGCTGGTCTCTGTGTTGACATCTGTGGCCCTGGTTAGCATAAAAAGCCTTTTATTCAGAAATTCAGGGTTTGGGCTGCCACCTGAGGGAATATTGATGTCTGAGAGCCCCAGGGAGACATCGTGGCCTGAGTTGTATGAGGTAATGGTGACACAAACCCATGCTGCTGCTGGTGGCTATATCCAAGTCCATAGTCCTGATTCAGCTGGGACATTTGTCAAATGCCTGTATCCCTAGTTGCTGAAAGCCATTCAGAGGTCTCTTGATCTGGGCTGGTGTCTGAGAGCTGACCCTATCCCTTGCCTGAGTAGAATGGGAGAGATAGTTTTGGAGGCTTGGATTTGGTAAAGCTGACCCAGATAGCCTGAGTGCTGGAGACCTTGTAATACTCTTCACCTGCTGTGAGGTGGCACAGGTGAGAAAGAGATGCCCTTCCCCCACCTAATCCCCCATCCCTCACTGCCTGAAGCAGGCAGGAGAGCAAGCACTCACCTTGCCTGGACAGCACAGTATAATTGACCCTGGTGACAGGGGTGCTGGTGACTCAGGCCAGAGGATGTGAGCACTAGAGAGCTGGCTCTGTCACTAGTCTGCTGTGAAGAGGTCAGAATGAGGGAGAGCTAGCATCCCTTTCTAACTTGCTCTTCACCCACCTGTGGTAAGTGGGAGAACTAGCCCTAAGGTCATAAGAGCAGGAGAGCTGTCCCTGCCCCTGCAGCACTCAGCAGAGTGGCCCATGTATCTTCTCTAGGCAGCACAGTAGGCCTGGCCCTGGTGGCAAAAGTGCAGTTGAGCCACCCAGAGGGAATGAGCACTAGGAAGCAAGTGCTGACACTGGCAGGCTCCAGCACTGGATGAACTAACAGAGGTAGTTCGCCCTGGGGGTGTGTGGGTGTAGGGGAGTGTTGATCTGATCAACTTAGCTATTACCTAGGCACAGATCCAGGACTTTAAGTAGGGCCCAGCCCACATCTCTTTCCTATCTATGAACTGCTAGAGATTGTGAAGGACCGAAGCTGAAGGATCTCCTTGACACAGGGAAGCAACAAGATACATTTGAAGTGTCCTGGTGAGAATACAATATACATAGTATAACAGAAGCCAGAGGCCTCAAACAAGATCAGTGACTCGAAGCAATGAACATTTTCAAGAAGAGATATGTGGACAAAAAGGTGTACTCTGTTACATGATGTGACATGCTACAGCATCCATGATAAGACGCTTTTGCTTTGTTCTGTTTTTTTTTTTTTTTTTAAGTATTTTAGGGGGAAGTTGCGAGTGTGGAGAGCAGATATGAAGAGACAGGGACATGAATGGGATACGTCATTCACAAAGAATCAATAAAAACTTTTCAAAAAGTGTCCCAAAGTAAAATATTTATAAAGATTTATAAAGTTAATTTCAAAGTACAATTATACAAAGATTTGAAACAGAAATATTTTCTTATGTTGTCAGTATTCCTCACAGAGATAAGGGTCACACTACAAAGTATGGGATGCTTCACAGAAAGTTGTTAGTTATAGAGGCAGCAAAGACCTCCAAAGAAACAAAGACAACTGACATTGCCTTGTTTATCCATCATAACAATCATTTAATACTTTATTCCTGAAACCACCCCAAAGAGTTACAGACCATGAAGAAATCAAGTTGGTACTCAACAGGAAGATTCATACCTACTATAGAGCCTTAATAGAGCTGAATGCTTTTATTTACTATAGCAGGAAAAAAAAGGGGGAGAAATTAGTTTTAAAAGTACAGGAGACTTCCCACTACCTACCTGTCATAGTGCTCAGTGGATGGTAAACTACTACTTGTGTGGCAAGGTTAGCTCCTGGTATAAGAGTGGTCCTGCTGTTGTGAGATTGTTGAATTTGAGGGAACTGTGTGCTTGATAGTCTAATCCTAGAAAAAAATTTATGTTCGAAAATTCATAAGCCCTAGGGTATAAAGTGCAATTGATATTATGCCAAATGGTCATGATGTCAAATTGCCTTTGAAATATATATGAGTATATATATATATAGAACATGGCTGTTCTTAACATTGGCTAGAGAAACTTCTCTTAGCTGTAAGCAATAGTCAGTAGGGAAAATATAATTGGTCGAAGTATTGACAATAAGCCGGGTGTGATGCTCATACCTTTATTCCCAGCACTCGGAGGCAGAGGCAGTGGAGTGCTGTAAGGTTGAGGCCAGCCTGGTCTACAAAGCAATTCCAGGACAGCCAGGACTACACAGGGAAACTTTGCCTCGATGAAAAAAACAACAAACAAACAAACAAACAACAACAACAAAAGTATTGACAATAAGAGACTGACTACTCAGACCTGAAAATAGACATCTAAAAAAATCCGACCACCATTTAGGCTTAGGGAACATCGTTGTAGCAGAGGTATAAAAAATATTTGTAAGCTAGAGTATGAGGATGAGTGTTGGGAAATGCTATCTTATTACATAGATATTGCATTCGAGAATGCATAGGAGGGGTGGTTACCTGCATAACACCTACACTATATGAAACCAGCCAAGAAAGCCTAGATGATCTCCAGACCCCACCTCTTATGGAAGAATTGCTCATGGTGAATTGTTTGCTGTGGGTTATCCCATTTAATAGGTTTATTTATGGCTTTGGTAGAGAATCCCACAGCAATGCACCTGAGGGAGTACTAACCGAACTTGAGACTTTAAAAAAAATCAGACACATGAATTTAGGAAGGGATTATGTTGAGGGAAAAATGAGAAGAGTTGGAAGGTAAAATGGGTAGCAGAGGTAGTATTTTATTTTATACAGGTATAAAATTATTTAAATATTTGTATATTTAAAAACACCAAAGACAATCATCCTTCTGACAAAGAGTTAACAATGAAGATCTTCTAAATGATAGTGTTTTGTAAAATAAAAAGCATGAATTACAACATAAGTGTCTGATTTTCTAATTCAACGATAGGAAATGCTACCGGATGTGGTCATCCAGTTATTTGGTGGCAGAGAAAATCTTAGTCACTTGCACTGAGCTTTAAATATCTTACAGGTTAAGTACTGGCAGAAAATAAAAGGATTAATCATTTACTTGGGGGGCAGGCCATCAATTGATGTGATTTGTATTAGTTCTTCTTTGTAATGGTACAGTAACAATGTGGAATGCATAAAACTACCTAAAGCTGAGATAGAGCCCATTTTAATCTAGTAGACATAATATATTATATATTAATATGTATATAAGCATATATGTTTATATACATGCATACTTTTATACACATTATATACATATACACATATATACATATATATTAGAAGACAAATTAGGTATTTTAGTTCAATTCAAGAAAAACATACAAGACAAAAATGCTAAATAAGAAACAACTATGTTCACTTTGCTTTATGTATAATTAATTCATATTTAACCCTAAGAAATAGTAATATTAAAATGAATTCCATGCATTTGTTTACAAAAGGATAATATGAATCAATATTACGGAAATTTATAAATGCTATATTTAAGTTTTATAGAGATTAACATTTCAAAAGTGCTATTTGACATATATATATATGAATTAAATATAAACTCTCCCTTGGTATATGTAACAGAAAATGCTAAATCTAGAATATGGGAGTTTTAAAACCATTTTTCACAAATTATCCTGTGACTAATTTCTTCCTCTGTGAAATTACTAATAAATAGCAATGGTTCTCACTTTAAGTGTAACTTTAGAAAAACCAGTTGTTCTTAAGACATGTCTCATTGAACATCCCACAATATTTATCACCTAAGGATTATGATATCAATCACATATAAAAAATATTTTCACAGCAACATCTCCCTTGATGTTTGATTGAAATCAAGTCAATCTATAAAATTATTGATCAAACTTATGAAGGAAATTCCTCCATCACGTAGGCATGTGCCTGAATAGCCTAGCACCTTTGTCTATATTATACAGGGCATTAGAAGACAAATGGAAATGCTGGTGAATGTTGTAAGTGAAATATTTGTGCTAGCCACTTCTTTTTTCCCCTTTTATTCTTTTATTGATTTATTATTATTACATCTCAATGGTTATCCCATCCCTTGTATCCTCTCATTCCTCCCTCCCTCCCATTTTCCCCTTACTCCCCTCCCCTATGACTGTGACTGAGGGGGACTTCCTCCCCCTGTATATGCTCATGGGGTATCAAGTCTCTTCTTGGTAACCTGCTGTCCTTCCTCTGAGTGTCACCAGGTCTCCCCATCCAGGGGACGTGGTCAAATATGAGGCACCAGAGTATGTGTGAAAGTCATACCCCACTCTCCAGCTAGCCACTTCTTACATTGCTACTTCATGCAGATGTAGGTGGTAATGTGTTCATACTATTGGGTGATCTCTAACTCAGTCCTCTCCTGTTACCAAGAAAGATGCAAAGCACTTTGATTGAAACTAGTGAAAATTATTTACCAAAGAAACATACTGTTAGAATATAAATCCGTCCAAGCCTACTGGCAAAATACAATAGTTGCCTCAAATGGAGAGGTGAATTATTATTATTATCTGAATCCTGTTGTTTATGGAAAATTATGCCATCTTATCAAGTGACTGTTTACTTTGAATACTTAGCTTAATTTTCATCTTTGCAAAAATGTTAATAAATCACTATAAAATACATTATTACAAAACAAGCATGCATTATAAATAGGTATGTGTAATAGTCAATAAAGAGATCTTGACAACCTGAGAGATTTCCAGTCTTTAGTTTATCACCTGATGTAAAGCCAGCAGTAGTAATTTTTCTGTAAATTCTGAACCTTCTCTTCTTAAGTATTCCATTTCAAAAGTTTATACAATTATAGCAAGTTTAAATGCCATGTAACCATAAGCTAGATAAATACATGACACATATACTCACCTATCTCTTAAGTATGTATTTTTTAGCCAAGACAATTTTCTCAAATTATCCTTGTGCTAGAATATAGGTAATTCTGGGAAAATATAATTTTATTATTTGTTATGATGAATCATTACCTATATTCCTTGAAAGGATAAAATAAAATCAAGAAAGGAGAGAAAACCAAACTCATTATTGGCTTCAAAAATGAGATTAATACAGTCTTTTAAATTATATGTTTTGTCAGCAACCACTAAATTTGTACAAAATAACTATTTTTAGTATAGTTCATAAATTTAAACATAAGTTAAAATCCACAACATATAACAGGCCTAAATAGTTATGAACTTTCATTAAATATATTTTCTGAGAATAAGTTGTTATCATGGAACCCAAATCCTGAAACACATTTAACTTGGATTCAGAGGAAACTTGATGGTATCCAACACAGATTTTGGATTTTGAAAGTGTTATTCAGTACTAATTACCCACACAGAAAAATTCATTAGGAAAGATAACCAGTGCTAAAGAGAAAGATGAAACCTTGAGAAACAGGAATACAGCTATTACAACCTCAAGAGTTGAAGTCATTGGCAAGTAAACAGTTGGGCAAAGGAGGATATCATAGGAAACATTTGAAAGGGGTCTTTAATATAGAACTATCTGATGGGGAACTTAAGAATAAATAAAAAAATATTGTGTCAATGTAGTGACAGAGAATCATACCAGATAAACAGTGACTCCAGCATTGTATTGGTCACAGCAAACTTAACAACAGTTTGACTGGTTACACAAGAGAAGCATTGGTGTATCAGAAGATAATGCAAAGAATGGCATGCTTGATGCATGTAGAAAAATCTTAGGGAGCAGTATCATTCTTGTAAGACAAAAATATAGCATGCCTGCAATAAAATTACATAGGCAATGAGAGTTCTTAGGGCATGTAAAAGTTGGAACTTACAGGGGATTAGCATGCTGTGAAAGAAGCCTAGGTTGGTAGACACTCATATGTCTGAATAGGAAGCCGTTTGCCCGAAGAGTGGAGGTGCTATCGCAGTCTTTACAGACAGGAAGGGTAAATGCCCACAGCAAAGCAGTTAGGGCAGGTAATAAGAAAAATGCATTTCATTAGTATTCACTCTGAGTACCTGAGAATATGGCCCCATGGACTTCAAAATCTTAGACTTTAATATGCACTAACCCCAGTTGTTGTGGGTGTAGTGGATACGGAGTGCAGAAGACATCCTGAGTGAATGTCAGTCATTGAAATGACCATAGCCATGGCAAGAACCCTGTGTTTCACACCCATAGGAGCGTTCCTGTGTCCGTGCCCTTCCTGGCCAGCAGGAATAAGACTCAAGACAACTAGGTTCCTTCTCAAGGCAGTTTACTCAGGAATGAATTTACAGCAGTTTAGCAAAGCAGAGAATGGCCCCCTCCCTAGGCGGGGCAGAGGCTTATATCCCAGCAAGAGCCAATCAGGAGGCGCCACGTGTGAACTTCTCGTAGGTCAAAGAGACGGCAGAGCTAAACGCCCGAGCTTGTTAGCCATATAAGGACTTGTTTACCGGAGAGAGCGCTCACCGCCGGGAGGGTGACTAGCGGAAGCCAGTGCCATCTTTTAGGTGTGGCTACTTCGCAGCTCTCGACATTCCTGAGGAATTCTCAAAGCCTTCCCTTATCCAGGAGCAGACGTTGACAGTGCGTACAAACGCTAGCACAACAGCATCCTCTTCCAGCATGACTGACAACTGAATCTACTCCTTTATTTAGACCTTCCCCGAAGACTATTGACCTGCCTTGTCTGGTAGATAACGAATAGCACACGTCTTCCATCAGAGCAGGCACAACCAGTCACTCCCTGCCTTTCTTTTGGTGTGTTTGGCTTCCCTCATTGTCTCAGCTAGGTAAATAGGTAAATCACAAAGTTTTCTTTTTGTTTTGTTTAGTTTTGTTTTGTTTTTCGGGGGGTGGGGTTTGGTTTAGGATGTCTGTTTGTTTGTTTGTGTTTTAGACAGAGTTTCTCTGTATACCCTTTGCTGCCCTGGAACTTGCCCTGTAGGCCAGGCTGGTCTCAAACTCAGAGAGATCTGCCTGCCTCTGTCTCCCAAGTGCTGGGATTATAGGTGTATGCCATCACCACCTAGTGGATCCTAAGCTTTTTAGGAAACATTAAAAAATATCTTCCTATTGTCATCATTAACACATTGTTAAAATACTGCCAGATTTTGTAATTCCTGAAATGTTAGCCTTCTAAAGGACTTAAGCATAACAGCCTAAAAGCTAAACTGTAGTCATGGATAAATTGTATATGCCATGTTCCCTTAAATCTTTTCTTTACTTGTCTTTGTTAGAAACAGTACATTTCATTATTCTCAATGCACTCTTTATTGAAATAAAAATATAACTAAACTGAATTGTTGAATGCATAAAATACCAAGTATACTGGTCAGATCATGATTAGATTTGGTGACAAAACATTCTCTGGGAAACCAGTCTCTCTGCTGGAAGAAACAAGTATGCATTGTATCTACTTACATTAAAAATCATATTACCCCATCTTCCCAATACAATATTTAGTTCATGATTATGTGTGTGTGTGTGTGTATGAGTGTGTACATGTGTGTGTGCCTATGCATATATATATTTGGAGTGGATGAGTGGAGGTCTTCCTAAACCTTCAGCTTTTCTTCAGCAGCTACTACAGACAAGTGTAAAGCTATCACTCCTCATCATACCCACCGATAGACAATAATAGTTGTGTAACTGAAAGAAAAGTAAATCTAAAGATGTCACTTGAGCCCTGAGATCAGCAACACCAGAGACCAGAGCATCTTAAATTTTTACATGACTTGAACTAATGAATTTCTTTCGTGCTTAGGATAAACTGCATAGTAATAACTTATTAAAAGTACTATGTGCTGTAATTCCACTTGCTGTATTGACAAATGCAAATGTATTGCCTCATACTTTCTTCCTACTGGTACATCTTTGAAAGTGTTGCTTTTCTTTTCACATTCATCTGCTAGAGATATTTTTAACTAGTTTGTCAAGTATAATGCACACCTAGTGAAGTTTGTCAGTTCCTTACATGGAGGAAATTACAGCAAAGGAAATGTGAAGTAATTTATGCTATTGGTAGAAACATTAGATAGAAATGGAGATTTTGAAGATAACACAGTTAGCGGAGTTACTGAATGTGGAACTATCACCAGAAATAAAGTTATAATTGTTGTCAATTAATAAAAGAGATCTGAATATCAGTAAATGGGATATTGTTGTATTTTTGTTGTGTTATGACAACACTTGTCATGAATAATCACCTATATTTTTAAACTGAGACATTACAAGATCTTTAATTTTGTATCTGGAGAGGTTATATGACATCAAGTGTTGGTTTGTTTTAATAGACTGTGAGTATTTATTTGGAATGAACACAATATTTTAATTAGTCAGAATAAAAAAATAAGGAGTACAGGATTTTTATCCATGCTGCCCCCTGGGATCTGTCCATTGCACACATGCCAACAGTAAATGCCTTAGTTTCTGATTTTCCAAAGTAGTGCCTCACATACCCAGCATTGCCTGCTGGAAAATTAATGAGTGAATAAGGTTCTCTTACATGCTCAGAGTGCATCAGGCTGTGAAGTATGTTTTGTCAGAGGTTTGCTAGAGTGAGAACAATTTTCAAAGTCCTAGTGCGTGTGAGATGGTTGAGTGACTACATCAGGGAGATGTGAAAAGGTGTATAAAATAAGAGAAGTAAGAACTAAATATATCCACTCCACACTTGCCACCACCCTTTTTGACAAAGCAGATGGGGGAAGAATGTGGTTCGGGATACAATGCACTTTTTACTTGCTATTTTTCTTTAAATACATCAAAGCAAGAAACTCCAAATAGACTTCAAGAGAGTCTTTTTCCTTACCGTAGGCATCTTAAAGTACTATAAATCTTAAAATAGACATAAGTATCATGAAGGAAATAAAATAACTACCTTAGACAGACCTAAATGATCTTAATAAATGTCAGAAGAATTGACAGATAAATGAATGTTCTTTCACTATTTTATCCCTTTCTTTTTAGGGATAGAGAGAGAGATAGAAAGAGAGAGAGAGAGAGAGAAAGAGAGAGAGAGAGAGAGAGAGAGAGAGAGAGAGAGAGAGAGAGAGA